>MNCI01012252.1:346165-400484 GCA_015680685.1 Gnetum montanum
GATATTATAGTTTATTTAAAAAAGAAAAAAGATCATACTAGTCACCTCCAACAAGTTTTTGATAGATTTCATGAGTATGGTATTTCATTAAATCCTAAGAAATGTATCTTTAGGGTTAAATCTAGAAGTTTATTAGGCCACATGATCTATTAAGAAGGAATTGCTATATATAACTCCTAAATTCAAGTAGTACAGAATATAAAGTATCCTACAAGTAAAAAATATCTTAGATCTTTCTTTGGATAGATAAATTTCATTAGGAAATTCATCCTTGGATTCTATGAAATTACAGGAAGTTTACTAGGCCACATGATCTATTAAGAAGAAATTGCTATAGATAACTCCTAAATTCAAGTAGTACAGAATATTGAGTATCCTACAAGTAAAAAGTCTCTTAGATCTTTTTTTAGGAAGATAAATTTCATTAAGAAATTTATCTCTATATTCACTAGAATTACTAAACCGTTGATGCATATGCTCAAGAAAGATATCCTAGTAAGGAAAACACTAGAATCAAAAAAAGGTTTAGCAAAAATTAAAAAGGCTATTTAAGAAGCTCCATACTTGGTAAAACCAAGATTTATGGTTATATTCTTTTGCCTTAAATGATTTAATTCCCACTATTTTAACTCAAAAAGATGAATGTCAAGATGAACTAGTTAAAAGATTCATAATTAAATTATTCAAATCTAGAGAAACAAGTGTTTGTAGTCATTAAAGAACTTCAACATTTTTTATATTACTTGGAAAGCTCATTGGTTCATATTATGCTAATAGAACCTGCAATCAAGTAATTCATAGCTCAAAATGAGGTTTTTATTGAAAAGAGGGAAATGGCTAATGAAGCTTTAAGGTTTCAAATTTTCATTACAAATATTCAATACTATTAAGGGAAAGGGGTTTGCCAAGTTAATGGCTAGAGAAAATGAAATATGTGTGCTAAAAACTCATGAAAGAAATTTGTATGATGAAATTCTAGAATTTCTAAACATAAGAAAGGTTCCAAATAATTTAACAACAAATCAGAAAAGAGCTTTCTTCAAAAAGGAAATTAAGTTTATAGTTAAAGATGGAATCTTATATAGAAAGGACTTCAAAGGGGTTTTATTGGAATGTGCTCATAATGATTAAATCAATCTTATTTTAGAATACTTCCATGATCATTCTAATTTGTTTTATGAGTCTCCTAAGTCCACTATGCAACATATACTAAATTCAAAAATATTATAAGTGTTAGATTCATGGATCAAGAATCAAAAAGGCTAGAGCTCCCTTGAAACTAGTAGTTGTGGATAGACCATTTCAACAATGGGGTTTAGATTTCATTGTCATAATTACTTCTTCAAAAGCCAAGCATAATTTTAGTCTCATGGCCATAAATTATTTTAAAATATGGTTAGAAGTAAAAGCTCTAAGACACTATTTAGCATTGGATGTTATGAGGTTCCTAAAAGATCAAATTCTAAGTCACTTTGGTATGCTTGAAGTTTTGATATCTGATAATGGACCTACTTTTCAATTTGAGGAGTTTATAACATGGGTGTTAAATAAATCCATATTTCTATCTTCTTCCTCTAATTATTATCCTCAAGGAAATGGTTTAGATAAATCTACAAATAAAAATCTTTTTTCCTACATCAAAAATTCAATGGAGGGGAATCCAAGAAATTGGACCGATTATTTGCAATTTGTGCTATGGACAAACCATATTAGATTTTAAAAGGCTATTGGAACATTAGCTTATAACTTAGTCTATGGATTGCCCAAAAGAGTTGCAAATAAGAATATAAGCTTGGCCTCTAATTTTTGGTACATTGAAAAAATAGAAAAAGATAGAAATTTCATGACCTTTCTTATTAGAAGAAAATTTGAAATAGATAGAGCCAAGGATAATCTATTAGAAAATGCTTTTCTAGTTAAAAGATGGTTCAATAGAAAAGCCATGAAAAGGACTCTTAAAGTTGGTGATCTAGTGTTATTATGGAATATGAATAAACCTAATAAATTTATAGCAAGATGGTTGGGTCCATTTTAGATCAAGAAGCAATTATCAGAAGACACATACAAGTTGTCCACACTAAGTGGAATTGAATTGTAGCTTCCGTATAATGTTTTACATATAAAACATTACTTTGGGCAAATGCCCATAACTTAAAATATATATTAATTAATAATATATATATNATTGGAGTATTAGTTTAACTATTAAATTCAAAGGGTTAGTTTAAAATATTAAATGTATACTATCTCAAGTAATCATTACTTGTGATGTGTGTAAGTGGGAGTGGTGATTTAGATAACTACATAGTGGTAAATTAATTTTAACAACTAAATAGTGGAATTTGAATTAGCCAACTGTACAATGATGGAAGTTAAATAAATTTTGGCTAAGTGGGAAATTTTGTTGTTGGAATTTTTGGGAATTTCAAGTTTATCTTACACTATATAAAGAGATATGAATTACTTGAAAATACATCTCTCAATTCAATGATTTAGTGAAAAAAGAAAGTGAAGTGTTTAAGTGTGAGGTAGAAAGATGGTTCTTAGAGAGATGGCAACAAGAAGGCATTTTATTCCATATGTTATTAGATGCTACCCAAAGCATGTCATGAGAACCTATTGTAAGGTAACCACCCATGGAGCATCTATCAAAATCCCTTTCTTACTTTGGCTTTTGAATGAGTTTAGTTTTCTCATTGGTGGTCACTCAACACATTTCAATGTTTGGGGAAACTTTCATCAATGCACAACTAAAGCTGAATACCAAAAAGAGTCTGATGAGATGCGATATTGCATAGGCCACAATATCATGTATGCAATATCGCATTGTCCCCTACGATATCGCGTATGTGATATTGCGGTCCATTGCCAAATCTATAAATAAGAGGTAGCACTCCCCTCATTTCCCATCCTAGGCTTAAAGTAGGGAAACTCTGGCAGTTTGATCACTCCAGAGATAGAATATTTTCCATGTGCCCACAGTAGGAGTCCCCAAGTGAACGGATCTTTATTTGAGCATCTTTGTAACTGAACGCAACTTGTGTACGAAAATAAAGATGAGATTTGTGGATAAACCTTGCAGTGCATGGAATAGGATTTATTACATGTTATTTCCTACCTGTTATTTATTACCTGCATTAGCGTGGCATGAGTACAACTTGATTACAAGCATTAACGAATGTGTACAGCTAATCAAGGAATCGACTACTCATCGTGATTAGTCTCTCTCTCCCTCAACTCCTAGAACACGGGATGAGTACGACTTGATTACGAGCATCTACGGGTGTGTACGACTAGTCAAGGAATCAGCTGCTCATCACGTTTAGGCTAGTTAAGTGCCTTAGTATGACCACTTCGAGCATGTGCGTTATGTGTGGTGATCCCAGTAACGATTAGTATTTGGTAGCCATAGTTGCATAGTTCAGGGTGTGTATGGTAAGTGGGAACGGATGCTGATGCTAGTTAACTTAGACTTAGTTCCTTAGTTAGAGTTATTTAGTTCTCTCAACCCCACCCTTTTTAGTTCTCTCAACCCTTCACCCTTTAGCATAGGAGAAAAACCATAAAAGACCATAAAAATCATATACCTCAGACTTACTTAACTATACACCGTGACAATAACAAGTAAGTCTGGGAAGACAACGAATGATTAACCCCAAGTGTTCCATGGGGCGTTCAGGCATTTAGTCTACGGAGTTCGACTGGATCGTGCGTGCTACGCTCGTTTCGTATGATTGAGTGTAGGGGTACCTCGCCACTCATCATTGGCACCATTGTTGGGGACTAAGTGTTTGTGCGCCGAATAGAACATAAGGGATATCACTCACATTGTTGTGAGCCTTAATGAACCTTCAGGTTAATCAAGAAAAAAATTATATAACGGTAAATTAGCACACCAATAAAAATGCCTTCTTCTCATAAGAGCAACTCATCACCTAAGGACCATACATGAGACAGTCGACAACATAAAACACATAACCAAAATTAGCCAAGTCCTAAACAATATAAGATGATATATACTCATCCTGATGAGTATATTCCAGACTTTAGTTTTATCCTCCATCAAGATGAGCAGTTGAAATGGAGAGATTTGCAAGGTAACATCGTGTTACCCTTAGATCGATCAATCCCTCAGATGCTTTTCCATGCCTTGGCACAGATAGGCATGCAAGAATTATTTGTTGAATACATTGTGGAAGACTTTGACATGAGGGATTATTATCCCACAGATGCCCAACGTATGAGGGACTTAAGGCAGGAGAGTCAGCATGCATTGTTGAAGGGCAAGGCCCCACATGTCCTTAGCGAAATAGGAGATGAAGAACCCCTTATCACAGGTTCTTTAATAAATGATGTTTCCCCTCCTAATGATGGTGAGGAGGCTGGGTATCAGAATCTATGATCAACGATACATATCCATGGTTCTGATGCCCGTGAACACCAACTGTTCACATAGGGAACAACCACTTATGCTAAGGATGGGCACTTAGATCGTCACCATGATCGGGGCCATAGCATCCGAAGAGAAGGCAAGAAACATTATCATGGTGATGGTTCCCCTTCTTCTTCCCCTTCTTCACATCACTCACCCTCTCCTTCCACATCTGGGCATAGCCACCATGAACATAAACGTGAAGATAAAAGTAAGAAAGATGAAAGACCTCAATGGGAAAGTTGAGAGAGAGGACAAGGACAAGGACGTAGGGAGAGTAGGGAACAACACAAACATCACAGGTGTCATGAAAGAGATGATCATGACGAACCCCTGCTCACAATCCAAAGTATGCTTGACATAACGAAGGTAGTTAGGATTTCCACAAGGCATTTGAAAGATAGTCGAATCAAATGATTAGACATGAACAATATCCCACAATTTGAAGGGGGATACCATGTTGATCTGCAAAATCATTTACAGGAATTCCACGATGCCTATGCCTTGCAGAATTTAGAAAGTGAGTGGCAGAAACCTAAGTTGTTCCCAAGGACACTCACCAAAGAAGTAGAGAGCTGGTACCGGTCCTTAGAACCAAAAACCATCAGGAGGTGGAGTATAATGCTAGAAATGTTCAACGAAAAGTATTAGATATACTCCAGAGTGTCCAATTTGCATAAGCAGATCCAAGGCTGGAAGCAAGGTCATCACGAACCCTTGGATGATACCATGGGCCACTATTACACATTGTTGCATCGTTGCCCTGGCCATGGGTACGCTCAGCGAGATCAACTTTGCCACATCGTGGATGGGTTAAGGCATGAAACTAGAAGAACCCATGGGACTTATGCCCAAGGGTGATTATCAAAAATTAGAGCCCATGAGGTACAAAGCTTCTTGGAGCAAGTAGCAAGCAAAAAAGGTGAGCTACGCAAAAGGGAAAGTGTGGAAGAGTACAACCGCGATCCCCCATCTTCGAAAGAAGGGAGTGAAATTTTGTGATGAAGAGGATGAGTCACCACTTGAAGAGTTGGTGAACCAAAAAACCTTGTCAATCCAAAAATTAACAATAGAAATAGCGGCTAAGGTAGATGACGTATGGAGTTCCTTAGACTCTAAAATAAAAATTATCTTAAAAATTATAGAAGAGTCTAAGGTAGAACAAAGTAGTGACAAAGGTAAGAAAAAGTGGAGAGATTTAAGCCCTGCACATAACAAGGGTAAGAGAAAATCATTAACTCTGATGTGGCTATGGACTCTGACACAGACGATGACGGTGGATGTGAGATCTACCACTATGACCATCCGAAGGGATGTTGTCCCATTATCTCACATCTACAGGAGTTTGGGGTGTATGCACTTAATCCAAGACTCAACCAACGGTAAACACCCAGAAGATTACCTTATCCACAAGGTAACCCAAGGCAGTTTCACCAACCACTAATGTATTATCCAAGTGGAACTCCCACACAGCCCATCAGACAGCATCAATAGTGGAAATACCCACATTCATGGGGGATGCCATTGCCAAAATATCAGTACCCTTACTGGTAGCCTGACCCTTATGGATATTATGTGCAGCAACCGATTTCTCCAAGTGACACTATGAGTCACTCAACTCCCAACCGTCACTACCAAGTTCAGGAGTACTTTAGAAGGACTCCTTCTCCTCCGAGAGACACTCCATACCCACACCATCCTCCTAATCCATCTACACCTCTTCCACCATAAGTAGTTCCTGTAACACCTCCTACTCCAATAATGCAAGGGGAACTTCCTCCTCAACCGCAGCAACGTCACACTATGAGAGCTGTAAATATCCAACCTGCTGCTGGTTCTGAGAACTATAAAAAGAGAAGACCTTACTTCAGAACCAAAATCCCAAACAAACTCTCGCAACAACAAGCGGTTGAGGCCATGTACACTCCTCCATCATCTAACGCTTCGGAGCACCCTTCAGTCCAACAAAGCTTAACGCGTACGGTTATGTTAACGCATACCATAACTGAATGGATCAAGGTAGGCCACCTTCCCAGGAAACTAACTGACCCTAGGAGTCCCTTAATCTATTTACAGATCATTGGAAACAAATCACATAGGGCTCTTCTTGACTCAGGTTCCGGAGTCAACTTAATTTCATGAGAGATGTATCACGCCTGGAACCTACCCCAACTTAAGAAGAGCAACATTCAACTAGAGCTGGCAGACCAGTCCATCACCATTCCCTTGGGCTTGGTGGAGGATGTTATTACCACCGTGTGTGATTGGTCTTACCCAGCTGATTTTCTAGTGATCGAAGTTAACAACAATGAAGGGGACTTCCCAATTATAATTGGAAGGGCATTGCTAAGTACAATAGACGCATGTCTTAGGATCCGTGATCTTTCCTTCAAAATCTCTAAGATAAACATATGTGGAAAGATCGAGAAGAAGAAAGTTCCATGCATCACATATAGTGATTCATCGGGTGATGACATGGAGGAAATGTCTCCATGTAACAGATGTGCTCTTGAAACTTCGCAACAAAGATGCCTGTATGTAGCAACCACACAACCAGTAGTAGACACCCCATGGTTGATAGCTACTAGAAGGAGTAGAAAAATATGCATAGAACGAACTGAGGAAACCCATGCCAACAACGAAGGCATAGATACATTGGAATATGAGCGTTGCCAACTATCACCCCTTAATCTAAGATCATCATTTGGGAGAAGTTAGACACTTTTAAGAAACTTAAATAGCCACTCATTATTTCGGATCTCTCCTTTTCCACTCAGTCATGGGGGAGATGGCCACCTATGCTAACCATATGGGGCCCTCAGTTCTTTTTTGATTTTTGTTTTACACGTTTTTGTTTTACAACATTTTTGTCTTACACATTTTTGTTTTACAAATTCCTTTAACTTTTCTAATTTTTTGTTTTACAACTTTCTTTAACTTTTCTGGTTTTTGTTTTACAACATCGTTACACTTTTCCACTTTTTGGTGTGTGTGTGTGTGTGTGATCCACCCTGTAAGTTTATCCCATAATAAGTGTTTGAACTGATGGTATGAACTGTTTTCATATTGATTGCTAATGTTTGGTTTTTACCTCTAAGTCACAATATTGATTCTAAGGTATGTTTCTTTTGATATGGCAGGTAATGAGTTCACTCCATCCACCCATCCGCCAAGTTCTATGGTCTCTCTCAGCTTGAAAATGTACAGTCCCTTTCTAATAAGAACTTTAACGAATTGGTGACTGGGTATTTCTCAAACTAGGAAAGGACTCAATGATTGCAAAGGGTGTGACTTCAAGGAAACTTGATGCTTTTGTGTTGGCCGTTCTCTTGGGTGCTTGGATGTTTTCTTCTTGAGTTTTCTTATCGTTTCGATGTTACCCCAACTCTCGGAAGCTAAGACAATAAAAATAAGAAGTCTTTGCATGGTGAGGTTCTCACGCATAAAAATACAAAACACAAAAAAAAAAACTAAGTGAGAATTCAAAGCACATCCCTTAGAAGAAATAAAATTTGGGCTACAAGCACTGGTTATGGAACCAAAAGTGTTCCCTCTAACTAAGGCCCTTCTCACTTCCCATTCTCTCCTTTGTTTCGTTGAAATGGTGGTGGCTCTTTGGAGATGCATCCTTGTTATCCAAATGGATGGTTTAGCTGAATGCATTGATGCAAAGTCACTGGACGTGGTTGGTTTGAGGCCGGAGTTGGAATGAGACTTGCCAAGTCACATTAATCATAAAACACACAAGGGGCTGTACACCACCTTGTCCTTGGGATTCCATTCCATTCTCTTCTCTCCATCCTTCTCTCCATGGTTCACCTCATTACCAGTTGTATCATTAGTAGATATATTTTGGTAGATGCATTGTTTTCTTTTTGGTAAACGTTTGTCATTAAGACTTTAACTCTTGTTCCAAATGACATTCCTAGAGCCTACAAAATCTTTGAATGTGGGTTTGTCAGGGCATTAAGGGTATGATCTTGCTTTGGGGAGGACCCACTGACACTCCTCTTTGGAACATTAGTTAAATTCTTTCCCTTAACATTTTGCAATCCATTTTATTTTGTTCATTACCATCTTGACATCCATTTCACTGATGTTTTAGGTTGCCCCTCTTTATCTATCTTTCTTACTCCTTTTCTTTCTCCATTCTAATGCTCCCGGAGGTTCACGATTAGTCATGGGGGTATGGGGCTTGATTTTTTCTATTTTTTCCTAGCCCTGAAATTTTTTGATTTTCTTCCTAACCCCTACACCTTCAATAGTCATCATTAATATATCTCCTGATCCATATTATCCATACCACAACCTAGCCAATGAACCTACACCGAATCAGGGTATTAATTACATGATGATTCATTTACCCTTGCTAATATAAGACTATGTTGTGCGTGTAGATGGTGATCATATAAACAATGGATTGGATGTGGAGCTGGAGCAAACACTTGGAATGGAGTAGTGCTGGAAGCAGCTATGCAAGGCGCAAAATCGATGGCGTGCTTATGGATGGACAACAAAAGGCGCAATCTTGGCATTGGCAACAGCAACACTTCTTTCTATCTCTTTCTTTCTCAACTGCCAACAAAGGCCTGATGTCATTGTAATAAGGTGTTCAACCTTGTTGTCATGAACACCAGTTTTGTAAAGTCTTGTAATAATGATCCATTCACATGTAATCCCATTAGTTTCATTTCCCTCAATAATTCCATACCTTCCCGATATTATTGTAAGGAACTCAAGGATGAGTTTTCATTCATTCATGGGGGTATGATGAGACGCGATATCGCATAGGACACGATATCGCATACGCAATATTGCATCGTCCCTTGCGATATCGCGTACATGATATTGCGGTCCATTGCCAAATCTATAAATAAGAGGCTGCACTCCCCTCATTTTCCATCCTAGGCTTAAAGTAGGGAAACTCTGGCAGTTTGATCACTCCAGAGATAGAATATTTTCCATGTGCCCGCAGTAGGAGTCTCCAAGTAAACGGATCTTTATTCAAGCAACTTTGTACCTGAATGCAAGTTGTGTACGGCAATAAAGATGAGATTTGTGGATAAACCTTGAAGTGCATGGAATAGGATTTATTACATGTTATTTCCTACCTATTATTTATTACCTGTATTAGCGCGGCATGAGTACGACTTGATTACGAGCATTGACGAATGTGTACGGCTAATCAAGGAATCAGCTACTCATCGCGATTAGTCTCTCTCACTCTCAACTCCTAGAATGCGGGATGAGTATGACTTGATTACGAGCATCTACGGGTGTGTACGGCTAGTCAAGGAATCGACTGCTCATCACGTTTAGGCTAGTTAAGTGCCTCAGTATGACCACTTCGAGCACGTGCATTACGTGTGGTAATCCCAGTAACGATTAGTGTTTGGTAGCCACAGTTGCATAGTTCAGGCTGTGTACAGTAAGTGGGAATGAATGCTGATGCTAGTTAATTTAGACTTAGTTCTTAGTTAAAGTTAGTTAGCTTTCTCAACCCTTCACCTNAACCCCAAGTGTTCCATGGGGCGTTCAAGCATTTAGTCTGTGAAGTTCGACTGGATCGCGTGTGCTACGCTCGTTTCGTATGGTTGAGTGTAGGGTTACCTCACCACTCATCAGAGTCCAATCAAGATGATCCCTCAGGAGAGGCTTTCATGTCTCAAGACACAAAGGAAACTAGGTGGATAGAACCTCAAAGATCAATAACCCAAGAGTTAGATGAGAAAGAGACAAAGATAGTTGCTGTAGACAAGGATGAAGTGGATCAAGTTCAAGCTTCAACTAGGAAAGAAGAAGGAAGAAAAGATAGAATATGAAATAATTAGAAATATGAGAATTCCTAAAAGAGTTACCTTAACTATTCTTTTCCCACCTATAGAATAGTTTGTATAAAGTTATGTCTGTATAGTTTCCTAGTTTTATAAGGTTGAGGTTTTTATACCATCAAACATTAAGTTTGATGGAAATTTTCCGTAAAAAAGATTTAGCTTTTTCTAAAAATTTTCAATAAATTTCTATTTTGATGATTATTTAGTTGGTGAATAATCTTAGATACCTTAAATTCTTAAGGAATTTAAAATGGAGGATAAGAAATGTTAACACATTTACCCCATTTTGATGAAGTAAATTTTATGAGATAATGTTGAGAACTAAATTGCCCAATTTAGCTTTTCAATGGTGAAGCAAAAGTTAAATTATTTATTTAGATGGGAAATAGTGAGAAGCATGATGAAGAAAGATGTTCAAGGAAAATAACTAAAAATTTCTCTTTATATTGAAGGTGTGCACATTTTAAGTTTGTGTTCATAATTTGAAAGGCATAGAATTAATGAAAGCTTAGTAAGATGTTTCTAGCTTAAGGATGAAGAATTTGTGGTTTTCCCATGTAAACTATGTATAATGGTGGAGGTGAAATTTGGAAAATGATTTGGGAATTTTAAGATAGTGTATTGCAATCATATCACCATTGATTCTTACATTGTATTAGTTTATTAATTTCAGTTTTAGTGGTAAATTGGATGTTTCAAAGAATGATAAAAAATAAAGTTAATAAATGTCTGCATCCATTTTTCCTAAAACTATGCAAGAAATTCTTAGGAAAACTGACAAGTAATTACATTACGTAAATATCCATTATTATGTTGTGGTCATTGCAATTCATAATGCCATATTCAATCTATGGTGACTTCCAAATTGTCGTAGAAATTAAGCTGCAAAGTTATGAATTTTGAACAAAACAAGAGGAAAATATCTAGTTCAAAGGCTAAGAAGAATTTGATGAATGTTGGTAGAAAAATATCATAATTTCAACACAAAGTAAGCAAAATTAACAAGATTATTGTTAAACAATGGTTGAAAAATTCAACAAAATCGTCTCAAAAAAACTTCATCATTATTCTAGAAGAGAAACCCTTGACACAGAAAAAGGCATGATAATATGAAGTGCAACAAGTAAATAAAATTTCAAGAACTTGTAGAAGAACATAGGCCCTATAATTCATAACATCTATATGAAATCGGCATTCTAGAGCAAAACTAAGCATGCCAAACCTATAGGCATTAGAAATTTGGTTCCACATTCAAAATCAAAAGAAGCCCTAAAATAGTAGCTATCATATATTGTAAGAAAAAAATAGGTTGAAGAACCCTAAGAAAAGGGTACTCTTCATCGCAAATTTCTCTACAACATCACCAGAAATTTGAATGGAAGCTCCTCTCCAACCGCCTTCACATGAGTTTTGCCTCATAGACGGTCACGTTGTAGTAGGGCGTTAACATGATAAGAACTAGAGGAGGGTTTGAATCTAAAAATTTTTTGTTCACAATGGAGGTGGCTATTTTGGAGAAGCACCAATAAGAATAATAAGTGAAGAGACCGAGGACGATGCTGACAAGAGTGCCATGCTTGTAGAACCACAATAGTAAGATCTGAGAGTGGAAGCAGAGGATATAGGACACACAAGAACCGTGCATAATGAAGGTGACACAACAACGAGCATGGTAGCTACAAAGCTCAAACACTGACACAAAGCACACCAAATATGAAATCGCATATATTAAGGTCACATGGCCTTAATAAAAATTTTATTTTTTAAAAAATCATCACAAAAAAAACTTATGGTTTATTCAAATTACAGCTAGTAATTTTAAAAAGAGAGGTTTACAATTTAAAAAGGGGGAAATTTATAATCATTTGATAAATATAACTTTAATTTCTTTGGGAATTAAAAAAATTCAACTCAAGTTATAACCTCCTATGGAAGTTATAAATAGATTTCCTTCTATTTGTAAGGTTGTAATTACTAAGTAGACACTTGCCAACAATGGTTTGATTTTCTCATAACTCCCTATAGTAGTTATAACTTCTTAAGGTAGTTATGAATAAATTCCCTAGGTATTTAATATTTACCTTAACCTTCAATGATGAATGTAACTACCATGAAGCTACTATAAAAGGTCATCAAGAGTAGGACTTTTATTTTTTGGTGGGGGAAAAATTGGTAGAAGCAACATTGAATATTGTAAAAGCATGGATTTTAATCTTGCGAGTGCCTTAATTTTTATATTTTTTTAGTTAGCTAGTGTTCTAGATAGTAATGTGCTTTGCATTTAATTTTGGGGTTTTATAGATTGTTTTTAAAGCTCCGTTTTATGCAATATTAGACTTCTATTAAATTTTTCCAAATAAGAGCTTATGTTATAGAAAAACATCTTGAATAATTTAATAGTAATGTCTTATAGAAATTACCTATTTGAGTTTAGAGGATCTAGAGAGTCTTTGATACTTTGGCTTGCTTGAAATAGCTTCATTTTTATAAAGTTTATTACCTTAGTATTCTAATTTTAAAAAATTATCAAATTTTTCTATTAGTTCTAATGTTTGCAATTCTTGACAACTATTGGCTAGCCAAGTAGAAGCTTGTACTTGTGGTTTACAAAGCATTTTAGTAGTGAATAAGATTGTCTTTTATGAATTTTCTTGTTGAGCTTAGAAGGTTTGGTCAATTTGTACTACTTAGATTAAATTGAAATAGCATTATTCTAAAGTGTTTCATCATGTTTAATTTATTTTGCCTAAATGTTTGATATTTACACAAATCTTCTTTTCTTTCTTTTTTTCTTTCTAAAATTCATTGAATCTTACTCTAATTATAGTTTGGTTGTGGAATTTTCTCTCTTAAGGGAAACTAGGAGTAGATTGGTAGAATTGTGCTTAATCATTTTTACGAAATTTTATGTGTTTCAAGTAATGTACTATAGGGACTATATAGACAAAGTGATTTGACAAAATAGGAATCTCAAATAACTCATAGTATTTAACAAAGCCAGCTACATTTATTTTACGATAGCTAATTACAATTTCTTACATGAACCCAAGCATTTCAACATTTACAACAACAAGCACATACTCATGTTTAGTTTGTTTCATAACCACTAAGTTTATTTGAAGGTATCTAGGCCTTGGTGTTTCCAAAAGAGCAACAAGCACATAAACCATGTTTTGAGGAATACCTTCATTTCCCATGATCCCCAAGGTCACAAGACTAGAGTCCCACAACCTTGATAGTCCCAAATGGTTGCCAACAACTATGAAGAAGGTAAGCATGATCATGTAGGTTCTAACATTATTAGTTTCAACATTAGCATGAAAATTAGAAAACATTTGCTCTTATGGTCCTAAGATAAACTCACCAAAATGCTAAAATTTGATCTGTATCATGTTAAAATTACTATGCATGATCCATTTGGGATCTTGTAGAGTCAAAAATATAGGTAAAAAAGAAATTCTAATGTAGGTGACATAGATAGGGTGGTCTAGGGTTGATGTTCACACTATGTTAGCATCAACCACAATACTTAGAAAAATTTTAATTACTAACCTTTTTTAGGACCACCAAAAGTGCTACTCATATGCTAAGTTATGGCTTGGAATGGTTCCTAGGAGCCTCTAGGTACCAAAAATATATCTTTTCATTTCATTTGTTGGTCATTCTAATGAACAACCTTGATGAAATAATGTGAATACCATAATTATATTTGATGACTATGATACTAAAAAAAAGTGTATATAACATTACCCCCTCTTGATGGATGCTACTAAGAGATTGAAGAAGGATTCATCAAGGAAAGAATGAACACCAAAGTGATATACCAAAACAAAAGAAAAAGTGGAAGAAAAGAAGTAGGAAAAGGAAAGAATGTTATAATATAACCAATTCACCTATCATGAGGATGATGCTATGTCACATAAAGGGGAATGATTAGATCCTACACACAAGATGATTGAAGAGATGTCATTGATGAGTTTTACATCCTATTCTAGTCAAGCTCTTAACACATCATCATTAAAAAAATAGAATCATTAAATCCTCATTGATGTATTAATGAGAGAAAGAAATAGAGATAGAAAGAGGAATTAGAGGAGGAAGGGAGAAACATAAGAAATGAGAGATGAAATAGTGAGTTGTGGAACTGAGAAAGTAATAAAATAGGAAAAAGTAAGGAACATTACCTATACAACAAGTTAATGTGCTATGTTTCAAAAAGTGGGGCACAACTAGATTCTACACTTTAATGGTTTTTGATTATTGATAAATTGATAATAGATTGATTTTCATCCTATCCTACTCAAACTCAATACACCCTTACATGGAGTAAAAATAGTAAAACACTCATTTCTCTTTACATGAGACAAATCACTAATAAATATTCTTACAATCGTGTTCTATTGAAGAAATATTAGTAGAATGAAACATGTGAAGATTTAGAAAAAATAGAAAAAGTTTAAATGATAGGCATAGAGAAGAATGATAGTAGCACATAGAGAGAGAGAAACAAAGAGGATAAAAATCAAGATAGAGAGAGAATCAAAAGTGATGAAAAAAACATAAGTAAAGTAAAAGGTAAAGGTTAGAACAAATATAATTGCTTTTTATATCTTTTTTATTATTTTTTGGTTTTCTTTCTCTCTCTATCTTTTATTTGTTAAATGTGGTACCTTCTAGTAGGCTCTATTCATAGGGTCTGGGTACTAATTTCCATCTAAATTCACCAAGTAATATGCTTCCTTGTCTAAAATATTAAGGATGAAGAAGGATCCTTTCTAGTTTAGAGAAACCTTAGAATATTTGGTATTAAAAAAATATTTGGTATGTAGAAGAATAACTAATATGGAAATAAAACATAAAATACAAGATTTAATAATACAAAAATATTTAGAATGTTTATAGAGAGCATCCTTCTATACTAATGATAAATTTTCAGGTGTTTCTTTAGTTTGTAAGTATTATATAATGGCTTGGTAATGTTTAGCTTCTTATATGTTAACTAAACCCACACATTATGTGCTTATGAGAGTTATTGGTGTGTCCTACATTAAGTGAAATAAACAATCCTTGAGAAAAATAGGGTCAGCAAGTAAAGAAAAAGTAGCTAATGCATCTATAAGCATATTTTTTCAATGAAGGATATGCATGAACAAATATTTATCAAATTGAGAAATTAGATTCTTAGCTATGTCTACTAAAGATTAAAGGTGTTTAACCTTACAAGTGTATTTATAGTTTACTTCATATATAACTAGTTGAGGATCACCACAAATGAAAAGCCTCTTAATTTCAACTATATTCAACTATATTTCAACTAATTTCAACTATATTATTTGTGCATGAAAAATTAAACTTATAATTTTGATAAATAGGATTCATATATAGTGCCAATTTTATAAATTTTTATAAGACTACATATATAAAGTTATTTGTGTGCACTAAAACCTATACTTTGGGCTTGTTTTGGTGAGTGGAAATGCATCATTGGTGCTACATCACATGATGGGTTACCTCACATGATGTGCTACTTCATGTGCATACTAACTTACTTAGTAGGCTACATCATGTGCTACACTATCTCATGTGATGCATTTTCTTACATGACGTGCTACATCATTAAGTGCACTACCTTATGTTGTATGTTGTATCATGTGGTGTGTAATCTTACCTTGTGTGGTGCCTCACTAGGTATGTGGCCTTTCATGATGTACTACATTACTTGATGCACTAGCTTACTTAGTGTAATGCATCACCTTATACATTGTCTTATATGGTGTGCTACCTCACATGTTGCACTGCGTCACCAAGTATTCCACCTCACTAGTTCCATTACAAGCTTGAAAACTCTAAATATCTAAGAGGGATAGCTCAAAATTATCTTTGATATTCTAATTTTTTGAAATGTAAGAGCTTCCCCTTCTCCCTTGGATAAGGGTATATTTTATTTTGCTTTGTATTTCTCATTCATTGCTTCACTATGTAGTGAGACTCTATTAGAGTGCTACCATGCTATTGTAGCCCAAAACCATTTAATCGATACAAAGTCAATTCTTTATGTTATGAATAAATTTAATTTTGATTTTCTTAAAATCTTAAATTTTATTTTATTGAACCTTGATAAGGACATCTAATTAATGAATTTATTTGATAAATTACAAAATTATAATTAATTTAATTTATTTAGATAAATTAGTGTATTTTTGTAAAGCTTTCTGATGATTCCACCTTACCCAAGGAGGTTATACCTATAGAAAATGATTTTGGACCATCATGAGTGTAACTAAAGAGATTTTATTACTTTTTTGTATTAGTATTGCTTCTATCCCATAAGGGATTTTAATGAGTTTTGATTTTTTTTATTCTTTATATTTATGAATTACATAAAAATTATAAAAATATCATTTTCCTACTATAAAAACACATCTTTCTTCACTTGTATCATATGTATTATAATATTTTCATTTATTAAATATAATCATATATACAAGTATACTTTTAATTCATGTTCCTATTATCTTCAATATTTATGATGGTTCAATACGTGTACCATTGATAGAGTTCTTGTGATCTTGGCAAGGAGGGCTCTATCACATAACTTAGTAATAAAAAACATAAGATACACTAAAACCTTGAGCTATATGATCATCACAATAGTATAATTGAGAATCAAATTCCTTGTTTTTCAATGTTATAGTTGAGATGGGGATTATCTCTTTCTCACTTGATTCCTTGATAGGAGGTTAAATCATTACAATGGAAGATTCTAATAGTGGGGCCAATGTGACAAGATCCACCATGGTTTAATCTCTAATAGAGTTATCGACAAGGTAGGTTAAAGAAAAATTAGTAAGGATTTTTTTAGTTTGGCCATGTGGTTCTTGTTGAAAGGATTAGCAGTGATAGATTATAAGACATTGTCTCTGTAGATCACATGAATCTTTACCCCTAGTACATGGTATCTTTACTTCTTGTGAGTAAAGATAGGAACTAGATAATACTTTTCTAATGTTTGTATATCATGTTTCATAGTTAGAGAAGGAATGTGTAACATCTCATCCCTTGTTAAGGGTAGAAATAGCTATAAAAAATGTAATTAACCTTCAAATGAAGGGGCACCTCGTTATGAGCGGTTATGATTATTCATGTATCCCTTGGGAAAGGGTTTGACCAATGCCATTTAAGGCTAGGGTTAGAGGCCATGCCAGGCATGGAGTTGTAGAGCTAGGAGAGGTAAGTAATGGGAGTTGAGTCAAGCTGAACAAAAAGAGACTGATCACCCCTTTGGTAGGATAGCCTAACCATGGTGGTAGTGCCAAATTGCATCTAAGGCTTAAGTGGCATAGGAAGACAACCCAAAGGATGTTACAATACTCTTTTCTATTAATAAAATATTTTCATTTTTCTTTGTTCCATTATTTAGTATTAATTATTTATTTATTAGTTTATTCATTTATTAAATATTTATAATATTTCCAAAATATTATCTAAGATAATGATAAATGCAATAAACTAAGTGATCGTATTTTTACAGCATCTGGGAACGGGATGTCACATTTGGTATAATAGCAAACCATGATTCAAGAGCCAAAGTGGAAGAAAAATATTATTTTATTATTATCTTTATTATAAAATAACAAAATGGAAGAAAATATTATTTTATTTTGTAGTATAACAGGAGTGAGAGGAAATACATTTATGTAGGATATATAAAAAGAAGAATAGGGAAAAGACGTAGAATGGAAGAAATTTAATGAAGGCAACTATGATCATTTGTTACAACCAAAAGACTTAAGAAGATCTATGACTATCTTTAATTGGAATTCTCTTTCTTTAGTGGCATCATCTACCTTGCTAAGCACTACTTTGCATCCAACCAATTCATTACACAATTGTTTGATATATTCAATCGCATGTCTTACTGCAGCTACTAATTCCTCCTTTCTTTTAAGTTGGATTTGCAACATATCCATATGTATTAATCAATCATCCATGTCTTTTTATCATTCCTTCTTCTTTCTTTATAGAAAACAAGATTTAAATTATGAGTTATGACAAAATCAACAAAAAAAAGTGTTACCTAAAATTGATCATTATCAATTTGAAGGAACCATTCACGAGTTGCTATATGGTGAGCGTAGCATGTTGCACTTTTCAATTCTCCTAAGAGTTTCTTTAGATCTTTTATAACATTTAGAGCATCCACAGGAATTGGATACAAAGGTGATGAAACTCAATCTTGTATTAAACCATAATCTACCTTTAAATCGCATGACTAAGATTCTTGTAGATGGTAGACTCCCTCAAGAACAGAATAGGGTTTATTATCTAAGATTTGTTGGCTAATGCACCAAAGAAGCACAAGTTCTTTTTCAATAGCCACCCCTATCTTCCCCATCGAATAAGAAGATCCTAAGATTGAGAAAGAAGAAGTCACTAGAATAGACTTAGAAAGTAATGTTGGTGTTGCCAATGAAAGAAAACCTCTTCTAGGTGTCACAGAAAAAGAATATACAACTAGTGATCTAGGTGGTAGAATGGGAGTCTATGCAGAAGTAACTCTTGCATCATATCTATCCATCTCTCAGACCAAGTATTGTCGCTCCATGAACATCTACAAAAAAAAATCAAATAAAAAATCAACATCATACAAAGGAAAGAGGAAAGTATTTAAATGTTTAAAGAACTAAAACTTACCTCTGGTTTCTTTCCCTTATCTTGTCTTGAACTTTGCCAAGTTTTTTGGGATTGTTGTTGAGTATGTTGTCTTATAGCCATGGGACCACCAGAACTTTGCCCAATATGTTGCCTCTACAAGAAAAACAAGAGAGAGAGAAATTTATTAGAAAAAAATATATATAGATAATATATTAAACTAAGTAATTTTTAAATATATACCTTGGGAGTAGGAAGCATGATCTGTTCTTGTGATAGCACCATGCCAAAAGATGAAGTACCATGAATTCCTTCAACCTATGTAGCCCCAGCATTCTACATTAGTTCATTCTACAACCCAGATTGCACTGTTGAATACATAAAATAAAAACATAATCAACAATAAGGAAATAATAAAAACATGAAAATACCCCATTGATTTCCTCCTGACTTTGAGCTAGCTATAAAGCCAGTTGACCTTTCTTGACACCCATAATCTTACTCCTTATAACCCTCTCATCTTTAAGAAATTCATGACATAACTTAGGATCATACACATGATCAAGGGCATAAATCATAGGGTATAGGATTTGGAAGGATCTTATTGGGAAATAGTAATTTCAGTCATGGTAGTATACTAGGTAGAGAAATAAGATAATGGCCAATCATAAATTCTACCAGTTATGGCACCATGAAGTATGAAAATAGAATAAGAACTAACATTGAATTGCTATCTATACCATAGAACCTTACTACTAATGAATACACATAAATTAAAGTGAGCCTCATTAATGAAATTTTTACAAACAAATTGGCTTTTGCCAATAGTAGAATTGGCAACATAATCAGATAATTTCTTCTTATAAAAAGATTTAAATGTTTGAGAATAAGTTAAAGGCATGAAAGGATCCTCTCCTTGCTGAAAACTTAAGGCTACTTTAATATCAAGAGAAAGGATTTCTATTGCTCCAAGAACTAATTGAAAAGTAGAACTTTTCTCATTATCATACTATTCACACCATTTTGAAAGAATACTCTTGCAATGGAAAAGTTTAAAAATTGGAAAAATAAGTAAATCAACTAACCTAGAAGTGGTAAGGTACTGGAAACCCTTCTTTCTAAGTAAGCTACAAACCTAATCAAAAGTAGAGAATACATTATTTTGATGTAAAATAATATTAGGTAATAAAGAATTGCTACTTGAAGGATTTTAAGGTGAAGCTTGATGCTTTGAAGTCATAATGAAGATACTTAAGAGTTCTATGATGATAATCTTAAAGCTTCTCTACTGTCTATTTTCTAATGATATTGAATTATGATAAAAAAATCATCCTTCTTCTCATATTTATAATACAATTGTAGAAATCTTAGAAAAGTCCACGAGAAAGTATAACTTAAGATAACCAAAGATTTAATAAAATCTAACATTTACTTTCTTAGATTTTGTGATTTTTAGGTTCACTAAAGTGAATTATCTATAGTTTAACTCAAAGTACTCTCTCAGATGATTCCAACAATACCAATTTCATCAAAATCTAACTTATGGTTTGAAAGATACGATCATTCTTGAGTTACGTGCAATTTAAAACTAAAAATATAAAATATAAAAAAATGTTTTTTAAAAAAAATCACCAAATAAGAGATCTTGGATTCAAACCTGAGTCCCAATTATTTAAAAATTAGAAAAATTTAATAATTTTTAGGGCCTATGACCAAGCCGTAGCTATAAAGATCTAGTCCTTGGGGCTAGCCCGAAATAGGAGCACATAAAAGGTCATGCCTGTGTGCCTCTACCGCCATTGATGTCGTTGCTTCCTACGCTACTCATGTGGCCTATTGATGAGTCGTCATTTTGATGATCGCGATGTCGTGGCCTATCTCTTCATCTATAAATAAGAGGTAGACAGAAGAGTTAAGAATCATTAGATCAAATTAGTGAGTTAGTTCTTAGTTTAAGTGTTTTCATTTCTTTCTCTCAACACTTTTCCTCTTCGTGTATGCCTGCAGTGTGGTGATTGTAATTGTACGGAATCCTTTATTTGAGTGTGACATACTTGGACACGCACATGACCGGCAATAAAGATCAAGATTACTTCATCATTGCAGCATTCACTTAGATTAATTATTTAATTAATTTTTATTTACTACTTTCCTAGTTAATCTCTTTCACCCTTAAACTCATGTTAAACGCCGAATGAGTATGACTTGATTACGAGCATTTAAGTGTGACTACTTGGTAACCCAATAGCGTACCTAAGATCTGCAGTAATCCCAGTGGTAGTCATGCATGAAGTCCAAGATGTGTATGAATAATCAAGGAATAGATGCTCATCACACTTAGGCTAGTTTAGATTCTCTCATCCTTTTCTCCTAGCTTAGTTAATATTACTTTCCATTGCCTTCAAGAGTAGTATTATATTAGAAACCCATCATACACCTCACTCTAGACTAAACCATACATGACAAAGATAATACTAGTCTAGGTGGAAAGATAGCAAACTATGACCTAAGGCTAACTGTCTAGATGCCACAACTAGTCCATGTGCAGAGTTTAACTAGATCACACATGTAACGCTCATATTCATATGGTTGAGTGTAGGGGTACCTTGCCACTCATCATTGGCACCATTGCCGGGGATGGTGCTAGTTATCTATATTAGTTATATCATACAAGGTTGATGTAAAGGATTTAATGATATATCTTTTAGAAAGAAATAATTATTGAAAGTCACACATAATTTCACACAAAACTTCACAACCATGCCTCTCCTACAAGATCATAATAATGCCACACTTAGTGAGGAAGTTCATTGGAGAACCAACGAACTATATGACGATGAAGACTGGAGTACACAACCTAAAGTGGGGGTTTCTTATAAACATGAATGAAAGCAACGTCATTCCAATACATGAAATCATAACTTACCTGATGACAATGAACCCCTCCTGGCCACTACAAGCCTAACGCAAATACAAGAGGTTGTTCGCATCTCTCGTAGGCATCGTAAAGAGAGCTGTCTACCCATGCTCGATTTAAACAACTTTCCCAATTTTTTAGGAGGCTATGACTTAGATCCGTATCAACATTTACAAGCGTTCTATGATGCTTGCACATGGAACAACATTGATAATGGTTGGAAAAAACTTAAGCTCTTTCCTATGACACTCGTTGGCCAAGAAAAATTATGGTATAGATCGTTAAAACCAAATTCAATACGACGTTGGTCAACAATGGTAGAACTCTTTAACGAAAGATATCAAACCTAAGCAAGAGTGTCAGCCTTGAGGAAACAAATACAAGAGTGGAAAGAACCACAACATGAATCCTTGGACATGACCTTAGAAAGATATTATGCACTGTTAAACAACTGTCTAGGCCATGGATTCTCTAAGGAAAGGATAATGTACCATATCATTGATGGGCTATGTAATGAAATAAGAGAGACCTTAGGAATGTATGCCCAAGGTCAATTATACAAACTACGAACCCATCAAGTCCAAGAGCTTATGAAGCGGGTAGCAAAAAAAGAAGGAGAAATGGCTAGATGGGAGAGTGTTGAAAAACATCAACGGGACCAAAATCTCAACTTAACAAAGGTCCATGATCATAAAAGGGAGAAATAAACCTATCACAAGGAGAAAGAATCATCTTTGCCAATACAACAATCATTAGAAGAAGTTGAGGTAAAGATCAATAAGATGTTGGAATGGACGTATAAAAAGTGTGGAGAATTTATCAATATTATTGGAGATAGAGTTTTAACAACCCAAGAAGCATGACAAAACATTAGACAATCGGAAAGAAGGGATAAGGAAAATAAGAGCTCAACTACCAATCATACGTATGAATGCAACATATTCCTGTACAATCACCCCAAGGGCCAATGCCCAATATTGTTACATTTACATGAGCATTGGGGAAACATGTTACATCTAAAGTTCATACAGAGATACTATGGTCAATCATAGTGGCAACAATCCCAGTCGTGGGGGAGACCATCCCTAAACTGGAGACACCCTTCGTATCATCCGAACCCAAACGCTTATCTTGTTCAACATCTTTTTTCTCCAACTGGGTCAACATATTCTATCTCACCACATTATTATTATTCTCCTCAATACTATCAACCCATACCTTCAACACAACCACCACCTTGTGTATCCTACACTTCTCCTCAATTTCAACATTCTCATCCTTTCCCTCATATATCGCCACCAACTGTTCCTAAGGTGTCTACACCACAACAAAAACCCACGAACGTTACTTGTGCTACTACTGCCAATAGCGGTGAGAGACCTCAGCAACATCAAAGGTTCCCCTTCTTTAGAAATGACCCTAAGAAGGGACAACATAATTCTGAGGCCACTGCATCCTACAAATCAGCACAAGTCCAACCCTATGGTGCACCCTTATCTTCTGATCCAACACCTCATGTTACTTCATTAGGGCCACCAACTAACACTCCAACAACCATACGGCCCAATGAACACAATCATGGAAGGCAACATCCCAATCCTTGCATACCATCTAACGGTCCCAAATATCATAGTGGGTCAACTCGTTATCCGGGAACTACATCATATCAATTTCCCCAATGTGCTTACTATAATCAAGTGTGTGAACCCCAATGGGGTAAGTATGGCCAAGTTTCAATACTTCAAACATGCAAGGATCCTCATCTTTCATTTATTAATCCTTGTTGTTCTCAACCGTTTAGTTATGGGGGATACCCCCCATCCTAATAACAAGTAGGATTAATAACCATTTTTTATTTTTCTTTAATTTTACAACTTTTTGTTTTCCATTTTTTCATTTTTCAACTTCTTGTTTTATCTTTTTGTCTTTTGGTATTTTTTTTTCTTTTTAATAGTAATCTTGTCTACTAATAAAACACTCATGTGGATTGTTGGTTGAGGTGTGTTCTATGTTATTAAGTTTCAAGTGAGCAATTATTTGGACAGTGATTCCATTACACCCACTCATCCATTCTACAAATAAGAGGTTCTGCTCGAGGGTAAAGTGATATTCTTGACATTTTTAAAACTTAAAATTAATTTTGTGTTCATTGTACCCAAAATGAAGAAGGATGGATCAAGAGGGAATGATTAGGGTGTGACATCAAGGGAACTTGTTCATTCTCTTTGGTGACATATGTGGGAGTTATCATGCAATTTGGTTGTACTAAGATCCTTGTAGATCTAACAAAAATGGGAGTAAGAGTAATCAAAAGGGCACTCAAAAATCCAATGCTGTTCTAGGGGGTCCCACTAGAAAGACATGCACCCATGTCTGAAGGTTGGCGGCTTCTCTAGATTCAGTATTCAAAAAAAAAAAGAAATAATAACTCCTCCCTTGGATAAAATGCCAAGTGATCGTACGCCTTGTTTTTATGGTACTCTCATAGTTTATCATCATGGGATGAAACAATGTGATGTCACTGATTAGAGGAATGGACTTGGTCCTGATCTTGGAACGATAGGTTAATGACACCTTAATCATGCCTTACATGTAGGATTCACTGTGCCCTGGGTCAGTTACCTCATGTCCCAATCTCTACAATCCCTTTCCATAGTTCGTCTCATCTCACTATTCGTGTAATTATAACTCGTATCATGTGTAACATTGAATTCTTACCTCATTCCGGTGATATTTACATGTGTGTGTTTTGTGGAATTAGTGCAGATTACATTTAACCCTTCTAGTGCCCACAGACACTTTAAGTGTGGTTACACAAGGGCATTATAGGTTGAAACCTGCTTTGGGGAGGACCACTTGTGTAATCTTTTGTACTCTTCACTTATGACATAGCTCACACCCACCATTTCTTACCCTTAGCATAATTTTCAAACGATTTTCTTTCCCTACTACTATTCCTCTGAATAATAACATCCCTATGTACCATTACATAACCTTTTTCTCTACCACCTTAGGTTTTATTGATCATTTTCACACCATCATAATTATTCATGCCTTCCAAACCATCTAATTACCTTAGAACCCCTTCAACATATGTCACATGTCCTAGTTTCAACTTTTGAATCCAGGAAAGACCTTTAAAATTTGGTATTTTCCCTTGGGCCTAAACATCCATAGGTCGTGATATCACGTATGCAATATCGCAGCCGACGCGATATCACATACGCAATGTATCGTATGCGATATTGCATCCCTCCAAACCTATAAATAGGTGACCCCCCTGCAACAGTTAGCATCATTTCTTGCCATTCATGTACGAGAGTTTTCAAATTTTTTCTCTACGACTTACAATTATGTGACCCTTGCTTTCATATCTGTATCTCGCTTGCTGGTACTCCAATTTTAATTCTGTCTGAACCTGCTTGAACCCGAAGTGTTTAGCTTAGTCGTGGAGGAGGGAAACCTATCGAATAGCACCTAACATTTTTGGAATTTATCATTTCCCAAAGGACATTATTAAGGGTAATTAGTTGTAAATTAAAAATGAAATGTGCCAAAAATTCATTTAATCCTTTAGGTACACCAGGAAATTAAAATTAGAAACCACCTAAGTAAAACGGACTCATTATTACAATCTTTTGGGCAATATCACATGGAGATAAAATAAGATCATTAATTAAGGCAAGCAGTAAGGCATAACTTAACTTCAAAAACAACATTACTAACGCTTGGCCTTGTGTGATTGCAAATGGCCCCGAAACATGGACAAAAAGAAGGTCCTGCTCAAGGTGGAAGAAAACGACCTAGGAGAGGTGGAAGATAAGATCCTACCAAACAACATGCAGAATAGGAGGAACAATCATTCAACATTTATCAAGAGGATCCTCCTACCATACAGTCTGGGCAAGTAGAAGGATGAGCTGCTGCAACGCCTGAATAGGGACAACATCTCACATTGCCCCAAAATTGTGTTCAGGCCATCCACGAAAAGTCCATATTCATTGCGGTGAATATGGAATTGAACTTTGAATATTTTGCAGAGTTCACTCCTAAGGCCATTAGGGATCACCTTAAAGGATCTCCCTTATGGCCTACCCTCTCTGAAAGCGGTGCTTGGTACCTAGGGGAGACATACCAATTCTGGCACAATAGGGAGCAAGGAACCATGGTCAATATCTATGGTGTGTCAGTCAATTTCTCTGTGTAGGCCATTTTGGAAGTATTAAACCTTTCGAATACAAGGCCCAAAGTTGCTCAGTTATCCACCTGTTCTGAACCCGATGTGCGACTGGATTGGTTGGAATGCACGTATGGCAGAGATAAGACATTTGGTGAGTTGATGATGAAAGAGAGGATCTACTTTAAAATTGGAACATATCACCTCTTCCCCACAAAGGGCTTAAAAATAATATCAACGTATGTGACAAGAGGATGTGTAGTGTTGATGGAAAAGGTTAACACTAACCTACCCCATCTATATTTAACAGAGATCTTGAGGAAGTTTGAGGAATGGAAGACAGGGAAGATGGCACCGCCTTTCTCTTGTCTTATCAAAAAGCTTTGCCAACATGATGGTATCAGGGGGTACACTAATGATGTCCTTCGAAAAGCCCAACCTGCTTCATATGCTAAATTGTTAAAGTTGCCAACTCCAAGGAAAATCACTAGCGAGACGTTGGGACTAGAAGAAGAAGAAGAACAGACGGTTGAACCAACTACAACTCAACTTGCAAGACCCAGCCAACCTCCAAGCACAGAACCTAGCCAACAGTAGGAAGCAGGGCCTAGCATAGGCCAGGATTAGCTGCCACCATCACAAGACTACAAACCGTCGATGAGCCATCTCAGGGCCATCCCTAAGATGGTTAGTTGGGGAAGTCATGATGATGCAAATCTCTTCCATGTCATTGACAATGTTGTTCAACCTAGTGTTTCTTTGGATCGCACAAGGGGCGAAGTGTCTATTCACATAGGAGGAGGGGAAAGTAGTTGGTCACAACAGATCTCAAGAAACGTGGCATCTTTTCTGGTGCAATTAGAAACTGGTGAAGGGTCCTTTGTGGTGGTCATGCAACACTAAGATGCCACAAGAGCCACAGATGTGGTCGCAAACCATATCAAAGAATCATTCAATGTATCTGTTGTGGCCCCGACAGATCTCATAGGAGCACAGGATGCTCAAGTTTTGGCCGAAACCTCAATGACTCCTGCGGAACATGAGGATGTGCTTGATCGATTGCTCCAAACAGGGCAACTAATGATGTCCCTGTTTGACATCCCTCAAGATGTTATGACAATTCAGTCAAACCTCATTTCTACAAAGGGGAAGCTGGTCTTAACAGAAGTGAGGGTCGAGCATGCTGAAGCAGAACTGCAGAAATTACAAGAGCAGCTTGTGGCCCTACAAGTAGCATAGTAGGACCCTTTGTAATTTGTTCTTGCAGATCAACTAGATAATTTTAGAACTGGGCAACTAACCAAGCTAATCACGGAGAAAAAAAAGATGGCTGATGAAAAAGAGAAGGGTGTTTGGGATGCCTCCACAACACAAGTGCAAACTCATGCACATATTAAGGCACTCAACACCTTACAGGAGGAAAATAAACAACTTGCTGCTAACAACCTTCGGTTGACCTCTATAGAAAAGCAAAAGAACGTTCTCGAAGAACATTTTCATCAGTTACGAGAACAATTTATTCGGGTCAACCAAGATATAAGTCATTTAGCCAGAGAAAACTGAACCCTCTCAATGGAGGAGGTATGCACACTTCGTCAAAAGACATCCATTGAAATAAGTGCATGGAAAAATGAGGCTAAACGGCATGAAAAGCTGAAGGAGCACTTTTGAGATTAGGTGGGAATGTACAAAAAAATCCTTGAGAAGGAGATCCATATGGCCAAGGCCCACATCAATGCTATTAGTGCTCAACACATTGACTAGTGGGCCATATTGGACACATATGCCTTTGCCCACCAAGTGGAAGTTAAGAACCGGGACTTGCGGATCCAAGATTTGACAAAATACATGTAGTTGGCAAATCTAAGGTATGCCAACATTGTCATGTTAATAGTAGGGTACCCGAGGATAGAGCTCGAGTATCAGGTAGCAACCACCTATGTCAAATACAAAGAAAAATTTGCAAAACACAAGAAGTTATTGGAAAAATTGGAGTTTGCAAATTCTAAACTTGAGGTGGTAAAAGCAAGCTACCAAGGCCAAAAAGGTGTCGTAGTAGACTTGGCTCAATGGCTAGCAGATTTCCAAGAATACAAAGATAAAGTTAAAGCCTATGAAGAGGAATGGTGTGTGTTTGCAACTTGGTATGTCAAGGCTAATCAAATTTTTTCCCAATTACCCTATCCATGGGAAGTGTCGAATTTGTCAAACATCATGACATTAGCATGGAAAGCACAAGATCCTTGGACCAAATAGGAGAAGCCCTAGGCCATACTCCAATGCCATCAAGTCTCAAAACCTGGAGCACAAGATAAAGGGAAAGCACCAATAGAGGAGCCACTGCCACTAGGAGCTACATGAGTTCCACAAATTTTGTAGTTGTAGCACATTCTTTATGTTGTGTCTTTGTTTTTTTTTCATTCCACATTGTAGCATAATCCCATTTTCACCATCCAATAATCCCATACCTATCCACTGTATAATCACTGTAACTTGAGGACTAGTTTTCATTCAGTCGTGGGGGTATGATGAGTCGTCATTTGGATGACCGTGATATCGCAGCCCAACTGCGATATTGCATACGTGATATCACGACCTGTCTATTCATCTATAAATAAGAGGTAGATAGAAGAGTTAAGAATCATTAAATCAAATTAGTGAGTTAGTTCTTAGTTTAAGTGTTTTCATTTCTTTCTCTCAACCTTTTTCCTCTCCATGTATGCCCGCAATGTGGTGATTGTAATTGTACGGCATCCTTTATTCGAGTGTGATGTACTCGGACATGCACATAACTGGCAATAAAGATTGAGATTACTTCATCATTGAAGCATTCACTTAGATTAATTATTTAATTAATTTTTATTTACTACTTTCCTAGTTAATCTCTTTCACCCTTAAACTCATGTTAAATGCAAAATGAGTACAACTTGATTACGAGCATTTAAGTGTGACTACTTGGTAACCCAGTAGTGTACCTAGGATCTACGCTTGGTAATCCCAGTGGTAGTTGTGCNAAACTGTCTAGATGCCACAACTAGTCTATTTGCGTAGCTCGACCGGATCATGCATGCAATGCTCGTATTCGTATGGTTGAGTGTAGGGGTACCTTGCCACTCATCACCTGCAATACTCATGGCACCTACACAATCTTGTGATAGCCATCCTGCCACATCGTGTAGCCTACCAGAGCCCTATGTAGGCGCCCTACCATAGCCATGTAGCCCTACTACCCACCGCGTTAAGAACTATGCATGCCCACTGCACCTCATGCTTTCCAACACTACATCACCACACTATGCTACATTGTGCCTGCCACTTGCCTACTGCCTACCATGAACTTCACCTATCACTATCTTCCATGTTTCCCATCACTGCCTTTCGTGTCATCCATCACTGCATCCCATGCCACTCATCACTACCTCTTGCAACATCCATTACTACCTTCCATGTCACCCATCACTACCTCTAATGTTATCCATCACTACCTCCCATGCTGCTCATCACTTCCTCTTACACTATCCATCACTACCTTCCATGTCATCCATCATTGCCTCCTGTGCTGCCCATCATTGCCTCCTATGTCATCCACCATTGCCTCCTGTGTCATCCATCATCGCCTCTAGCACCATCCATCATTGCCTCCTACATTGTCATGTGGACCCTTGAATGGATCATTTGTCAGTTGAGGAAAAATCAAAATTTTCCAACAATTGATAGGAATTTTGAAATTCCCAACAACTGACAAGAATTTTTCAAAAAAAAGTTTTGCACCCATAATTATTAGATTAAATAGAGAATGCACTTAATTATTTACAAAAATTCAAATTTTCACTACAGTAATAAGAGAAATAAAAATTCTATCATTAAGTGTGCACATCCTGGAGTAGAATTGGGATGGGTGACCTCTTCGGAAGTCTTGGAAAAAGTGAAAGTTTGTAAACTTAAAATAGCTATAACTTTTGAATCTGAAGTTCATTTCTAACCAAAAAAAAATTGATTTAAACAAATTTGAACCTTCTAGACTCAATGGAATAGTTAGATTTAGCTTTTGGATTACAAAAAATTAGCATTTAATCCATTGTTTTAGGTTTTGAAAATAATTAGGATTCAGTAGTCAACCAGAAATCCATGAAAGTTTCAACTTCTTTTGCAATTGACTAATGATTTTGAATCTCATAAAAAGGGCCATAAAGGCTAAGGATTATCAGCATACCTAATTTCTTCAACTTACCAATGTACAAAACCCAAAGAAAAAATTAGAGATAAATGGAAGCCCAAGTCAATGATCTAATGAATTCCCTTGAAGATCAAATTAATGAGATCAAGGATGTTCGAGAAGGACTTTTTCACTCAAACCAAGGGTTCGGGATAGAGATGCAAAATATGTTCAAGGAAATTAGGAGATTGTCCCAAAATTTAGAGGATAAATGGTTAGACATGCAAGGACATATGGATTCCTTGGTAGACTCCATTAAACAATTAACTAACCATCTCATTTAGACTTTAAACCCTACCCATGAACAACATGAAGATCAAGATCAACTTTCCTCTAAGGATCCACACCAAACACAACCTCTACCTACTAGTGGACAAGATACTAAAATTTCTCCTGTAGGCTAAAGAATTGAAACCAAAGATGAGCGATGTGGGAACTAGCTTAATCCACCTAGAGAATCGTTGAAACAAGTTTATGCTAAGAAAGTAAAATTAGATCATTATGATGGAGCCCTTGGATGTAGTGATAAGGTAAAGGATTAGCTTGATACAATGAAAAATTACTTTGATATGTTGAATTTGTCAAGCCATGAACATTTAGAAGTTATCTCCTTGTATTTAAGAAGACTTGTGACAACATGGTGGAATGGACTAAGATCTCAAGGTTTGATTACAAATTGGCTTAATTATTGTCAATATTTTGAACAGAAATTCATTCCTAATTCTTTTTCTCAAGAAAAGAAAAATGAGATTTAATTCTTTAATATTGGGAAGGAAAATCGTAGATGATTACTACAAGGAATTCTGTGATCTTTCTTGATATGTAAGTCACCAGGATGAGGGAGAATTAGCTTCAAAATTCATTAGAGGACTACATGCTTAACTATGTCCCCAAAAATGAGCTCATAATCCTCAAAGTGTTGATGAAGAATATAGAATTGCTAAGGATTAAGAGGAATTGAATCAAATACAAGTTATCCTTTGACAAGAAACTCTTCAAGCAACTACCTTTCCATAAGAAATGGTAGAAGAGACACCAACAAAAGAAGCTCAATTAGGATCAGGATGTTTCATTTGTGATGAAGAGAATTTCAAATGAAATTGTCCAAAATTTTGTGCAAAAATACAAAGGACCAACCAAATCAAAAATCAAAAACCCAACCCAAACATAGACAAAGAAAAAATTTACCCACTACCATAGTCGTAAAGAAGATATCTACATTGACTAAATTAGGTTTGCATAAATTTCAATTTGCTTTATTAATTTTTAAAGGTTCAATTGAAGGTAAACAAATTAAATTTTTGATTAATAGTGGTTCCAATGATAACTTTATTTCTCCAAAGTTAATTAATTTATTGAAATTAAGTCTACCTTCTAAGAAAATTATTAAGATAGAACTAGTAGATGGAACAACTGTGAGCAAGCATACTAGGTACGGAGAAATTAACTTAACCTTGCAAAACATGCCTTTCATTGATGAATTTTTTGAATTTAAACTAGGTGATGTTAATGCAATTTTTAGAATGTATTTCCTACAAAAATTTGATATTACTACCCACTTTGGAACTTGTATTTTAAAAGTCCCAACCACTGATGGAGTCAGGGTTCTAAGGGGGGTAGGAACAAAAAAGAAAGTTCATACGATAACTATTAAGCAAGCTAAAAGATTAGTCAAAAGAGGTGCTACGATGTTGGTTGTCAAAGTAACCCAACCTGAGAGATCTTTAGGTGCTGAGATTCTGGAAGAACTTAAGGAATATAAAGATTTAGTATTTGGTGAAACTAGAGAACTACCTCCAAAAAGAACTATCGAGCATGCCATTGATATTTTTCCTAGTACAAAACCTGAATCAAAAGCTCCTTATAGATTTTCTACTTTGGAATTAAGAGAATTAAAAATATAATTAGACCAATTATTAGAAGAAGGGAAAATTAGACCTAGCGTATTACCTTGGGGTGCACTAGTTTTATTCTTTAAAAAGAAAGATGGTACACTAACATTATGCATCAATTATAGAGCATTGAATAAAGTGATGATTAAAAATACTTATACCTTGCCTAGGATTTATGATTTGTTTAATCAGCTTACAGGTGCATGTTGTTTCTCAAAGATTGATTTAAAATCAAGTTATCACCAAATAAGGATTAAGGAGAAAGATATTGAGAAAACTAGTTTTAGAACTAGCTATGAGTTATACAAATTTTTTGTGATGCTGTTTCAATTAACTAATGCACCTATAGCATTCATGGAATTAATAAATAATATTTTTCATGAATATCTTGATCAATTTGTTATAGTATTTATGGATGATATACTTGTTTATTCTAAGTCAAGAGAAGCACATATTAAACATTTGAAAATTACAATGGAAATTCTTAAAGAGCATCAACTAAAAGCAAAATTGAGTAAATATGAATTCTTTAAGGAATAAGTTTCATACTTAGGACATATAGTTTCCAAGAAAGGATTGCAAGTAGATCCAACAAAAATTAGTGCGATCCAAGATTGGCCTGAATTAAAAGATGTTACAATAACTTGCAGTTTCTTAGGTTTAGCTGATATTTATCAACATTTCATTAAAGATTTTTCTACCTTGGTAGCCCCATTGATTTACCTTTTGCAAGAGAAATTTGTGTTCAAGTTTAATGAAAAATGCTGAGAATTTTTTCTCAGATTAAAGATGCTACTTACAACAGCACCTATTTTGAGAATTTTAGATGAAGAATTACCATTTAAAGTATCCACATATGCCTATGGAATAGGAATCAATGCAATTCTTTCATAAGAAGATAAAGTGGTATGTTATGAATCTCATAAATTACAAGGATCCAAGGTAAATTACTTAATCCATGATTTAGAATTGTTAGTAATTGTTCATGCTTTGCAAGTTTGGAGACATTATCTTTGTGGAAAAAGGTTTGTACTAAAAATAGATCATAAAATTTTAGAATATTTACAAAGAAAACCTATTTTAAATACTTGTAAAGGAAATGGATATAATTATTGGCTGAATATGATTTTGAAATCAAATATATTCCTGGTAAGAAAAATGTGGTAGCTAATGCCCTTAGCCAAATGTGGAATTTAATGATAGGTGTGGTAATGATCCCTATGGAAGAAGAAATCAAGGAAAAAATAAAAGAAGACCCTTATTTTAAAAATATTTTAACTAATATTTCCTATGAGCCTCAATATCAACTTACTTCTAATGGTTTATTGATGAAAGGACAAAGAGTATGCATACTATGTGATAGCTTGATGTTTAGATAAAGAGGGACCTTAGATAATTTAGGGCTTATAATTAAAGAAAAATAAAATTCTATCCCTGACTATGATTTCAAGTCTCAAAAATTTCAAGCCAAGTTTGAGGTAATAGCCAAAGTATGAATAAACCTTCAAAACTTAAGTTCACAGATGTTGCTGCAATAATAGCTACTTTTCTTAGAACAACAAAGGACTTAAATTATTTAATTTTCTTCTTTACATAATTACCCATGATACTCACACAATAGAAATAAGCTAAGATTTGTCTTGTAAAATAAAGTACAAAGTAGAGGTAAATCTTTGAGTTAAGTTTCTATGTAAATAATGGAAATGTTGAAATCATTTCAATTAAATGCTCTTTAACAATGGGTTTTAAAGAGACTTCTGATCATATAAGCTCATAGAATTTCAGCCAATTCTCAAAGCTATGATTTTAGTTAAAATTCAACATCACATAGAAGATCAAATCAGCTATCAAGGACATAGCTTGTGTGATTTGTCCTAGCTAAGTGGATTTTTTCTCCATTTGAAACCTTGAAAATTGATTTGCAAATATTAGAGGCTAATTTCATCTAAACAAAGGATTAGGTATTAAAGCAAATAGTTAAGCACAGGTTAAAACCATCATTCCAAAAAGAGGGATTTATTCTGAATCTAAAAAGAGAATTCATGGTGTGCTTGTCATGTTAACATAAAGAGAAGGTTCATAGAATCAGAAATTGGCTCTACAATCTAGTTCTACTCAACTAAGCTTCACAAGATTTAAAGCATAAGAGAAGTTGGAATTAACTTTGTGTATCTCATATCACACATAGGATTATAAGTATAAGGTTTGTAGAAATAAAATTCAGTTCTACAGGCTAGGATGAAATCAACTCTACAATGTTAGCTCCTACATCAAAATTTAGGGAAAGAGCATAAAAATATATATTATTTGTAAAACTAAAAATGATTCTACAAGAAAAGTCCTTTCCAGTTCTATCACAATGATTTCATTATGTGGCAAAAGGCCTATAGAGCTTAAAAAGTGGTATAGTAAAAATATTCTTGCCACAGTAGCTTGTAGATAAGGCTTTTAGAAAAAATATTGGCTCTACTAGATGCTTCTACTTGATTTCGCCCCATGGGATTAAAAGAAAAGGGAAAGATTAAAATTAACTTTGACATGTAAGCTATTTAGTAAGGCAAGTTCATAGAACCAAAAAGAGATTCTACAAGATGGTTCTACAAGAAAGCCTAAAATAAGCTCTACCAAGTCAACTCCATAAAGATCCATAGGATTTAAAATAGCTCCACTAAGAATGCACTTTTTGATTCTGCCATGTAAGTTGTTTGGCCCTTGTTCATAGAACCAAAATCTGGTTCTATGAAGAGGGGGAAAACTAGTTCTACAAGTCATGTCACTGTTAGACCACATCAACTTCATAGAATAAGCATCATTTGTAGAGCTAAAATTTGATTCTACAAGAGTAGAATAAAAATGGTTCTACTGCATTAGCTCATAGAGGAAGCTTATATAATTAAAAATTGGCTCTACAAAATGGTTCTATAATCTAGTACAAAGACTAGCATTATCATATCAACATCTAAAAGGAGCGTCACTTAAAGAAATTAAATTTGGTCCCATGAGTTGGTTCTATCATGGTATCCATAGAACCAATTTATAAAGCTAGAACTCAGTCCTATGAAAAATCTCACAATAAACTCTATCATGTAAACATTTACATAGAATGGGTTTGTAGAACCTAAAAGTGGCTCTATGAAATAGTTCACTTTTCTATTCTATGGACCACATCAGAATCTTCCATGTTAGCTCTTTGTGTGGTACTGGTTCATAGAGTCAAAAGATTATTCTACAAATAAGTTTTACCACGTAAGCTCCCAAGTTAGGATATGTGTGTAGAACTAATATCTGGTTCTAAAAACAAGCTCTATGATCATCCTTCCATGTCAGCACCGAGGGGCCTAGAAAAACTATTTACAAAATCATTCCACCATGTCAACTTCCTTATAGAATGGGTTCATAGAACCAAAGATTAGTTCTACAAATGAGCTCCATGTCAATTCTACAAGCCACATCAAATCTCACCTTGATAATTTTAATTTATGCACATGTGCATCAAATTTTTAATCTAATTTGGAAAGTTCAAGGAGCATGGTATAGTACATAGAATGGAAAATTCATTCTACCAAGAAGCTCAAGTTTATTCTACTACATCAGCTTCTTCAAAGATCAAGTTCAAAAAGCTCAAAAATCCATTCTACAAATAAGCTCTACAAAAATTCTATGATGAAGCTTAAGAAACACTTTTCCACATCACCAATTTCTAAAACCAAGGCTCAGCTCTACAAGTAAGTTCAAAAATGATACTATGAGCTAACGTCAGCACGAAGGCTATGTGAAGAAAAAGCTACTTTAACAAACAAAGCCAAGAACCAAAATAGATCTAAGAGTAGTGCAAAGTTGTCATTGAAGAACAGAGCCATCATGGGAAAAAACAAGCTATATTTACATTGATGGAATAGAGATACATGGGAATTTTTGACTTAGTTAGAGCTTAAAGAAGTCCATTATCTTAGAACAAATAGGGTTATTCATATAACAGTTACTAGGTTCATAAATGATACTACCAAGAAGAAGCTTTAATTGAAATAAGTTCAAGCTAGTGTGGGAGCTACTTCAATACAAACAAAAAATTTCCTAACTAAATCAATTATGGGAGAAATGACTACTGAAGAATTTATTAAGAGGCTTAATAGTGATAAACAATATTCAATAAATCAAGCTATTAAAATTCTCCATAGTTATGAAAGGTTAGCTCAGCAATTATCAATAAAAGGGATCTACATTCAAAGAATGAGAAAAATCTATCAAGATACTAAGAAATTCTCAATAGCCTACAATTATATGAAGAAGACATGTGAAATATGAAGCATTAACTTTTATAATAATTTTAACTACCAAAGTTTGCTATATAAAGTCCAAAGTAGATTTGTTAAAAGGGGGGGGGCGGGGGGGTGCGAATCAGATAATCGAACTGGGAGTAGAGCTAGGAGGAGCAAATTCTTGTAAAATGATATTTTAAAGTTCAATTTGATTTAGCCTATTTACTTCTACTCTATGAGTTATTTTCATAATTTTTGCTTTATCATTGTTACTTAACTAGTATTCAAGATCATAGTGTGCCTGACTTTCTTGGAATTTTTTAATTGCTTATTTAAGCTAAGGATTTAGAAATTTCTTTTATTACTGACTAATCTAAACAACTTTATTTTCCAAAGTGTTTACTCATGTCAATAATAGCTCATCTCAATGTTTAGGAATTTTTCAATTCAACTGTTATTTTTCTAAAAATCCATTGAATCTTGCTCTATTTTTAAATTTTCTTATAGAATTTTCTCTAGGAAAAATTTATTATAAATCTTTTGAATTGTACTTAAGAATTAGATGAAAGAAAGATTAGTATAGGTAGCATATGATCAATATTGCATATATTAACTAGCTCTAACATAGCAAGAAATTTATTTGCTTACTAAATAGGGGTAAAAAGGGGCTAAATCTTTTCATAAAAAATATTATTAGCTATTTAACTTTTAAAGTGTAATATTATGAAATTTATACTAGATGATAGTCTAAAACACATAGTTTCTATGCAACCACTAAATTTATTTGGAGGTATCTAAGCCTTTGTGTTTCTGGAGACCAACAAACACCTAAACTTGATATTTGAAGAAAAATCTTATCCTTGTGATTGTCACCATTAGGACAAGACAATATTGGTGTTAAATAAAACCTTCCCAATCATTACATTTTTTTCATTGGAAAAATAATATATAAATAGTGGTGGTCTAAAATTTTCACCAATAGTAATCTAGCACTACCATCATAGTTAGGCTAATTAGGATGAAAGGATAATCCAACTCTCATCAGTTGTTATTATTTCCCTACAACTTCTTGTAACAAGACATCCCTAAATAGATGAGGGTTAATTATAATAATTACATAATTTTCTCACAAATCCAATCATAATTAAGAACAAGATTTTATAATTACTGTGCTTTCTTAAGCCATGTGCTTAATCTTCATGGTGAAAATAACAGGAATAGGACCTTTATTTATAGTGTTGTAGGATCCCATACTCAAGAAAAACTAATAGTTAACTAATAAATCATATTTAACAAAATCTAAACATAACTAATTACAAGTAAGCCTTATGCATTAATTTTTTTGGATTTTTAAATTAGGTAACTTATCTTTTTAATTTTTAACTAAAGTTAGTTTTCCAAAAATACATAAGGTTAATGCCAAGTAATTAGTGTTCAACTAATTCTAACACATAATGTTCAAAAAGATGAATTTAATTTTCATAAATTTGATTTACAATTATGAAGTCATGGTTATTAAAAATTATTTAAATATTTTTTATTATTAATTCTAAATTGCAAATGTGTCATCATTGATTTAGTGGTAAGAGTCTAGCCTATCAACTCTAGGTCACAATTGTTTAAGAAGAAATTTATATCTAGATATATAGTGGCTAAGGCACTAAAAGACAATATGAGAAATACAATCAAAAGTACAATTTTAAAAAGAGTTCAAAATTATGATTACCATGGTAAATAAAATACAATACTCCTCTAATGCAAAAAGCCAAGCACCTCAATGAAGTAATTCCAATGAACAACACTTAAATTATGGATTGAAAAGAAAATTCAAAAAAAATTCTAAAACTACTCTATTATCTAAGAGGGTCTTAGCATCATTATGAACATACGTAAAAATTCAATTTTCATTCTAGAAAAGCTTATGGTTAAAAAATAAACAATTAATTCATTTTTAAATGTGTAAAGAATTAAAATTGCAATCCCTAGCAACTTAAAGACCAAGTCATAAATCCCTTTAAACTAGCCACCTAGGTAATCTTCCATGTTAATAAAAAGTCTAAATTTAAACAAATATCTTTTAAACTAAGCTAAGTTAGTTTGAAAAAATTATCCTACCTATGGAGTGGCCATGCCCATAATACTCCAACTATTGATCATGTCCATAAGAATAGGTCCAACCATGTTATTTCAAAATAAGAATGTAACTAATAATACTTAGTCTAACTACCATCCCACAATAAATATGTCCATTGGATCACCCATTAAAAGGGAACATGAAAACAAAAGTAAGAAAATCTATTTCATGCCTCACCCTTTCCTACCATTAAGATAATGGTGCATACATTTTTTATCACCCAACCAAGCAATATCAAATTCATCCTTTCAAATCATGAATACTGTACGAGGCACAATAGAAGACCTTACACATGACACAATCACTAGATTCATTGCAATGTAATGATGATATAATCCTTATGCGTTTTTCTTAGTACTATGTTTAAGAGAGTATGCCTTGTCAATGGTTCAAAGGTTTCTTTCTTCTAGAATGAGGGCAAGAAGGAAAAAGAAGATTTATATACTCATGTACATAATAGAAGTATATTATTAGCTATCTCAAGGAATATTATACTTATATGTACTCTAGAACTCTAAGTGGTCTTTGTATGTATGCATGTCTTAATGGTTCCATCAATCATATTATTTTCTCTAGCATCCTTGTGATACTTCTAGCCATTGGGCTAATTTGTAACATGTGTCTTATGTACTCTTGATGTGTTTATCAGTTTCCTAATTTATTGAAGTGTAGTCCATCTTGAGTTTCCTTTGGAGTACTTGATGATTTTTAGGGCTCAATGTGGTTTCATGTGATGCTCTTCAGGGTAGTGTCTTTACACTTGATATTAGAGGTAAGGTTTTGATTCAAGTAGAAAACCTATTTAGAGTATTGTGAATAAGTAGTTATGTGTTGCAAATTAGATGGTAGTAAAACCTAAGAGAAATAAATTGTATTCTACTAGTTGATCCATGTAATAATTTAATATGGAGGACCCATTATGCATTGAGGTTATGACAAATGCTAGATCAATGTTTCTTGCTACAATGTGCTACTTCAACATGTATGGATCTTTTGATTTTTTTAATGTTTTAAGTATGTCCTTAGCTAGAGTGTTCAAAGAAGTAACTAACATTATCTTACATAAAGATAATTTCATGTTTTTATGTAGTCGTCTAACAATGCTTTTTGTATGTTGGCCATGTTTATTCTCATTCAAAATAATTAGTGTCAATGAGAGAAAAACATGATTAGCTTGTTGTCATCACTTCTTTTTTGAGTAGTTGCATCATTAAAAGTAGTAACTTAGAGTAGAAAGCATATATTTCTAAAGTGACTCTAGGTAGGAAGCATGAATTTTGATAGGGTTTCCAAGTAGAAAGTACAAATTTTTAGAGTTTCTTTAAGGGGAAGCATAAATATATAGGATAAGTAAATGCATCCAAGTTTCTAGAAGGCAATTATAGTTATTGACTTACAAGGAAAGAAAGGCAAGGAAAGGAAATGTTCCAAGTTTCTAAAATAGGAGAAATTTTCCTAAATTTTTAAACGGAGGAAAAAATACCTTCAAACTTCTAATTTTGGATGGTTGTACCATTGTTTTAACTAATGTTCCAAAGATTTCTTCTCATGCTAGTGTTAGTATTCCATTATGTAATGGAAAAGAGTCCCTCAAGGATATGTGGTAGCCTTCTCTTAGATGTAGAGGATCAACTTCATGTTGAAATTTAAGGTCCACAAGAATTGATGAAACTAAGATCTTTGGGAAAAATATCATAAGTGTATCAAATAGAAAAATTGTAGATATATAATCACAATGTAATTTACAGTTGAGATACATGAAGTAACATAAGCCATCTAAATGAACAAGAAGAATTAAGAGCTATCAAGGAGTAAATAATAGGCTTCATAGCTTGTACACTTATAGAAGTATAAAAAAATAAATACTAAATTGTAAATTAAAACCCAACCCCCCCCCCCCCATGATTATGCTATACAAGTTAAAGATATAGAAAGGTACTTAGTAATATATAGTATAATAAGTACAAAATACAAATCATCAATGACAATGTTAACATTGATTAGTTAACTCAAATTGGTGAGTGGATGAATGATTTATAATGAAAATCCACTCTTAAATAAAAATTCTAGAAATAAATGTACAAATGTAAAAAAACTCACCAATGTGTATGTGTGGTAAAGCTTACCATTTTAAATTTCACTTGAACTAAAATTATTTCTAAGGCTACTACCATTGTAAATCCTTGAATACTACATGCTCCTCGTAGGTGTAAAAAATCTTTGTATCTTGCAAGACTCACAAGTACCTCACAAGGTCAACAACAAATTATGATGCTCCCATAGGTCATACTAATATATCCCTCAAGGTAGAAAAAATGGTCAAACAATTGAATTTCCCAGGATTATAATGTGGATCTCCCCACATAGAGGATCTATGCTTTATAGAGCCATAAGAATTACAAAAAGGATGTGAGTGTAGAATAGATGATTCCACAAATCAAATCTACATAAGTTATGATCATACTAAATCAATATAAAATTTAATAAAAAAACCTTAGATTCATATCCAAATATTTATTATACAATAATGAAATTTATTGGTCTAAATAGCTTACAACCATAATCGTAGCAAACAATCAATGAGTGTCTACAATGTAGATTTGAGTCAATTGTATGGTATCTTATTCAAGTGGCACTATACCAAGATACATTCCATGAATGGTAATAAGATTGAGATTGATTCATATTCATTGGATCACTTTGACTTATAATAGATTTACTTTCTATGTGCTTTGTTAATATTTACATTTTCATGCATATTAATCAATTGGTAGGATGAGCATGACCAATTTCAAGCATACACACATATTCACTTGGTAATTCTAGTAGCATTATTACTTGGTTCACCTAGTAGCATAACACTTGGTAATCCTAGAAATGGATACATAAGTTTAGGACATGTAGGGAAAGCTAGGAATAGATACTCATCACTCTTAGGATAGTCTTAGATTTAATTTTGTTATTAATTATATTAAATAATTAATTTTTATATCAGTATTCAGTTAGTTTAAGACCTTAACAACATAAATAATCATATGCCTCACTTTGGCTAAGCCATATGTGATAAAGCTATCACTTATGATATCCCATCCCCAGATATCATGGAAAATGTTTAATATAAATTATATTAGACATTATGAATAAGAAGACATTATACCAAACATCAAATATGTGTAACATTTGACATTATGTGTAAAGAAAATAACAAAGAGTATAGAAAGAGAAAGAAAAGAATACTTTATTGATATGGAATAGTGTATTTGAATCATGCTCTAAGAGTGTTCCTTAGGATTTTCTTCCTTTAGCATCTATCTCTTATAGGCAATCTGGCATAGCCGCAATAGTTAGGCCTACAACCTAGCTAGAAGGGATGGCCATTCCACTTCTTGTCCTGCTTCACCCAGCTCCCATGACTTGCCTATACCAACTTCACCTCTCCATGCTAGCACAACCTTTAACCTTGGTTATAAATGCCTTAGGTCAAACCCCAAAAGGTTACCTTACAAGACACACCCACCATTACAACATGCCCTTTTGGGTCTTATTTACAACTACTCTTTTGGGTCTTATTTACAACTACACTTTCAAGTCTTATTATGATAACAATAACACTTATTATGAAGAAACACCATATTTGTTTATGCAGTAGTATCATTTGGGAATGGGGACATGACAATCTATCCCCTTTAGGTTTTTTTCATCCTTGAATAATTCCACGTTCATTATCTCTTTTTCCATCTCCAATACTTCTATTATGATCCTATGCTCCAATAACTTGATTTCTCACTTGGACTTGGAGTTGTTTCTTACTTATTCTACAAACAAGATACATGTGAGAAAAATGTATAAAAATTAAATATTATTATTTTTTAATACTTCATTTTCTAAGATAATGACAAGAGGTGAATTAAGGATCTACCAAACACCAATCACCAGTCCTTACTAGGATCACAGAAAGTGCAACTTGGATCTGGTTACCTAAGTAAAGGTAGGGCAAATTCTTTATTCCTAATTTTTATTACCTTAGGTATTCTATTAATCTAATTGAAATATAAATTAAACAATTAAGAAAATAATAAAATTTATCAAATAAAAGTAAGGGTAAGATACTTCCTGATCTTGATCAACCTTATGAATTGATGGGAGTAATTGCAATTCTACCAAAAGTGGTATATGATCAAATGGTCTTGTTCAGGATGGCAAGGCTTTATCCTAACTCTTCTCAACTTCTTCTTTAAAAAATTAACTCTAGTAATTTGGTAACTTGGGAAGAATTTAACATCGTACCAAACATAATCTAATGTCTCAATGAAGAATGTTGTTAACCCATCATTAATCATAACAAAGTAATTGGTAAACTATGATTCTTGATGAGCACTATCTATTAACATCATCTGTTCCTAAATTCTGGAATCTGATTTATCTATTGAGGATTCAAAGTAAGTAGAATATGCACTGGCCAATGGAATTTCATGTTGAATTCATGGAACATCTTCTTCAAATTAGGTTCATCTTCCAAGGATTCCTTTACATATCAATAGTTTAAGAATTGATAGACACTACTTTCAACTTTTACATTAAAATCTCTACAAAGAACAAATGGCACTGGATTAGTGTAACTTAGGAATAACTTATTCTTCAAACTTTCTTCTATTTTCCTTATCAAGTATGCTCCATGACATAGTCTCACATTAGAACATGTTGGTTTGGAAATCAAATGTATGTTAACCATGCATACACATATTCTTGATAGATGAACTTTTAGAATCATTGCCAAGGCTATGTGGTTTTTCCAAAATATTAACTATTCTTTCATTTCCATTACTTGAAGTTTTGGAATTTTAAAAATCATATTTTCTAAAATCTATTCAAATCTTTATACCAATTCGAACTTGACTTATTTATAAAAAATCACAAAACCATCCATGTTGTGATTTCTACAATATGCTAATTTGTATGACTCAAAAGAAGAACTTTCATAAGAACCTTTTTGCTTATAAATACCTCTGTATCCCATCTTTCCCAAGTCTAGTTGGAATTGATATATAAATTCCCTTGACAAGACTTCTTATAAGCATAAGACATTAACATCCAAATCTTCTAACTCTACTAAGATGTTTGGATATCAATATTTGTGCCAATTCAAGGTCCATGATGGACATAGTGGATATTGTTTCTTACTCACTAAGGATCTTTCAAGCACATTGCATGTTGCAACTTTCATTCTCATTCTTGGATTCTCTTCTAAATCGTTTCTTTTCATGAGTATCATACTCCTTGTCAAAATGAGATTTTGAGTCTCCACATTGTTTTGTCATTTGTTTTGATTATAGGATGGATTAATATACCTTTTCTTAATGGTTAAATATTGTTCTATTTCCTTAACTAATTCTCCAACTAATACATCAATTGATCATTAACTAATACATCGATTGATAATCAATTACATCAACTGAATAACTACATTATCTAATTTTAGTAATATATAATTACATTACCTAATTTTTAGTAATATTTAACTATATTATCTAATTGTTAATGGCCTTTCTACCCTCCTTAAGAACACTAACTCTAGCAATGTAACTAATGACATGCCATAGTAATCTTAAGGTCCCAAAAAGGTTAAATTCATTAGGCACAGTTTATGATATCAATGAATTATCAAGTATCCAGATGAAAACTTTGACCGCACTATTGAGTTCAGAAAGGAAAAAAAATGTTGGAGATGACTATTCATATGTTGATAATGAACATCCTATGCTTGAATTATGCTAAATTTAAGTTTTTGAGGGTCCTTAGGTATTATATCACGCAATGAGTAAAAAACTAATTTTTGGGATTTCTTGGGATGGATCTAGCTTCACCATTATGTCTAGAAGGTTGAAATCTATAGGAAACAACTCTTCATTTGTCGAAAAAAGACTTCCAAAATCAAAAATTATGGCTTCTTGAGTCTAGAACATTTTGGCATGAAAACTGAGACTTCCAGAAAGGTCACCCATCCTAATACTACTCCAGAGCAAGTGTGCTTAATTATAGAATTTTTATTCTTGTTATTACCATGGTGTCAAATTCAAATTTTGAAATTTATTTTCATGCATTTCTAATTTAAATTAATGGTTTGACAACAAAAATTTGAATTTTCTATCAATTGATGGAAATTTCAATTTTTTCATTAGTTAATAGGCAATTCAAAATTTTCCATCAAATGATGAAGAATTTACCATTTCATGCTAATGGTAACAATGACTGCAGTGGCCTAGGTGGCTGCTTGCCAATGTCGATGGCTAGGCTAGGCACATCTAGAGATGACAGTGGTGCAACGTTTTGACAATGGGTGTGGTGGTGTAGCATTTTTTATAGCTTGTGCATGGTGTCCAATTTTCTATTATGGCTTGCAGAGGCAAGCAGGAAGAGATACGAAACACAACTTGCGTAGGGCCAGCATAAGCTAGATTAGCCCTTACATGGGACAATGGAACCCTTTTTTGGGGCTTGCGTGGCCCTCCTTGGGGCTTGCGTAACCCTTCTCATGGCCTATGTGCCCCAAACTAGGTTAGTGAAACCCATCAATAGGCCCTGCATTGGCAATGAGGGTTTTTCTAGCACTGGAGGGGGACGTGATGATTAGCAATAGGGGAGGCAATGATCAATGACAAAGGAGGTGATGATCGGTGCTATGAGACACGATGATTGGTGGTAGGGAAGGCGATGATCGGCGACATGATAGATGATGACCGATGACATGGGAGGCAATGATTGATGGTAGGGAAGGTGATGATTGGTGGTGTGAGAGGTAATAATCAGCAGCATGAGAGGTGATTATCTGCAACATGGAAGGTAATGATTAGCAATAGGGAAGATGATGATTGACACCATGAGAGGCAATGATAGATGTTGTGAGAGGTGATGATCAATGATAAGGGAGAAATGATCAGTAGTGCAAGAGGTGATGATCAACAGTGTGGGAGGCAATGATCTATGAAATGGGAGGCATTGATTGATGGTAGGAGAGGTAATGATCATCATAGTGAGAGGTAATGATCTACATCATAAGAGACAATGATCAGTGTTAAGGGAGGTGATGATCAACATCACGAGAGGTGATGATCAATGGCATGGGAGGCAATGATCAGTGGTAGGGGAGTAATGATTAGTGGCATGGGAGGTAATGATCAGTGCTAGGTGAGCGATGATTTGTGGAAAGGGAGGCAATGATCAATGGTGCTAAAGGTGGCCGAGGGTTCATGTAGGTGGGTGAAGAACGTGGTAGAGGACAACAATAGGGTGGTGTGGCTTTGGAACAATGGAGTGCACATGATGGTTGATGCACATCAATGGAGCATGAATCTATGTGCAGCATGGTGGGCAGCGAGGCACATGGTAGGTGAAAAATGATCATGGTGGAGAGACATGATGCAACGAGAGCTATAGGTGGCCTACGTGCCGTGGGGGCCCTTGCAAGTCCTACACGGCCTGTAGAACGAACATAGCCCTTGCAAGGCCAATGTAGGTTGCATGGCCTACAAATTTATTTTATTTTATTTTATTATTTAGTTTTTTTTATATACATATGGGCCTAGGTTTGAACCCATGACCTTCCACTCTCTACCTCCTTCTCTTTCTTTATTTTTTAATAATAATAATAATATATGTATGTGTATATATTTTTAAATATAAATAAGGATGGGGATCTAGGTTTGAACCCATGACCTTCCATTCAAAAATTTTCTTTGTTTTCTTTAACTTTTTATTATTATTTTAATCCATCTTGCCTCAGCGGTTCACATGGTGGTTCGGCTGATGACAGGGTAGAGGTTTGGTGTCAATAAATGGAAATTTTGGGTTAATTCTTGATACTAAAATTTCGACCTTTTTTTATTTAAATAGTAAATTAATAATTTTAATAATTTAATACTATTTTAATGCATGTATAATAAGAAACTTTAAACATCAATATCTCTTAAACTGTAAGTCTGATCAAGACGAAACTTGTACTGTTGGAATTATCTCAATGAGTAATATCCATTGGACATAGTCTTAGGGTTCAAAAATGAAGTTTATTTTTCAATAATTAAAAGGACGAAATTAGCCTATTTTGTTGAATTGACATTTCTAGGCTAACATATGGTAGCTTGAAATCTTCTAGATTACTTGGATAGTGAATTTCAACAAAACAAGATCAATTCAGGTCATGGCTACTAACTTTCTTGAAAGAAATTTAATAATGATCCTAATCAATTAATAATTATAGTACTAATATGGGCAAGAGTTGCCTGGACCAGTGTATCATTGTCTTACCAACATCTCTTGTAATTGATAAATCTTGATAAGGTATGATCAGATCTTCATCGATTAATGATACCCATGAAAGAATTTTGTTGGTTGTTGGGATCTAGATGCCCAATCCATTGTTCATGAAATTAATGAAAAGATATCTTTTGACTTACATCACAGAAATATGGTGCATTTGATAATGATCAATGGCTTTCCCTATGTTTTGGCTTTAAGGTTCATCATCATGTTTATGTCATAGTCAACCCATGGTTCTAAATGGCCCTTCGGTCATGGTTTGCTTTCGACACCAATTATGACATTCCATCCTCGGATGTCATGGAAAATGTCCAATATACCTTATATTAGACATTATGCATGAGAAGAAATTATACCAAATATCAAATATATGCAACATTCAACATTATGCGTAAAGGAAATAACAGAGAAAGTGCAGAAATAGAAAGAAAAGAATGCTTTATTGATATGGAATAGTGTATCTAGATCATGATTTGAGAATGCTTCTTGGGGTTTTCTTCCTTCGACATCTATCCCTTAGAGGCAATCTAGCGCTACCACCATAGTTAGGCCTACAACCCAGCCAAAATGAATGACCAATCGACTTCTTGTCTTACTTCACCTAGCTCTTGTGCCTTGCCTATACCAGCTCTACCACTCCATCTTGGCATGACCTCTAAGCCTGCATATAAATGCCTTAGGTCAAACCCCCAAAGGTTACCTTAAGAGACACATCCATTATTACAACGTGCCCTTTTGGGTCTTATTTACAACTACCATTTCAGGTCTTCTTATGATAACAATAACACTTGTTATGAAGAGACATCATCTTTGTTTATGTAGCAACATCAATTGGGAATGGGGACATGACACCACTAGTCTAAGTGAGAAGACAACAACCTATGATTAATGCTTAACAATCTAGATACCACACTAGTTCCATCCATGGAATTCGACTAGATTGTACATGAATGCTTGTGACTTGTATGGTTGGGCACAGGGGATACTTGATACTCATCAAGGACCAGCGAAACTATTCATGACACCTTGGATAAATGGATCATCATCTATCCTTTATCTCTTTAAAGATAACTCCCCCTCAACATGTATCTCTGATTCATTTTCATGTAGGTAATAAGGTTAATCCTCATACCTCTACTACTTCCCCTATTATCATGCTCTCCTTATAGGTGTTATCTCCTCCTTTGAATCTTTTACCATCCTTGAACCATAGACCCTAGATGGACCAACAGCAGAAGAAAAAACATAATGTTGGCTCAATTGAACTTCTAAAGAGAAAGTTATGTATGCTTAAATTTTATTACTAAAATAACAAATAATAATATTTAAATGCAACAAGTAATAATCAAAATCTTTGGAAGCACTTGAATAGAAACATACTCATAATACATAATACCAAAGCCATGCTAGTGAGCCCAACATCACAACTAATTTTTTACAAGTCTTAAATCATTCAATTCATCACATATTTATTTATGCATAATCCATAAACATAAATACAATTTTGGTAATTTGTGAAACTATACATCCAAAATCAATCTTTAACCTATTCGCTCCACGTGCCTATACTATATGATCATATATACTAATCTAAGACAAAAATAGAGGATAAAGGTAAAAATAACTCACTAATTAAACTTGATGAAGTAAAAAGTTTGAAATATATATAAAACCCTCAAAAATCCAACAAGACATCATTTCACTTTAAGTTCCATACTCATGTATATGTAACTATAGTGGTTCCAAATCCAAGTTCAAAGAAAAGAAAAATCCATCCTCGAAGCCAAAAACTTAGATAAATCCTTTGCATAGATGAACTAAGCTTGAAGATCAATTTTTATTTAAGAGAATAATGAAAGAAAACATAAATTCAATCCACAAAAGGGTGTGAAGAAAAAAGAAATGAATGTGATGGGAAAGGTGGTTGGTATTATGCTTATATAAATAATATATACTTTGTTTTATGTTTGAACATATAATTTTCATACATGCTCTTCAGGTCATGGATCACCTAACCCTCACTTAATCCTTACTGAACCTCCTAAATGTAGAGATGTGTTGGAACCACATGGGTCACCTAATCCTCACCAAACATGCACCTAACCATCTCCTTATGATGTAGTAAGTTTACTTTCTATTATTCCTTTTTAACTAATACCCAATTCAAAGATACATAACAAACATACCTAAATTCCAAATCAAAATCCATTTGAACCTACGAGATCTATATTAAACATGCTACACGTTCACATATCAAAATCAAATCCAAGCATAACCTGATGCCAAATCACACATAAAACATAAAAACATACCCAACAGTTGCTCTTGTACCTTAGTGCAACATCCTTACTAGCCACATCACCTACCTAACACACACATAAGACCATTATGTATAATCATGCTAGTTAAGCATGTAAAGGCATCATAATCATATCATAAGAGTCTAGCATTATACCATGTAAATCACCATCATAACAAATTAACTCATCTTTGATAATCTACTAAGACTACACACACATAATCATAATGCAATACCCAAGGCCTATGGAATGGGTGTAATAAGCTCCTGTCTTTAAGAATCTTTGTCCTAAAAGATCTTAGAATGAGCTATCCATATATTTGTCTCCACCTTCCAAGTAGCTTTTGAGGCATCATATCTATTTCACAAAACCTTGGCCATAGAAACAACTTTACTATGTAAATGATGCACCATGCAATCTACAATCTCAACTAAGTGCTCTGCATAACTAACATTAGGCTATAACTATGTTCCTAAATGGTCAATTACATGCTACTCATTATATGTATACCATTACATGGAACATAACATGTACATGTGCCAATTGAGAAGGTAATGCTATCTAATAGGCCACCCTTCTAATCCTCTACAACACCTCAAAAGAACCAACGTTCATAGGAGTCTATTTTTCCTTTAGGCCAAATCATGTAAGGCCCTTCAAGGAAGAAACACAAAACAATACATGGTCTTCAATTGTAAACTTCAATGGCCTCCAACGTTGATTGACATATGGCACCTACCTATCTTGGGCAACTCTCAATTCATCTAGAATCTCTCAGGCTTGCTTTGTGGTTTGCATCACCAAATCTATGCTCACCTACTAGCTATCTTCTGTTGTGTCCTAACATAAAGGTGTTTTGCATAGCCTACCATATAAGATCTTATATAGTAGTACCTACAAACTCTTCTTATAATTATTATTATATGCAAACTTACCTAGTTGAAGTATCCATCTCAGCTATCTTTAGATTGCAAAGCACATGCTCTTAACATATTTTTAAAATTCGAGTTGAATACCTTTGAGTATTTTAGAATGTTGCAATTTTTATCTATATGATGTCCTTGTAACCTTTTTCATATTTTTTTTTACTAAAATGGTTTTTAGGTTTGTGACCACTGACAAGCCTAAATGTAAAAGATAATTTACAAATGAAAAAGAAACATAAAAAATCCCTTAGTGCAACATAAACTGAGGCGAGACTCAAGCGTATGCTAATGTTTTTCTTTATTTATTATCTTTGATTTCTATGACGCTGTAGCTTTCTGGAAAATTTTCGTCACACGGAGCACTCTCTACATAGAGTTGCAATTTTTCTATGTGTGTCTCCATCAAAACGTCACTCATGTCCTACACAGATGGCAGTGGAGTGCATTGCAATGCATTTTTTCGCTAACGTATAAACTTAAAATGTGACAGGAACTTCATTCACAGGAAATGAAAATACACATGCTAAAACAACTAAAATACACGCATGAAAACTTGGAATTATTTTTTCTTCTAGGTTTCACACAGCAAAAAGAGCCACTTAGCCGCAAGGGTTAGTTTTTAATACAAAGCCATTCTACCATTAGCAAAGATCAATTGCAAGGCAGGCAACATATTTTCTAGAGAGCTACCTTTTTAAATCAAGAAAGTGAAAATAAAGGAGCAGCTTATAGCTTCAATAGGCATAGTGTTGAATACAGAAAAGGTACAAACAACTTATAAATTTGAACCAAGGTTGGTAACATAAGATTGCATTTGATCTCAGAACTTCATCAATGTTATCTTAAGTTGAATTAAAACAATTTCAAGTTGTTGTATTTTGTTTACAACACATATTCATATGCAAATTGTTCTTATAATGTACTCATCATTTTCGTTGTTTTTATAATTTACTCCTCATTCTAGTGAGTTCTATTTCTAGATTTTTTTTTATTATATATGTTTTAAGAGAAAAAGTTTCAAATACTTATGCCTTAAAATTATTTAGATGTAAAATTATCTTTAGTATATTTATCAAGTTTACTTTATTTGCAGAAAAATGGATGGAATGTTTTTTATGATATGGATGAGTTTATTAAGAGAATTTTTAATTAGTGATTTTGTTACCTCAATGTATCAATTATAGTTTCAATTATACTCCATGTTTGTTACTATATATGAAAGTTAAACTTTATCACCGTCAAATAGGGAATGGTGGAGATTTCCATGACAAAATATCTTTTGGAATATTGTTCAAAGTGAAATATGGAAATTAGATGAATCCAGGTTGAACAAGTTATACAGGATACATTACAAAATGACATATTGTGTATATATGAAATTATTAAATGAAATACAACCATATTTATGCACTAGTGAAGCATTACAGTATGTTTGAGGGCCATTACAACTAGAAAAAGCACTCTGTCTAGTTTTGCATTATCTTGGTCATAATACCTCAACATCTACAATGGCTGAATTATATTGTGTCAAGAATCAACTGTGTAGAAATACGTTTGGTTAATAATTAGTATAATTGTAGATCATTTGCAAAATAGGTACATAATAATACCGTTCAGTGAACAACTATACAAAATTTTAAGTGATTTTCAATCACTTACATTGTTACCAATGATTTGTGGAGCAATGGATGACACACATGTAAATCTAGGTCATGCCCTTGATTTAAACCATAATCCAATAAGCTATTATGATCAACATCATTGCTATAGTGTTTTATTGCAAGCAATATGTGATGCAAAAAAAAAAATTTGGAATGTATGTATAAATGCACCTAGTGGAATGCATGATGCAAGCCATTGGAATGAATCTGCAATTAAAAATTGTATGCAACAAAGGAAAGTATTAAATTCTCCTACTTCTAACTTTGAAGGGACTACTATTTATCCTATTTTAATTGCTAATTCTGCATATCCTATTCTTTCAAAAGTGTTGAAATCATATAGAAATATCATTTTAGAATATCGTAAACAATTTGATAAGTTTTTATTAAGAGGAAGAGTGAAAATAGAACATGCTTTTGCTTTGTTAAAGGGAAGATGGAGGACTTTCCAATATGTTAAAATGAAATTATATAAATTTCTCAAGTTGATTATGACATGTGTGCCTCATAATTTTTTTCAACTTCATTATGAATTAGAGCAAGACCTTGGAGAAATTCAATCAAATTTAACTAGAGCTTTAAGATCTTAAACTACAAAAAGAAAAATGGGAAAAAAATATAAGAGATATTATATTTCATGAATGGAAGAAACAATATGATTTAATTGCCGAACAAATATGAGTGATTTGTCTTTTATTATTAACTTCAAAATATTGTTTAAATATAATATTGTTTGACTATTATTTTTGTCATTGCAGGGTCCAATATTCACTGCAAGGGATTTGAAAAAGTGGAATTTGAAGACTATTTTGATAATCATGTACCTTTGTTGCTCAAATCACAGTCTATTATCTCTTAAACTTATTTGATATTCCTCCAACTTATTTTGTTACATTTTTGTAAAAAAGTTTAAATCAAATTAGTTTTAGTTTTAGTAAAATGGCTTTTTGAGTTCAGTGACATGTTTTGGAAGTTAACAAAATGATGCAATATTGATAATGAATTGAAACTGTATTTGAATAGAAATTGAAGTTAAGTTAGCATTTCATAGGATTAGCATTTTTCATACATCTCAAAATAGAATACTTCTCATACACAAAATTTTATATAAATTTCCTATTATTAGCTTTTTAGTCTAGTTTCAAGAGTAGTTTGGTCTTGATGGTTCATAAAGCGTCAAAGCAACATCACATTCAATGAGCTTTTTTCTTGAACAATGGTATCATCTGTAACTATTCCAACTATAGTAATGGTAAGATAGAAGGCTATATGCAACTAGTGGTTAAAATGGTAACTAAGCCTTGAAACCAAAGTTTTTTAGACTTTGAAAAATAAAAAGAGTTAGATGTGAATATTCTACAATCAACAAAAATACTACCACACAGAGATCCCACTACAAATATTAAGGCTACTATAATGCAATGTAATTCAAAAGACATTGATAAATATGTTTGCAATGACTGTGATACAGAAATTTATCATAACTTTGATATGATACCATTGGTGGTTGTAGCAGCTATACCGATATTCACATCGCTTGAGAATAGTCTTCAATTTGATGTCCAAGTGGTAAGCAAGAGTTTGTTTCAAGCTATGATAAAAATTAGAAAATGTCCCATGGAAGAGTTCACAAAAAAGAAAAGAGCTAAGGGTAACGGATGTGATTTCTCATTAAGTAATTGTCACGGTCAATATACTGCTGCAATTTGGAGACATCATTTGGATGATGAGAATTGGTTCTACTCCATGTTGTTTTTGTAAATAAATTATAAAAGGTTTAAAAGGCAAGTTGAGAGCAAACACCTTACAAAAACAAAAGCTTGTAGGATCTATTATGAGGCAAAACCATGCAAAAAGTGATACCTTTGTTTAAGAAAATAATAAAATAATTATAATAAAAATTCAAAGTTTTTTGTCAATTATTATTCATAATGTTTTCATTTCATTTCCTCTAACATGAACATGACAAATATATTTAGAGAAATCTAATTGGAACATAGAAAAAATGTTCATACATTTGAAGCAATTTTCTTAAAAAACATACAACAAAAACCTATTTTGCAATCCTCAAAATCATAGTAACATTTTCAATGATAGAAATTTAATAAAGAATCACATATAAGGAACAAACTTGGTGAAAGTAAAGTAAAGAAAAGAAACAAAAATTTGACAATAAATGGATTTAAAGTTGCAACATAGATGTGATAGGTTCAATATTAGTGAGTTATGCTAATGTATACAAGCATTGTGAAAAAGATAATGAGTGACACTGAACTTGACCAACAAATCTTGACCAACAAATCTCTAAGGTCTAGTGATGAGACGTGATATGCACAAGCCACGATATTGCGTACACGATAACGCGGCCGCCGCGATATCACATCCCCTACAATATCGCATACGTGATATCGCGTCGTCCCCTGCGATATCGCGTACGTGATATCGCGGTCCGTCACCAAATCTATAAATAAGAGGCGGCACTCCCCTCATTTGACATCCTATGCTAGAAGTAGCAAAGCTTTGGCGGATTGATCACCCTAGAGATAGAATATTTTCCATGTGTCCGTAGTAGGAGTTCCCCAAGTGAACGGTTCTTTATTCGAGCA
>MNCI01012252.1:405502-476261 GCA_015680685.1 Gnetum montanum
TAACCACAATAAAATTCATTTACCCTTGCTAACATAAGACTGTGTTGTGTGTGCAGATGGTGATCATACAACAATGGACCGGATCTGGAGGAAGCACTTGGAATGGAGCAGTGCTGCAAGCAGTTATGCAAGGAGCAGGATTGATGATGCGCTTATAGATGGACAACAAAAGGCGCAATCTCGGCGTTGGTAGCAACAAGACCTCTTCTCTCTTCTTCTCTTCTATTCTCTCTCCTCTTTTCTCTCAGCTGCCAACTGTGGCCTGATGTCATTGTAATAAGGTGTTCACCCTTGTTGTCATGAACACTAGTTTTGTCAAGTCTTGTAATAATGATCTATTCACATGTCATCCCATTAGTTCCATTCCCCTCAATAATTCCATACCTACCCGATATCATTGTAAGGAACTCGAGGACGAGTTTTCATTCAGTCATGGGGGTATGATGAGACGCGATATGCACAAGCTGCGATATCGCATCCCCTGCGATATCGCATACGCGATATCGTGGTTCGCCTCCAAATCTTTAAATAAGAGGCGGCACTCACCTCATTTGACATCCTAGGCTAGAAGTAGCGAAGCTCTAGCGGATTGATCACCCCAGAGATAGAATATTTTCCATGTGCTCGCAGTAGGAGTCCCCCAGGTGAACGGTTCTTTATTCGAGCAGCTTTGTACCTAAACGCAAGTTGTGTACGACAATAAAGATGACCTTTGTGGATAAACCTTACAGTACATGGATAGGTTTATTTAATGTTATTTATTGCTTTCCTAGTAACGCGGCATGAGTACGACTTGGTTACGAGCATTGATGAATGTGTACGGCTAGCCAAGGAATTGGCTACTCATTGTGATTAGATTCTCTCACCCTTACCTCCTAGAACATGGGACAAGTACGACTTGATTACGAGCATCTACGGATGTGTATGGCTAGTCAAGGAATCGGCTTCTTGTAACACTTAGGTTAGTTAGGTGCCTCAGTACGACTGCTTCGAGCACATGCGTTACGTGTGGTAATCCCAAAAACGATTAGCGTTTGGTAGCCACAGTTGCACAGTTCAGGGTGTGTACGACAAGTGGGAACGGATGCTGGCGCTAGGATTTAGTGCTGTAGTTAGAGATAGTTTTAGTCTCTCAACCCTTCACCCCTTAGCATAGGAGATAAACCAGAAAAGACCAAAAAAAATCATATACCTCGGACTTACTTAACCATACACCGTGACAACAACAAGTAAGTCTGGGAAGACAATGATTAATTAACCCCAAGTGTTCCTTGCGGCGTTTAGGCATTTAGTCTGCGGAGTTCGACCAGATCGCACGTGCTACGCTCGTTTCGTATGTTTGAGTGTAGGGATACCTCGCCACTCATCATCTAGGATGTAACAAAAATTGTTTAGGATAGTTTTCTAGATTTAGATAGTATGTTGTTTAATTCTTATTTAATGAAGTAGGTAAATTTATAAAATTAAGTTCAAGAATTGGTAGTTTCTTCAACGATATTTCTTCAGTTACATGACATGCCATTGCACATTAGATTGGATTTTGTAACAATAAGGTTTGGTTGGATTTTGCTCCAATTGATTGTCACAATTTTTAAACATTAGATTTCAAGAAAAAACTGAATCCATGTAATTAATATAAATAGTCAACCATTACTCATTCATTTACAAGAAAACTTGATTACCTATAACTGAATATGACAAGCGTAAATATTTTAAATCAAAGTATTTTTTCTTATCTATCTAAAACATTTTTGGCAAGAATTGTATACTTTCTTTTCCATCCAATTGAAGATAATCTTCAAAATGGATAGTGTCTTCACTTTCTATTTTATTTAGCTGAAAACTATCTTCAAAATTTGCCAATATCCTTACCTAACAACCATAAGTTCACATTAAAAACAAGCTTATTTAGAAAGTTAAACATATAATATTAATATATCATTTATAAATAATGTTAACTATATTTAACTTAAGTATATTACTTTTCAGTATTTTAACTTTGAATCAAACAACTATACAATTTGAAGTTGCATGTCAATCAATTTATCCATCTGTGCCATTCACTTTGTTTCAACTTCTTTAAAGGTGGTTATAAACAATCTCATGCTTTCTCCAATACTTTCAACAATAGAATCAACTTTGGCTTTTTGTTTTTTGTTTTTTTGCCCCTCCATGCTAGCATAATTTTGAGCTTTCATTTTTTCTTTGTCTTTGGAATTTTTGTTTGCATGGACAATGGAAGGACTTTGTTCTTTAAGCTCATCTTTCTCACTATAATCCAAACCTTCTCTCATATTATTTTTTGTTATTTCTAGTTTTGAAGGAATATTGTCACATGCCTTCCAATTCATTTTATCATATCCTCCTATGATACTAGTGATTTTATGAGATTTTCTAACAACACAATTTATATTTTCATAATACAACCAATGACTTGGTTGGGCTCCAATTGAGTTCTCTCTCATCTTTTCTTTCTTAAAAGTTTACTTAGGTGTGTTTTATTTATATTTGCACTGTTTCTGTAAAGTGTGACTTGCATTTTTTGTTAACATGTGCAGCTAACTGATCCCAATGCTTTTGCCCCAAATTTCCATGATTAAGTTGGAGATAAATTTCTTCATATCCTTCAATAAGAGAGATAATGCATGCATGAGTCCAACGCTCTAATTTATCTATGTAGCTATTCATCGAACTAATAATTTGTATTTCATTACTCATCTCCTCTGTATGCCTACTATCATTTAATTCAAATTCAATAAAAGTTTAAGTTCAAGAATAAAGAGCATAAAATAGAATAGAAGAGAGAAACAAAGCACATGCAAGTGGAATCTTTTTCAAACATAAAAGAATGCAATGAAGAGCACATGTAAGGTAAATCTTTTTTAGGAATAAAAAATGCAATGAAGAATACTTTGTATAGTAATGCTTATTGCAAATTAAAAATGCAATATTACTCATTGTTAAACAAGAATGTCAATATTGGTACAATAATAGTTCATTGCTTCTGCACTCCCTTGTTTTTTCTTTGAACTTTGTTTAAGACTTTTATAACAATCTTTTTCCATCCAAGAAAATGATGAGCCTTGTTGGGAATACAATGTTTGATCCATCTTTGACCCTGAGGTCTTCAACTGGAAAATCCAGTTTTTAGTGGTTTTTCTTTAAGAGTTCGCGGCAAAAAAACAAGAGCATTGAAAATAAAATATGGCACGAAGTAGCAATGTTAAAAGAAAGCCTACAAAATTAACATTAATTTTTTCTTCCATTTTGTGTTTACCTCAATTCCCGTGACTATCATTCTCATCACTCACATAACACACAACCCTTTGAAATTTTTGGTGTGCAATACAAAAATCGCACAAAACTACACAATGGGCATTCTAACTTCTTATGGTTACGCTGTCGGGTAATGACATCATATCATCTTTTGACATTGTTTGTTAAATGGCTGTAGTCACGAACTCCATTTTCTGGTTCACTTTTGATTCAACCATCACCAAAGTTTTTGGAGGGCCCAGAAGTGTTAATATGATCAGATGTAAAATTTCTGTTGCTTGTTAAGAGTTTTCCCCCATTAAAAAATCGTTGCCTTGCCTTCGACCCACTGTCCGAAATCATACAAGCGGGGAAAAAGATAATTAAGGTTTTAAAAATATTATTCCGTGCTTCAACTTAGACATTAAGCAACCTCAGCCTTAATTGTGGGCCGCGTATTATTTAGAGGTGTGACGTGAAGATGATAATTTGCGCATGAAAAGCAAATGATTCCTTTGTGCCGACTTCCTTGTCGTGTAGTATACTGGAATAATGGAATAATGGATTGTTATTCTCAGCTTTCATTTTCTACCGTGAAATTTGGTTCACATACCCTCGTCCCTTCCAATAACGCGGAGCACCTTCTGCGTCACGCGGAATTCCACTTTTTCTTTTCCACCTTCTGCGTCACGCGGAATTCCACTTTTTCTTTTCCATTACAGAGAAAAATGTCATGCTTATCCAAGAAATGTTGGACCATATATTCCTGCATTTCACAGGAGAAATAACTTACCGGACTGCTGAATTTGCATTGCTGCATTAGTCTCTTCTGTCATTCAAAGACATACCTGCAACTTTCTGGATCTGTCTTTGCTGGAACAACCGAGCGGCTCAAGTATTGGGATATGGAAGACAAAACATTGAAAAGAAGCCGGACAGAAATGAAAAGAACGTTTCTGCCGCAGCCTGGGCCTTCCTCAGAGACCCTCGGTATTGGGATATCTCACTCAAGCGATGAGGGTTGTATCACCAACAAGGTTGATGTGTTTATTTCTGACAGAGGCCCTGATACAAAGAAGACGTTGGCTTGTCACTTGTATGACATTTTATGCCTTATAGGTGTTAAGGTGTTTCTTGCTGAGGCAGAGTTGCAGAGTGGGGAGACCTTAACAGAGGCCATTAAAGAAGCCCTTGCATGTTCTCTTGTGCATGTGTGCATACTTTCCAGTGGATTTTCAGAGTCTCCTTGCTGTCTTAGAGAATTGGTGATGATGCTGCACAAACATGACTTAGGTACATCTACTCTGATTCCTGTTTTCTATGACGCAGAACCCTCAGATGTCAGACATGTGAAAGGAGACTTTGGACAGGGACTTCAGAAGGTAAGCGAAGGCAGCTACTCCAGCGAAGACATTGACCAGCGGAGAGAGGCTCTGGGCAAGATTCCGGAAATAACGGGATACGAGGGAAAAGGGTGAGTGATATTAATAATGTTTTTTAAGTTTATCTTTGTTTTAGCTTAAGATAGTCAGTGAAATCTACCACCTTGCTTGGAATGTGATATTAAACAGCGGATTCAAAAATGAGATGGATTATATTTGTTATATGAACCTTTTTTTTTCAGTTGAATGTGATGTTTGTTATAATTTTGAATCATTTAAAAAGGTACAAATTTTAAACTTGAATCTTTTTTTTCTTTAATCAAAAAAATGAAAAAAGGTTGAAGATATATCTTTTTCTTTTACTAATTTTAAGAATTTCAATTCAATTTTTATCTCAAGTTATTCCCATTTATCTTAGTTTTAGCTTAAGATAGTCGATGAAATCTACAAGCTTGCTTGGAATGTGATATTTAATAGCATTTCAATAAAACAGCCGATTCAAAATGAGATGGATTATATTTTTTTATATCGACTTTTCTTTTAATTGAATGTGATGTTTGTTATAATTTTGAACCACTTAAAAAGGTACAAATTTTAAACTTGAATCCTTTTTTAACTGAAAAACAATGGAAAAAGGTTGAAGATGTATCTTTTTCTTTTACTAATTTTAAGGATTTCAATTCGATTTTTATCTCAAGTTATTCCCATTGATCTTAGTTTTAGCTTAAGATAGTCGGTGAAATCTACAAGCTTGCTTGGAATGTGATATTTAATAGCATTGCAATAAAACAGCCAATTCAAAATGAGATGGATTATATTTTTTTTATATAGACTTTTTTTTTTCAGTTAATGTTATGTTTGTTATAATTTTGAACCATTTAAAAAGCTACAAATTTTAAACTTGAATTCTTTTTTTTACTTAAAAACAATGGAAAAAGGTTGAAGATATATCTTTCTTTTACTAATTTTGAGGATTTCAATGCAATTTTCATCTCAAGTTATTCCCATTTTTGCTATCCGATTTCTCAATGTATGATAAGATATTCAAATCAACCAACCAGAGCATATTGAATATTATCATATGACTAAAAATTTAGGTTTATTGGTCAATTGGTTTGAACTTTAAACTTTAAATATGCTTGTGGTTAATGATAATTTTTTAATAATAGCAAACTTGGACTGGTGTTTATGGTTTATTCAAAATAAACAAAATAACAATTTATAACCACTGTAAATCAAAACATTTTACTACACTAAAGTTTTAAGCCACTTTAAGATGGCACCTGTATCCATACAGAACAAAAGGACATGTATCAAAATAAATATATAGGTTTTTTTTTTTTTTACAAAAATTGATTCTGTAATTTTAACCCTTTTCTTTTTACAGTGAACTTTGCATGACAATTGTCAACCGAGTATGTATGCTACTTGATGTTGGATCTATGGTTACTTCAGGGAAAGTAGTTGCTGGAACAGAGAAACAGTTGCTGAGCACCATTGATGATATAGTGAGATGCCATCAAAATGGGCTTGGGGTGACCTTACTAAAAATTAGTGGTATTCCATGTATAGGAAAAACCACCTTTGCAAAAGAACTTTATAACATGATTTACCCTCAATATCTGAGGAGGTGCCGTTTCATTGAAGATGTTAAAGGACTTGTGGAGAAAGGTGGTGTAAATGAAGTCTACAAACAGCTTTTAAGTAAGCTTTTCAAAGATGAGAGGAGTTACTCTTTAGAAATAATGAAGAAACATTTATGGAAGAGATTGCAGGATGCAGAAATTTTATTGGTTCTAGACAATATTCACAAAGAACTTCCATTCCGCCTTGTCTTTATCGAAAATGTTTCGTTAAGTTCGAACAGCATCGTTATTGTAACTTGTCGGGAAAAGGGGTTTCTGAAACATAACCCTGCTACCATTGTCCTGTACGGTGAAAATTTGATTCAGCGGGAAATCTCCGGTCTCGACTTCGATACGTCAAAGGAATTAATTTTCCGGTATGCACTTGCAAGAATTGATAATGTGAAGCATGAATTTGATGAGCTGATAAACAAGATGGTTGAAACATGTAAAGGAATACATTTAGTATTGACTTTACTGGTTGCCAGGCTTCATGAAAAAGATATTAGAGATTGGAATTATTTATGGATTTCCATAAAAGATTCTTTGCTCTCTGACATGAAAGAGATATTAAAATTCATCTATGATCATCTTGGTACAGAATTGGAAAAATGCTTATTCTTAGATGTGGCAACCTTTTTTCAGTGGGAGAAAGAAGAACTTCTGGTTAAACTTAGGCAAAGTGATGATGAACATGGTGAACAAAAAGTTGGATACGCTTTTGATGGTTTGAAGAAGAAACATTTAATTCATGAGAGTAATGTTGGCATTTTAGGTATGCATGATCCATTTGTGGACTTGGGGAGGAGCATAGTTGAAAATGAAGATGAATGCCCTAGCCATCTTAGCCGGGTGTGGCTATGTTCCCATGTCAAAGGCATGTTATCTCATGAAAAGGTATGACTTTATGATTATTTGTTGGTGATACTTGATCTTGGTTTTCTAAGTAAAAAGATTAGTTTTTTGTAATTTCTTTAATTAATGTTATTTTGGTTAATTTGTTCTTGGTAATTTTCTTAATGATGTTTTCAAAACTCATACCATTTGTATTTCTATTGTCCAATAAATTCATAAGGTCTAAATTTACTGCTTCCATTTGCTTAGGTCTCCCTGTCTTCTTAGAAGATCTTCTTCCCCATGATGATTTTGATGTTACAATTGTTAATTTTCAGTTCATGGCATTAGTTATTTAAATAACCAACTTTTCCCCAAAAAATATTTAGTTTCAGTTATTTACACACCACAAAAATCACCTCAAAACAATGTCTATCAATTTCAGGGAACTGAAAAGGTGAAAGCACTAAGCTTAGTTTCAAAAGGCTCACAAATCGTTTTAGATAACGATGAATATCCATGGCTTGCAGATGCTTTTAGCAAAATGTCATCTTTGGAGATTTTGATCCTTCATGGCCATTGTATCAAAGGTATTAGATTATTTAATTAATTATAAAGAAATATATATTTTTTAATCTTTAAAATTTTGATTTAGAGATGGCAATAACATTAGAGGTTTTTTTTTTTTTTTTTTTTTTTTTTTTTTTTTTTTTGTTAAGGTGATCTTTCCAAGTTATCAAGGAGTTTCCAATGGTTGAAATGGACTAATTTTCCATTACACCAGATCCCTCATACACTTTGCCTCAAACATTTGAAAGTCTTACATGTGTGTGATGAAAGCTTGAATCACTTATGGGAACATTCTAAACAGGTGAGATTTAATAATCTACTATTATTAGTTAGAAATTGACTCATGTGTGTGCTAGATTGTTAAAAATGCAATCAACTTTTGAAAATTTGTTGGAATGGGTTTTGTTAGCTCCAGATTCTTACAAAAAAGAGGGATTTAAAAAAAAAGTAGGAGGCCATGCCTTAAGTTACAACTTAAACTTGGATCTAATGACATAGTAACAAAACATTTTTACCAATGACATCTCAAAAAACAAAGTGAAATGTGGAGGTCAAAATAACAAAACCCTCTAAAACATAGACTAAAAAGTATAAGTAGGAAAGTAATAAAGAAAAGATTAACCAAGATAAGAATTGATTACTATATCAAAATGCATCATGTACAACAAGCAAGTTATGGTATCTAGATTTGTTATAAATTACTTCAAAAGCATTTTGAATCAAAAAGCCCCTTGTTGTTGCCTTTGTTTATATAAGCTTTAAACCTCAAGATGAGGGATTTCTAGGCAAGTACCTCTTTATTGGTATTGAGTAGTATACTGGGATCTTATATATATGTAAAAGATAACCATGAGACTTCAAAAACATCTTATAGGTATTCTTCAAATTAGAGTTGATCTATTTTTCCTAATCCATATCTTAAGAGAGGGAATGGTAATGAAGGTGTAGAGGATTAACATGAACTTCATCCTTTTTTTTTTTGAGTTAAAATCAATAATCATAAGATTCCCCATGTTTTCATGCCATATGGCTAACATCCAATTAACTAGAACATTCTAAAGTAATATCGTTGTAACACTATCATATCATATGCTAATACATCATGGAAAGACAAAGGGGTGTTCAACCCAAAATACTTTGATCATAGATAAACCCTAATATATATAGCCAACGTAATAAAATAGAAGAATTTCATAGGAATATATTAATGTTTTAAATGTAACTTGAGCTCATAACTTCTTTCCTAACAAGAAAATGAGCTAATCACTTGAGTAACCTATAAAAGATTATCATGTTTACTAAGGATTCAATCATTTATTGCATGATTGAACAAGATAGTTCTTCCTAGACTTACGAAAGTAAAGTAGAAAGTATTTACTCTCTTCTTGTTTAGATCAGATTTAATTTTCACAAACTTGGCTACATTTGTGATAGTATTATCTACTACATCATGAGATGGACCAAGAACCTCAAAGGGATACATGGAAAGCGTTTGGAACATGTTAACCAAGGTATCCAAAATATCCTTCATGTATCTACGATTGTGGAGTGTGTCCTAGGTAGGGTTGTCTAGAGGAGGTGCATAAGATGAAGTAGTAACAAGACTTGTGGGTGTGGGTGTTGTAGCCACTAATTCTAGCATGGTTAGGGAGGTGAAGGGATTAGGGTAAGGGATGGGAGTTGAGGTAGAAAATGGAGCATGTGAGGCAAGGGAAGTCTTGATTCTAATGTGGTAAGAGGTGGCTAATGTATGACATCAAAGGAATAGGAGTTGGTTATGCCCAAATGGTGAATAGGGGCACATCATTTGCACTAATTAGATAGGATGAAGTAACAACCATGGAGCGGAGGTGGAAGGATATCATGGTAGGAAATATCTATATTAGAGATGAGATGATCAACATATAAAGAAAATGTAGTAGGAGATGCACCTTCAAAAGACGTGTGGACAAAGTAGGTACAACACATAAAATATAAGGATACCTAGGAAGACAAATTAGAGATGGATTGAAAAGGTAGTAGAGGATTCCCCAATAGCATAGTAGGCACCAGCTTGACAATGACCGTACAAAGACTAAGAACAAGGCCATAGTATCTTGATGGGTTCTTAATAGATTTTGAAGAAAAAGACATGAAAGATTGATAACATAATCTTTATTGAAGGCACATACAAGGAAGAAATGTTTTTTGGGAGATTAAAAATAGTATCCATTTATGTAAAGAGTTATTCAACCATGTAAGCTACTGAATTCTTGTTCCATATCATGTAAATTTTTTTATTCCTCTTAGTATTTTTGTTGGAGTTAAGCAAAATCATGTAAAGTTTATTGATTCTTAACATATTGTTAGGAATCACTTTAAGCAATTAGGATTTGTTACTTATTGCTAGAGATAGATTGAACATAATGAGAAAAATGTAAGAGCTATGAGATTGAGGATGTTATGAGAGACTAAGGATTATGATTGTGAGAGAATTGTGAGAAGTTTTGAAAACTTTTAGTGTTAGAATCAAATTGAGAGGGCTTGAGAATGGAGGATTCTTAAGAGCTTCATTAAGCAATAATTGAGTACCTCATATGGATTTATAATGTAGCAAGATATAACATAAAACAATTTGACAACACTCATTATCATTCACTCTTTATTACTATAACTTATGGGTTATATGAAGGTTCCTAACCTCTATTTATAGTTGGGAAGAGAAGTTTAAAACCTTCTTCATGTGAATTTTATCCATCTATTTTTAAGCTTTGTTGCCTAAACTTCACTTTGTCTAACTTTTTTTTGGACAACAATTATAACTTCTAACCACATGTTCTTTGAAACATATGAAAAAAAAAAACAATGAAAAAATTTATTATTGAGCCATATGTTAACAATTTTAAATCTTAGCAAGAATTATAAGTGTAAGGTAATAACCATTAACATAGAATAGCATGAGGTCATAATTAAGGATCAATTACAATAACTGAAATTTTATTACATTCATAGTCCCTCTAGATATGTTAGATAGTAGAAATGTACATGTTATGAGTTTTGAAAATATTATTAAGAAAAATTAGAAAGTGTTCTTAGTAACATATGGAACAAATCAACCAAATTTGCAATTATAATATCCCACCATTTTCTCATGTGCTTAAATGTAGGACATTGTAGTTAAATGTAGCATTCATCTTTAAGGCTATTTGTATTGCATAGTTGGCATATTCATTCTTCAGAAGAAATTTTAAGCCTTTTAGATGATGAGACCTTGTTTGTGCTTTACTAATTGGGTATCACAAATGATGAGGAATAGAAATAGAGAAATATTTTACCTTTGAATTAAGACCTTCCTTAATATTAGTTAAATAAAAATATTTTTTCTCCTTTTATAGTTTCTAGAAGGTTTTAAAAGACTGCTTATTTCACCAATTTGCAAACTTGCTTAGGATTAAAATAAAGAATATACTTTTAAAGATTCTATTTCTTAAGCCATAGAACTTCTTCATGAAACCATTTTTAAACTTGGGTTTCCATTATTACTTTTTAAAAGTAATTATCCATTGATACTTTAAAAAAGATTATGAGCATAGGTTATAAACTGACAAATAGTTTCAACTTCTAAGAGCATCATCTCTACTTTAAGAAGCATAATAATATATTGTGTCTATCTTTTTACATTGAATTTATTGAGCAAAAAAAAAAACTTATGAATTTCTTCTATTCATTTCAAATATTTATTTGGTACTTCTAAAGAATAGCTTGTTATTTTTGAATATCCCAAGATACAATAGATTTCATTTTACATTTTCTTTAAAAAGAAATTATGCTTTTATATCACTTGCAACTCTTTGAGTAATGCATTAATCCCATTTGTAATTGTCAGAGCATTCTAGGCTAAGATATTTGTAATAAGAGGTTATATCTATATGTTCATTTCCTATAGTAAAATTATATATCTTATTACATGTGCCACAAATTATAATTTTGATCTTATGTGCATTAACTTTCATTCTTGAATGCTTATAAAAGCTATTAAGAGTTTTAAGCATGTGTTGTAATACTTTCATTGAATTTAAAATCGAGACAACATTAGCATAAAGTAAGAGTCTAACATGGTTGTTTTCAATTGTAATTCTAAATTAACCTAGTATTTTATACGTATACTCTTCAATTTTATCAATAGAAAGCTAAAATAAAGAAGGACCAAGTAGACATCCTTGTTTTACGCATACAAAACTAGTATTTCTTGGTCATTTTAAAATTAAATGCATACCTCTTTGTAAAGTTTTTGGAAGGTAGATAATAGTGTGTTGGATACTTCTAACTTTTTCAAGTGCCTTCATAACTTACCTTAAACTAATGAATCATAGACCTTAGAAAAATCTACAAAGGAGATAAATGTTTTCTTGTGTGAACTGCTTACTCTCTCAATAAAATATTTTAAAGTGATGAGATAGTCTCAGGTAGCCTCAATTCATCTTCCAAGCATAGAGTCTAGAATAGTGCCAAAAACCTTGGCAAAAATATTGTTGATTACAATAAAATTATTAAAATGATTTTTTGTATCTGTTTTTAGAAAAACACAACTACTTTATTGATACACCATTCCTTTTCTAACCTAACTTACAAATTTAAATTTAACTTCTTCTAAATGACATTCTATACTAATGGATCTTCCCATTTAAGCATTTCTTCATATAAGTTATTTCCATTAACTTTTTTTTCTTAATGCTAAACATTTTATCCCTTGCATTATGTCATCAAAAGAAATGAAGTTCTTCATCCTATCATTGATATTAAATAAAATATGATAAAAATTTCTAACATTGTTGAGAGACAAAGCATACTCTATGTTGCTCTTGTTTGAAATTTGAGACAATTTGATGCTACAACAATAAAATAGTTTATGTTATCAAATTGTCCACTCCAATAACTTTCATCCTCCATCATCAATTCATCATATTCACCAATTCATTAATCCAAGAAGTTGAAAAATTAGATTTGGGACCACTCCTGTGTATTGGATTTCAACTATCAAATCAACTCAAATCAAAATTTGTAGGCAAGAAGATTGTTGAAAGAGCTTTGTATCAAGTATTCACTTACTCCACAAATCTCTCTGATCACAAAAATATTCATCATGCAAATCATTAATTTTAATTCTATACATTTAATAGTTTTATTTAAGATCCATTTTTCTAGGGTAGATTTGAGTATTACATAAATTTCATTTGATCTAAAATATTACAGGCTTATAGATTATTGAAAGATCTTTATATCAAGTATTCCCTCACTCCATAACTCCCTCAAAGCATAGAGATATTCATCAATTTCTATTCTAAATGCTAAATAGTTTTATTCAAAACCCCTTTTTTGAGATAGATTTGAAATATCAAATAAGATTCATTTGATCTAAAATTTTATAAGTTTATAGATTATAGAACAAGCTTTCTAAAAAGCCTAAAATTAGCCCAAAACTCATCTAGATAGTAAAGAAGATAATGCAACTACGAAATAAAAAAAAATTAGTTTCTTAGTTGAGCCACCCACATCATTTGATATATTATGTTGTCAAAAATTTACAAAATAAAAAAACTGAATATTATTACATCTAAAAATGCTACAATTGATGTCACAGCTAGGTTCAAAGAAAAATGTATTCTAATAGAAGACGATGAAATTACAATGAGAGAAATCTAATTCCTTAATGTAGATTCTATAATAAGAGAAAATTTTTGAGCAAGTTGGATGATAGAGAAAAGAAATGCATTTTTCTTGGATATGATTCTAAAACTAGTATATACAATTATTATGATCCTATTAAATGAAAATGGTATTCATCTAGGGATGTCATCTTTCTAGAAGACAAATTTGGGACAACAAATTTTCAATAGGGCAATCAAAGGATGGAGAATTAGCTCAACCCAAAATCTTGAATACAAAAAATCATTGTCAAACTCAAATGCTGGAACAAAATTTGAGAGAAGAACAAGAAGATCTTGTGCTATTACCAACATGACATATTCAACCCTACCTCAAAAACCTAAAAGCTTGGAAGAAGTTCTAAAAATTAAAGAATAGAGAAAATACATGGACAATGAATATGAAGCCATAATAAAAAAAAATTAGACTTGGGAGTTAGAGGATAAACCTAAAGGAAAGAAAGTCACAGATTTCAAATGGATGTATAGAACTAAATTTAATGAAAATGAAAGATCATTAAACACAAAAGCAAGACTCATGGTTAGAGGATTCAAATAGAAGAAACATATAGACTATGAGGAGATATTTGCACCAATGGCAAGGTTTGAAATAATCAAACTCATCCTTTCTATAGCTACTCATCAATGTCTTAAACTTCATCAAATGGATGTAGTCTCAGCATTTCTTAATGGCAACATCAATAAAGAAGTCTATGTCTACCAACCTCAAGGATATGTCATTAAAGGAAAAGAAGATAAGATGTGGAAACTAAATAAAGCATTTTATAGATTAAAGTAGACTCCAAGGGCATGGTTTCATAGAATTAATGATTATTTGCTAAAAAAAAGGATACAAATCTTGTATGTTTGAGCCCATTTTCTATTACAAACATGATAATACAAATTTCATTATAATCTCACTCTATCTGAACAATCTTATCTTCACATCCACAAACAATAAATTGATAGAAGAATTCAAGCATAATATGAAGAGTGAATTTGAGATGAAAGATTTAGGCGAATTATAATACTTTCTTGGAATTCAAGTTGATCAAGACAAGGAGGTAATCAATGTTCATTGAACCAAATATGCTTCATCCATGCTAGAAAAATGTAAAATTAGTAGAGAAAAAGTTATAATGCCTTCACTTCCTCACAATTTGAAGCTTTAATATAAGGATAGCATACCTCTTGTAGATGCAACTCATCATAGAAGCATGATTGGAGTTATTAGATTTCTATGCCACACAAGAACAGATCTTGAGTTTGCTACATCTTACTTATCATGATTCATGCAAGAACCAAGGCAAATCCACCTCAATAATCTCACACATGTTCTAAGATACATTAAAGACATAATAATTCATGGACTCATCTATACCAAATGGAATGGACAATTTCATGCTTCTTAAATGTTAATCGGGGAGGAGATCATAATGATAGAAAATCTACATCAAGACTCATGATATTCTATGGAGACAATGCAGTATATTGGAAAGCATGAAAACAAACTTCAATTAGGCTCTCAACTTGTGAAGCTAAATTCATAGCCATGGTTGAGTAAAGACAACATTTACTATAGCTCAAGAAACTCATAACACACTTAGGATTCCAATTTATTCTTCAAATTAAACTATTTTGTGATAACATAGTAGCCATCCAATTATTAAATGAACATGTGCTACATAAGAAATCAAAGCACATAAACATCAAATATTACTTCATCAAACAGGAAGTGAAGGAGGAAATCATCAAACCTGAATATGTGCAAACCCATAATCAACTTGCAAGTTTATTGACTAAATTTATTTTAAATTACAAAAATGACTACCTCTATCATGGTATAGGCATCAAGAAGATTCAAGAATCAAGATAGTAAGGTAACAAAAATCATGCATTCCACACCAAAGGAGGAACTCTTAGAGATAGTGTGCCATGTTCCATGTATCCAATAAGATAAACAAGAGAGAAAAAAGGGTTGAATTTGCACTTTGTCATCACATCAAGCAAAAAGACATACTAATTTTTATTTTATTAAAAGATTGATGAGAGGATGTAATTACCGAATAAACCCAACCTCTCATGTCTCTTGAATTTCTAGTCCAATTTTTCATAAAATTGGCTTGTCCCATAATATTCTATTATGGCCCCATGAATTGGCTATAAATATGTGGGCAAATCCTATTTGTAAGTGAAGAAATTGATGTCATTAAGGCAACAATGCTATAGTAATAAAATAGTTTATGTTATGAAGTTTTCCACTCTAATAACTTTCATCATCCATCATTAATTCATCATATTCACCAATTCATGAATCTAAGTTGAATAATCATATTTGGGACTACTCTTATGCAATAGATTTAAACATCAAATCAAGTCAAATCAATTCCAGAATGTTCAGGTAGGTAGGTTGTTGAAAGAGCTTTGTATCAAGTATTTACTCAACCAATAACTCTCTTTGATCGCAAAAGTATTCATTGTGCAAGTCATCAATTTATATTCTAGAGACTAAACAATTTTATTCAACTCCCCAATTGTGGGATAGATTTGAATCATCAAATAAATTTCATTTCATTTGAAATTTTATAAGTTATAGATTGTAGAATGAGCTTTTCAACAAGCCTAAAATTAGCTCAAAAATCATCCAAGTAGAGAAGACATCACAACTACAAAATTAGAAAAACTTTAGTCTTTCTCATTTGGGCCAACCACATCATCTGATATACTAGGATACTGAAAATTTGTAAAATAAAAATAAATTGAATCTTCTTACATCCAAAAATCCTACAAAATTTAATACCAAAAACATTTCATTTCTTTTTTATCATTTATAAAAAAACTAGTTTATCTTTGTTTAACAGATTTGCATCTTCATTCAAGTAAAATTTTTATGACTTGATATTCTTTGGTAATTTCTAAGTCTTCAATAATATTATAGCTATCTTACATTCTTCATTAAAATATTTTTGATTGTTTGCATTTTAGGCTTTGAAATATTATGGGAACCTATAATTACAGTTTTTGTAAGACTCGCATTTGGATTTCAAATCTTCTAAATTTCAGTTTGAAAATATTCCTTCATTTTTGTAGTTGTTTTGAAGTGATTTTAACTTTTGGAAAATCTAATATGTTGTCTATTTATTAATAACATGAAGTATAAAGGTTGATGATAAGATTTAATTACTTTTCCTACCTACTTCAAAACATTTAATGTTGCCAACTTCTTTGGGCTACAAAGAAGAAAATCAATACTCAGTTGTCATCCTACAAGAGTGAAGCCACATAATTTTGGATATTTATTGGTGTCATAGATAAATCCCCTCATAGAATTAATGAAAACTAATTATAGAATTAAAATTCCCTCATAGATAACTTTTCCCTCTTTGATAAAATCCCATGATAAGACTTCTAGTGCATAAAGAGCATTCTCTAGGTGTAAAGTGTAGGTTTTCTTGATGACATGTGTGAACTTTGAAATTTTGAATATTTTTGGTAAGAAAATAAATTTTTGATTTACCACAAGTTCTAGTTTGTTAACCACGAGGTGACCATTAGTCACGGTTTGTAAGAAAGAGAGATATATAAAGTTTTGAGGATTCCATGAGTGGACCAGTAGTGGTGGCTTAGCACAATTAGCCCAGAGTTTTTGTCATGTTTTTACCTTATTTTTTGAGCCAACCACAAGCTAACCATGAGTTATGGGCTTATTCATTGAAGATACCACAAGTTGTGTGTGGTTGTGATGAATTAAAAAATATTGATTTCTATAGATTTAATAGTGGATAACAACATTACCTAGAGGTGTAGATGATACTGAGGTGGTAGTATGAACAAATTAACTTTGATTTTTTATAGAAATTGAATGAAGAAGAAGAAGACGAATTTTGATCTTTACTGTGATGAAATTCTAAAAGTTAAGATGCAAATCTTGATTTGAATTGAAATCTATTAAAATTATTGATAATAATAATAATTGACGATGAAAATGTTGACTTAAATTGATGAATTAATATCAAAAACTAGTGTGGTAACAATGGATATTGTTGGAAAAAATTTGTAATCAATAATTTATTACAGAAAAACTAATCATTATATCCATCTATGACCTTTGAATTTGGAGTAGGTTCACTCCACAATTAAATCACCTTTAATGCACTAAATCTAGATATTATGCAAAGATAAATTGATTTGCTAGAAAAACAAGACAACTAACTATCTTCAATTAAATTATTTGAAGATTACAATAAGGTTTATACAACCCAAAAGCATCCAAAAAGCTATCACACTCAAAAATTATTGTAGAGCATGAGGCTCTACAATCACACAATGATTATTCTCAATACAAGACACAACTAAGAGAAATCTCTCCCACAACCTAGGACAGCTCACAAGTGAGATACAAGAGAATTGAAGACATAGATCAACACACCATAAGCTAATCTTAGAGCTATAATTACCTATTGCACTCACCAAATGTGCTCATCCAATCTCTCTTGCATAGTTCTCCTTGCATACAAACTCTCCTCCTTCTTCATGGATGAAGGCATACATAATTATATAGATTCAAAACCCTATGAAGATTTCTATTTGCCTCCTTAGATGTTTCCCATATGGATCTAGAGTCTTTTAGATGTTTCCCAATCGAAACACCAGATCAAAGATTTTCTTCTTCATCAACATAGACATCTCTTGTTTCATGTAGACATCTCCTATGAGAGCTCTATTCTCAGGAGAGATATCTACTATTTTCATAAGATGTTTTCTTTGGACTAGAAATATCTTCACTTCAGGGAAGATGTACTTGGAAAGATGTCTATCTTTATGGGGAGATGTCTTATGTGAAAGACCTACTCTCATGAGAGATATCTACTATTTTTGGGAGATGTCTTCTATGGACTAAAGATGTCTTCACTTTAGGAAAGACGTCTTTCTTTCCGCAATCCTCAAGGTGCCAAAAATAAAAATGCTTGTTTTGATGTCAGGAGCCTCTGGATGCCTTCCAACAAGTTCCCATATATCTTAGAACCTCCTAAACTCATCAAAATAGGCCAAAACACCTCCAAACATGCCAAAACATCAAAGTATCTTCATCATAAAAATCAACACACAAACACACACAAAAATGGAAAACACATGTCCAGGCCTTGTTTAAGCATGAAACCTGTGAAAACAACTTGTAGGAAAAGCACAAGGGAATTGGAAGAGGTGTTCCTACACTAACTCTCCCACTGTTCAAAAATTAAACTCATGTGAACAAGGGAGTAGGAGTAGAAGTGATCCCCTACTCAACAAGTTTGGTCTCATGGATCCATACAACATCATCAGCAAATTGATCCTTCCAATGGATCAAATATTCATGCCTCTTGACTCCTCAAGTCCTAGCAGCTTTCCTCTACTTGAGTATGATTGCCTTCTTCTCCATTGAAGGCTTGGACTGATTAATAGCCCCCTTCAACTCAATGATGCTTTCCTATATGGTCTTCTCATCAATTGGTCCATGATAGTGCACAAGATCTAAAACATTAAATATAAAAGACAACCAATATCATTTGGTAAATCAACCCCAAAACCATTATCATTAATTTTAGTCTCGATTTGGAAAGGCCCTATTTTCTTAGCTTTCAATTTGAAATAGTTAACACCTCTCAACCACTTCTTCTTCAAGTGCACTCAAACCAAGTCATCAATAATAAAATTAGGCTTTCACTTGCCCTCATTCCTCTTGAGGATTCTCTCTTCAACCTTCTTCTGAAGATTTGATTTTACTTGTGCATGGAGATCCCTTATCTCTTGCACAAAATTAGCACTAAGTTGAGCTTCACCATTAAAGCTCTTCAAAGTGTCCACCATCTTTGGAAAAAACTCATAATTCACCTCAAATGGGATTTTTCCAAATGCAACAAAAAAAGCTTTATCATATGAAAACTCAACATTCTTCATCTTGGTGTTGGGAAGTTTCTTACTCATTCTTCCTCCACTATCAAAATCACAATTTAGATTATCTTCATGTTGTTCATCGTTATTAGTCTTACTCTTACAAAAAATGACATCAAAAGTCACATTGCTTTCATCATGCACAACATAACTCAAAACTTCATCATAATCAACACAACAATCATGATGCTCATCATTGCAATGGAATAAATCACTATCAAGCTAAAGTGAAAAACTAGAATCCAACACACTGGGTTCCACATAAGAAACATTACTACCATCTGCAAGGCAAAGCTTAGACTCACTTACCTTTTCATGGCTTCTCTTATCCATATTTGGTTCAATTGGATCTTCAACATGTGGTTATCCCATCTCATCAAAGCTTCTAGCTTTAAGATTCCACATAGTAGTCTCTAACTCTAATGGTTTCTTCTCTTTCAAGGAATCATCAATAGCTTCTACAATCCACTTTAGAGGTACCAACTCAAAAGGTAAATCCTCCCCATGGCTTGAACATTAGATTCATCATCTAAATAATCATTCTTCCACATACCTTAGCTAGAAGACTCTCCTCTCTTCAATGAGATAGCCTCCACTTGGCAAAGAATCTTCTTTCCATTACCACAAGGTATAGAACAATTACATAAAGAATGAGTATCATATTCTCTAGTGATGCTCTTGATCCTTCGTGAATAAGTTCCTTGATCTTTGCCACTCCTTTGGCCTTGATCTTTTACGTCCCATAACTTATGAGGTAAGAACTCCTCTTGATCAGCTGCATACACCATCTTGGACTATGAAGATTTCTTAGACTCTTTGATGAAGCTCTTGGTTTTCTCCTTTAAAACACTTGAGCATTGAGCACTCCCTCACTTTCTCATTGATCTTTACTTCACCAAAACTTTCATCTTCCTTCTTGAACACCTTTAGAAATTTCTCCTCCAAGCCTAACACACCTATAGAAAGTTCAACTTGCATATCATCATGGTTAGTAGCAAATGTTGTCATAACAAAAAAACCAAAACTAGTTTCATCATGCTCCTTAATATATTCCCTCTCTCCTAGAAGGATTAAGGAAGCATTAAGTGAGCTTTGCTACCTCACTTGTTCAACTATCATAGGAATCAAATCATGAACTCCATTAGGTCTAACAACACTCCACATATTTCTTGCTTCATCAAACTGAGGACCATTGTTAAAATTCCAAGGTCTACCAAGAATTACATTAGCACAATCTATTAGAAGCACATCACACCTCACAACAGCATGAAAAGTTCCAATTTTAAATTTCAAAGTACATTACTCCCTTACCTCTTGCAAAAAATCTTTAGATAACTAATGCACCTTATAGGGCCTTGGATGAGGATGAGTTATCAAACCCAATTTAGTAACTACCTTAGAAGAAATAACATTTTCTTGGACTTCCCCATCAATAAAAATATGAATCCATTCCCCACTAAGCAAACAACTAGCCCCAATTTGAAACAACAATTTCCTATTAGGATGATCTCCTCTATTCACATTCCCCATGAATGCACAAGAATTTAATTCAGAAACATCATTAATTTTTGGAACATTAGGATTACCTCTCTACAGGGCTTGGCTGGATGTCTCCCCCACCTCTAGGGTTTGCACATCTTTGCCCTTGGCTATCATATGAAGTGAACATTCCCATTGCTTATGTCCCCATTCTCCACACTTGAAGCACTAAAATTTTGATGAGTTGCTACCTTGATCCTTGCCTCCCTTGGTTAGGTCCTTCTTGGTTTTACCCTTCTCATCACCTCCTTCAATCTCTTGATCTTAGCTACCTTCCTTGTCTTTAGATTTGGATTTGGATTCCTTATCAGATCTAGATCCTTTCTCCTTACCCTTAGAAGTTTGTTTGCCCCTATTTTTGAATCCACCTAATTTCTTCTTAGCTTTAAGTGCCAAATCATAAACCTCATCAAGTGTTTGTGGCTCATAAAAGAATAAATCTTGCTAGTACATCATTTTGAGCCCTCTTAAAAAGATTGAAGCTTACTCATACTCCTCCCAGTTTACCTTTGCATGATGGAATAGATTACAAAATTTGATGTGAAATTTTTTGATATCCTTGTCACCTTGCCTTAGGAATTTCAAATTCATAATGGTTTCTTGTCTTTGACAAGACTATTTAAATTTCCTTTTCAAGTTGTATTTCATCAGATCCTAATCTTTAATAGGTTGACCATTTCATCGTTTATAACCCTGGGACTCCTTTTCCCACCATGTAGAAACCATACCTTTTAATCTGGATTCAGCAATAGGTACCCTCAAGATATTTGGTGCCTCTTCTAATAGAAAATGCTTCTCAAGTGGCTTCAACAAAGTTGCAAAAGCATTGGTGTCATCTACACCATTGAAAGTCTTCAACTCTACATATGGAAATCTTGAAAGATTTTTGAATTCTATAGCAAGCCTTGCCTCATCTTCATCGTTAAGCTTGCTTGAAGAAGTATTGAGCACCACTAGAATTCTTGGAGTTATTATTTGAGGAAAAGGATTCCCTCTCATTGGAATCCTTGGATGATGGTTTTCTAAACTCCCATAGCTAGATTGACTTTCCTCTTCATCTACTCCATCTCCACCTAGCTATGAAACTTCTTCATCTAAACATGCATGCTCTTCACCTTCACGTGTCTGGATATGACTAGAGCCAATTTGTCTATCCACGTTTGCATTGATTTGATCCAATCGAGCAACCATCATTTGGAACGTTGACTTCATGCTCTCCATGTCATGATTTAGAGCTTGCACTTGTTTCTTCTTAGGTGCCATCTAAAATTGATAAAATCCTCAACCAAATCCAAGCAACAATAAAACTAGGCTTTAATACCAATAATGCTAGAGCAAGTTCACTCCACAATTAAATCACCTTCAATGCACTAAATCCAGATATTATGCAAAGATAAATTTATTTGCTAGAAAAACAGTAAAAGTAGCTATCTTTAATTAAATTATTCAAAGATTACAACAGGGTTCACATAACCCACAAACATCCACAAATCTATCACACTCAAAAAATATTACAGAGCATGAGGCTCTACAATCATATAATGGTTATTCTCAATGCAGGACACAACCAAGAGAAATCTCTCCCAAAACCTAGGATTGAGATCTCAACTCACAAGTGAGATACAAGAGAATAGAACACATAGATCAACACAACAAGCTGATCTTGAAGTTGCAATTACCTATTGCACTCACCCAATATGCTTACCAAATCTCTCTTACATAGTTCTCCTTGCATACAAACTCTTCTCCTTCTTCATAGATGAAGGCATACATAATTATATAGATTCAAAACCCTAGGAAGCTTTCTATTTGCCTCCTTAGACATTTCCCACATGGATCTAGAGTCTTTTAGATGTTTCTCAATTGAAACACCACATCAAAGGTTTTCTTCTTTCTTGGCATAGACGTCTCTTGTTTCATGTAGATGTCTCCTATAAAATCTCTGTTCTCAAGAGAGACATCTATTGTTTTTGAAAGACATCTTCTTTGGGCTAGAGACATTTTCACTTTAGGGGAGGCATCTTTGGAAAGACACCTATCTTTTTGGGGAAACATCTTCTATGAAAGCCCTGCTCTTGGGAGAGATGTCTACTATTTTTGGGAGATGTCTTCTATGGATTGGAGATGTCTTCACTTTAGGAAAGACATTTATCCTAAAGGTGCCAAAAATAAAAATGCTTGTTTTGATGCTAGGAGCCTTTGAATATCTCCCAACAAGTTCCCATAGACCTTGGAACCTCCTAAACTCATCAAAATAAGCCAAAAGCACCTCCAAACATGCCAAAACATCCAAGAATATTCAGCATAAAAATCAACACAAAAACACACACAAAAATGGAAAACACATGTCCAAGCCTTCTCCAAACACGAAACCTACGAAAACAACTTGTAGGAAAAGTACAAGGGAATTGGAAGAAGTGTTCCTACACCAAAATTTGTATAGAATAATTGGGATCATACTTAGGAGCATTGAAAATCATTCCCCACAGTAGAAAAGAAGAAAAATAGAGAAAATAAAGATGGATTAGGGCTAAAATAATATGCATCCATCCATCAACTTATATCAAAATAAAAATGCATTGAACTTTTAAAATTGTCTTGAAGCTAAAAATCAAATAGCATTGTGCAATAATACAAAGTACCAAAAAGCTAAAAATAAAAAAGATTTTTGGTTGTAGTACTTTTAGTCAAATATGTTGAATATATTCTATCTTTTGTATTTGAAATTCTTGATGAAGATCATTTGAAACCAAAATAGTCAAACCTCCAAATGGTTTGTTTGAGTCTTCAATTTCCCATGTTTTAGCATTATGAAAAACATTAAATTTATTAAAAAAATATATTATGTAACACTCAAGAATTGACATTAACATAGTATGAGTAGCAAACACTTTATCAATAAGGTTTCCAAGTTTCCTTTGTGCTATTGCAAAAAGGTTAATTAAATTATTAACTATAATTTACAATTTGTTGCAACTTTCCTTTAGAACACAATATCCCAGGAATATGTAATGCTCATTTTCAATTGCTCTTTGAATTATATATGCCATAGGTTTTCTCTCCTATTGCAAATTGGCTATATATATATATGCTCTTTTAATTGTTAATAGTAATTAGCATTTAGCAGGTAAAAAAAAATAACTTTTACAATATTTATTTGTTTATGAATGATTAGTTAGAAGCAATTTTATAATAACCAAGAATAAAAAACGTAGAAAACTTGCTGGTTGTACTTTTCTACCCCTATCAACCATATTTTAATTTTATCCTATATTTCAAGTCAAAATCCAAAAGAAAATCTTTGATTATTTCTTTCTAACAAAATAACCATGTATGTGGTATTCCATCCTGACAAAAATCTAATACCGTGCATTGAACAGGAGGGTCCAGCAAAATTGAGAGAACTTATTGTACAGGATTGCATAAAACTTCAGAGGCTTCCAGAATCGATGGGAAAGCTCAGACTGTTACTTGTATGAATCTGCATAAATGCACATCTTTGAAGATCATTCCAAATGGCTTTGGACACTTACAAGGATTGAAAAATCTGGAATTTGACGGATGCCATGCATTGGAACGCTTGCCAGATGCCATGCATTGGAATGCTTGCCAGAGACTTTTGGAGGTCTGACAAGGTTACATAGCTTGAAGATGAGAGGCTGCCGTAAAATGGTGTCATTGACTCAACTGATCATTGACCGATGTCACGCAATGGTGTCGTTGCCAGGGTCATCCGGAAGCTGGTGCAATTACAGTCCCTGGGCATCATAGATTGCCATGCTTTGGAAGGGCTACCACAATCATTGCAATGCTGGACAAACTTAGTTAGCCTAACTGTGTTTCGGTGTGGTAAAATAAGATTGTCACCAAAGCAGTTCCAAGGGATTCATTCCCGGCCGGCGCAGCTTCAGCTGTCAGTATATGACGATGACGATGATATGGAGGTTGCACATTCCCTGTTTGGTAGCACGGATCTGCGCAACTTTGTCCAACCCATTCAAATTAAGCAACAGACATACACTGCCGGTTTGTTTTTAGCAGCAAATAATAATAATAGATGTGCACCTCAATTTAAGTGATTTTGAATTAATGGCCACTCATCTCATCAACTCTGCCTGCGATGAAAAGCGCACGCTGCATCTTCAAGGCTTCTGGAATGTAAAGGAGCTTGCCCTCTGTAATCTTCCTAATCTGGGGGCAGTGAATCTCAGTTATTGTTACAATCTCTCAAAGTTACCCGCCATTATAGGCAGCCTTTCATTCCTAGAAAACCTTTCCTTGATTTGGTGCTTGAAGTTAGAGGAGGTGGATCCCATTGGTAACTTACAAAATCTAAGATCGCTAAAAACGCTAAAAACGCTAAAAATTTATACTTGCCTTGCTTTGAAAGCATTGCAGTATTGCAGTCTTGCATAGGGAATAGGTACTATTAAATCAATCAATTTCCAACAAGCTTCGTAAAAAGCTTCCCTAGGAGTCAATCCACCATTTGTCCATATTTCGAAAATCAGCATTTCTCGTATGTCGTTTTCACTCTTATAAGAATGAATACTAAAATTAACATTTCGAACAGGCATGCACGGAGCATCTATAGGAAAAAGCCCGTTCTTATGTCGTCTTGAACTTTGACTTGGTATTGCATATCCTTGATTTCTTTCAATTGTTAACATTACATTGAAAGGAACAGATTTGAAAGTATTGCAGTATTGCAGTCTTGCATAGGGAATCTTTCTTGATTATTGCTGGATGATGGAAGTAATCCATACGCAGGCATTGTTTAGTCTTACCCGGCTTGAGGTATCTAGCTGTGTTAACCTCAGCAGAATTGTTGGGCTTTCACACCTTTCCGGACTCGAGATTCTAATTATTGAGGGGTGTTTGAACCTGACAAAAATCATGGAACGCCCAGGGCGTTTCAACCACCTGCATTGTGTCCGTATCACCGGGTGTTACCGCTTACATGATCGGCAGCTGTCACTTAATCCTGACATTTTCAACCAATCATACAACGACGAGGAGGATACCGACGTAATAAGTATGCCTCACATTTTCAACCAATTATACATCTGCATCTTAAAATTAACTCTGCATCTTATGCACTTCTGTTTGTAATTGCTATGCTTGCATTTAGTACCAGAGNCTTGTAAAATAACCAAGATCTCTACACATTTATGAATTTTCAGCACTTGACATTGCACCTTGTCAAATAACCAAGATCTCTCGTCATGGCAACACTTGTATTATGGTAAACACATACCCAGTTGTTTTATTCTTTTAACAGCTGATGATGAATAAGAATATCTGACTGAACCTTTTAACCAGTATAATTGCATTAAGGTTGGCTTGGGGATGTTTTAAACAGGAAGAAGAGTCCAGTTTGATATGGAGTAAAGGACGGTGCCTTTTCATGGATGATCATGTGTTACTACTGCATCACTCACCCAAAAGGCAGTGAGCATAGCTTTCTGGGGTATCCTGGGGTTGACCGTGACCTAGAAACAGTCGTGGCTAATCTCTATGAAATGTCAATCTCCATGTTAGTGAAAGGTGAAGTGGTTTCTTCAAGAAAATTGCAACAAATTATTCCAATAACGGAATTATTCCAATAACTGAAGAAGAAATTCCTCCTTGCCTAAACAATCTGCTTCAAGGACTAGACTTTCATTCTTCATCACAAACCATGCATAGGGTGCAAGTCTTGGTGCTAGAGAAGTAAAGAAAAAATACTTGCACTATAACACCGCGGCAGAAAGTTGAAAGGATGGGAACTGCAGGTAAAAACTTGACAACCCTCTTTCCTGGCTGAATGTCAGTTTTCTATGGATTCCTGTCATTGATACATTCTTGTTTCAAATGATATAAAGTTTCAATAATGTTTGCACACAAATACGGTTACAATCAACATTCGTTTCTTTTCCCTTTGATTATCTTTTTCTGCACATTACTTCATAACTTCCCATTTGTTAATCATGGTATTTTTCTGTGTCAAATAATTTCATTCTTTAACTAATAACCATGGCTCAAATTATGTATGCTATTTGATGAACAAATCAAGAGTCTTATCACTAGAATCAAACCCATGACAATATTGATTTATAAAGTTTTGATTGGACTATATACATCTTGGAGTATAACTATATAACAATTATTATAGGGTTTTAACACCCCTTAATTTGATAAGTCTAAGTTATGAGATCCATTATGGTGGAGAATATTGAGTTATAAAGTTTTAATTTGACTATATGTCTTGAGGGTAAATATGCTTAAAAAGGACAAGGATTGGTAAAAGTAAAATAGATTAGATAGATTGCACGTTTAATGGAAAAGCAAGAAACATGGAAAGAAGAGTTAGAATCCAAAATCAAGAAGCTTTTCAATATAAGTAATTTAGATTCTTAGAGTCTCTAGTTTAAGTGGATGGAAAAATTAATAATGATGTGAAAAACATAATTGAAGTAGGATGTTTTTGAAACCTTTGATTCATTTTATTACTCTCTGCTCACCACCATGTGTGGAAGCAAGGTTATATACACAAAATCAAAATACAATATTAAACTTTGAGAAGCATAGTACCTAAGACTTAATGAGGATTGAAACTATAATTGAAATGTATAAGATAATGGTTAGATTCAAAGTTTAGGGAATAAACAGCTAAACAAAATGATGCTTTATATTTGTTAGCAATTAAAATGAATACTTGACTATGTAGTTTGTGAAGAGGATATGTTTCCTTAACCATTTAACACAAATTGTTAAAACAAAACAGGATGGAAACAAATGATAGCATGCCTTAAAAAGGAAACATATTCAGTGTGATCCAAAAGAAGAGCTGAATGTTTTAGATCTAGAATTGAGAAATTGTTTGATGGAAGCATTTAACCATGAAAGAGAACCTAGCATCATATATAAAAATAGAAACTTTATGTCAAGAAAATAGTGGTTGTTTTTAATCCACAACAAATAAGCCATAAATATTTTCAAGGAAGAAACATTCTTGCCTCAACACCAACAAGCAAAACTTGGGAAACATCTTCTAGAGATAGTTACAATAATGGGTGTGAGGTTGTGCTTTAGGTCAATCCAGGATGCCCTTCAAATAAACATGGAATTGGTCTTAGCAAATCCAAGGGATTTATACACATCTTTAAATACCTATTCAACCAACAAAAATCAATAACAATAGGAATATTTATTCTCCCTAAAAAGGTGGAATCCTTACTCACTACTATAAGCAAACTTATAGGCTTCAATTTAGAAAAAAAATCAATGTGAAATAGAGCTTATCTTTTTTTTTAAAAAAAAAAAGAAGATAGCACTGTCCCTAAATCTTCTACATATAGAGATAGAAAGCAATTTGATTTCCTTTTCCAAAAGGAAACAAGTTTAACGAAGATGGATGTACCTAATGTTTACAACATAATTTAGACTTTTTCTCTTTAGTAAATCAAGTTCACAATAACACTAGTATTACCTAAACTTCACATACCTATTGACACTCATTGATGCTTCTTTAACTACAAATTATGTTTGCAATCACTATTGAACAAGAAAGGAAAGTTTGTGACAAACGTTCAAGCCTTGAGGAAGCACCATTAGGGAGCAAATCCCAAATGCAATCAACTCAACTCAAAAAAATGAGAAAAACTAGCTAACAATATTGCAATAAAAACATTGCTCAATCAATTTTGAAAAAGAAATTATTAAATATCAAGATACTAAACATACATGAAAAGGTTAGGAAAACAAATTTTCAGCTTGTTGAATAAGTGGCAGAGACCACTGCCAGAAGAAAATTTTGGCAAGTTTTAGCCAAAGTGGCTAAACATAACATAATTTTTAATCATTACAAATAACTATTTGTTGCCCTATCAACTAACTTCTATAATGTGAACTGACATCAAATAAACTTTCTTCCCCTCAAAATATTCTGTTCATCATAAATTTTTTGTCCAATAGATCTTGTGGGTTGTTTTCCAATTTTGTTCCAGTTTCTTGGTTCTACTATCAAAAGGTTATATGTGAAGGGCCTCAAAAATGTTGAAATTAATAGTCAAAGTGAATTTGAACAACATTAAATATGGTTTAATGATGATTGTTAAATTTTGGTGAATAGATTATTGATGCATACAAAAAATCAAAGAAACATCAAATTAAATGATACCACTCTTTAAAAAAATTGGCACTTTTGACTAATGCATGTTAAGTTGGAAAACAACATACTATATGGATCTTTTGTTGGAACCTAGAAATAATTATAATAGAGCTACACCCCAAGATCTATCCAGTTAGAGCTTTAATAAGGTAGAGGGGGTGTTAGACCCTAAAAAATGAATTATAATATTAAAAAAATTTAGAGTACATCAATCATCAAAGAGAGAGTCTAAAGAAAAAGCCCAATAGTTTTGATGATGTCTTTTCAAGTTTTCATCCTTACAATCAATCCTAAAGAACCTCTCCTTTAGGGTAGGAAAAGGATCAAACCTTGTCCTTATGCAGAAGCACCTTCATGAGTTTTCACTTCTTACTAAAGGGTTTCTTGTAAATAGAAGGAGCAAACTCTCTCTAAAGAAAAAAGAATACATCAATTAGAGATAAAGAAGAAATAGCAACAAAAGCTAAAAGTTTCTCATCATTGAGCCTCCAATAAAAATTAATTAATATTGTAAAAAACAAACTAATTGTTCAGTGTTCATGATGAGCTTTTTTGCTTGAATTTGTAGCTAAATCAAACTTTATAACTTAGCATTGCCCACCAAAATTGAACCCATGACTTGGAACTTTAAAATCAAAAGTTTTACGACTAAGTTAATACCTCACTACTAATCAAGGATGATTATACTTGAATACCAGAGCCTATACAAGTTGCCTTATAGAAAGTGTATAAAATTATTTTTATTTCAACAACTAGTGATTATTTCCTTAAAACATTAGCTATAAGAGATTAATGGCTAGCCTGAAGAGATATTGATATGCTATAAAATGAAGATTTAAGGAAAAGAAATGTGACAAAAAATGAACAAAAGAATGCATCTCTTAAAAAAGATACAAATTAATTTGGTTGCAAGTGATGATGGTTAACAAGTAGGTGTGAAGATAATATATAAATGTATTGTGTGTGGCCACATTTTAAAGTCACTTTATTATTCTACTATGTTAATGGTTAGGTTGAATTTTGTTTTAAACCAGCCTATGTATAGTTTAGCTCTATTAAAGTCCTCTACTACAAATCTGCATTCCCAAATTTGATGATATAGTAGTTGTAGAATTTCTCGGTGCAGTAGGACATACCTTGACAGCTTAAATCTTACATTTTGATTAACCTATCGTAGGCTAGAGGATAGGTCTTATTTCCAAGAAAAGTGCAATAAGGCTTTGTTGGCTTTATTGTGGAGTAGATCTCATCAACCTATGTAATCCTCTGTAGGCTCTTTTAGCATGTTTGTTGTTGTTTGCTACATTTATTACTTCATCTAAAATATCCTGTGTAACACAATGGACGGAGGAAAGCTTTCCAACTATGGTAATATGAGAACCCTGTTAATTAAATTAGTGCAAGAATTTAAACTTCACACAACCATCGTCAATAATCTCAAAATCCATTTTAATTAGCTAAGAATGAACCTTATCATTTTTTAAAACAACTCAAAAGGATATTATTAGTTATCAAATTTAGATATGAAATAGAACCAAGAATTTGCTTCATGTGATCCTAGGGATCAACCAAAAACCTAATAATACCTATTGTAAAGACAATAAATCAAACAACAGCATAAATGATATAAAACAATATGATGAAATATCCATAGCTAAAGTCCAAGCATAATCTTGTCTTAACATGGAAAAAAAAATTGTTGGAGGCTATTTTTTATCTATTTATGGATGCTTCCTATTTTAGTAAAGTTTAAGTTTATTTTAGGGGAAGAATGCTTTCAACTTTCACATGCATGTCGGTATCCAAATAATTTTTAAAAAAAACATTTCCAAGAACTAAAACCAATACAAGAATGGAGAAAGCCTATCAGCACTAACAATTACAAAAGCCTGAGCAAAGGACGTACTGTGAAAGGGTAGTTATGTTGTTGCTCTATACCTGAAACCTGTAATATATATATTGAAATAAAAAAAATCTAGAGCAAATCACAAAATTTACATCACTTTTTGAATTAATTTTTGTTTCAATCTAAGTAAAGAGGTCTAGTACCTAATGTGGATGCTTACTCTAAGTCCATTGATCCATTCGAATACGTTTCTACAAAGACTTTTAAACTCACTTTCCATATTTTAACAATGAGCCATTTTTCACTTAGTTAAAGCATGCAAAATGTTAATATGTTATGCATTTACTTACTTTATCTTGGTTACATGTTGCCATCTTATAAATAGTGAATAATTTAAGGTTTTAGTACCTCTACCTACTCATGTCACTTGTGATTGTTCATGTTGCTAATTTTTGAGTTTCATAATTTAGAACAATAGGAGTATGTAAACGTAGTGTTGTTTTTAGAGTCGATCTATCTAAGATCAAATAAGGTATGGTCATCTAATATTTTAGGAGAGTTACTAACAACATCCAAGATAGGTGAAACCTTTTTGGATCAACTAGTCCTTTAAGATGGTCAATTCTAGGGCAACTTTGGTTAATTTATTTCCTTGACATTCTGTGGATATCATGGTTTTCGATATTGATTATGAATTTTATCTCATGGATCTTGAGATGATATTTTATGTAGCAGGTGGTCCCATCCTACAACTTATTCTAGTTGCACTAAGGTGGTAGTCTCTACTAGAAGGTTTTTGATCCTTCATGCATGTTTGCATGTAGATTCAAGTGGTAGAAGCTAGGAGCTTGATGGTGATGGAGCTTGATTGATAGAGTTTCTTTCCTTTGTTCCCACATTTAGTTTTCTTTCAGATTTCATGTATTGATGGTTAGGATGTAATGAGATTGATGAACTTTGTTATCAACTCTTTGAGATTATGGTTATGTTATGATTTATGAGTTATATTATGAGCACTCCAATGTGGATATTCTATTTTACCATGCACTTTGGTTTAAGTTGTATAATGCTTATTGATGATTATTTATTAAGTTTATGAGAATTATGATGTCACATGCACTAACCATAAGGTTTGTGTAATTTAATTATGAATAATTTAATGAGTTAAATTATGGGATGTGACAAGTTGGTATCATAGCATGGTTTTAGATCAATGATTAGAGTTAGTTTTTCTAGATGCCTCCAAAGAGAAGGGAAAGTAATAAGGTAAGTTCCAACAACATGCAACAACAATTGCTCCAAACCATGGTGAATCAAGGTGGAGTCTCAAGTGACATTATTTATTATTTATTTTTGTTCAAGATAATAATTAAACCTTTCACTCAAATTAAAGTTTAAAATTTTAAAAAAAGTATGAATTTTGAGAAGAGTGAAATATAAGTTTTGTTTGATGAAATATACTAACTTAAATCTAATTTCCATCATGATATATCATAATTTTTTTATGAACGATGTTCAATTCTCTATCCAAAATTAGTTTTTTCAATCAATGTGCTCCTATAAGGGATCATCATTGAGAGATTCCATGCTCATCTTGCCAAGGTAGGATCCTATAAAGGTCGATGAATGAGTGAAAACTTAACCTCTTTTAAGTGGTTGTACCTAGGATTGAATTCAAGTCTTAAAACTTGAGAAACAAACATCTTACAATCAATGTGCTCATATACATTTATGAACTATATGTAGTTATAATTTGGTAATTTATTCATTTATTTCTTGATAAAAAGTTAGCAAAGAGGTATATGCTTAAGTAAGAGTCTTGATATAAAGATATCCTTAAATGGTGTTTGCAAATAAGATTTCTATAAAGCTAATGTTGTTGCTAGAACTATGTGATTATTTAATGGATTCTCAAGTCCCAGGTTTAATAAATACATTAAAATTTTTCTATTGTACATTTGTTTATAAAATGTGACATGATTAATAGTTACTTTAGTAACAACTAGTGTGTCTACATGTATGGAGATTATGCAATTATAGTTAAAGCATTGCATTATGCATGCATAGAAAATTAAAAACTAATTTTAATGAGATTTTTATTGAATTGTTTACCTTTATCATAGTATCTTAACTTAATTATCAAATTCTATATATTTTTAATATATTATGAATTTTCTATTCTATAGGTAATCAATGAGAAACATATTATGAAAAAAGAAGATATGCCACATGGTTTTGGTGAAAAATATTAATAATGAGCAAAGAAAATTCAAAGTACATCACAAGCTTGACATTGCATAGACATCATCAAAAAAAATATGGAAATAAAAAACTTTCTAATTGTAGGACTATCTACTCAATTGTCCACAATTACAACTCTAAAAAAATAAGTGAAAAAAAATTAATTATTAGTGAGGAGAAAAATCCTAATCTTAACAAAATTTATAGCATTTTTCAACATCCATGCTTGAAATTAAAATAGAAAAGGGATTCCAGATAGAGAGCTATGGCTTAATACCAATATTTGTTTCAAAGTAAGAAAGTAGTAAAAGATCCTCACCTCGTCACTATTATTGAGAATCTTTACCATCAATTATAACTTTCTTATCGACACTACTTTTAATCTTTGAGTTAATAGTATTCTTGTTAGAAAAAAAATGTCTTACATTCAAGTTTTTTTTTTTTTTTGAGATTTCTAAAGTTATATGATTTAATATTTTTAGTAGTTTTTGATTTTTTTAAAAAAAAAATATTTAGAGTTCTAGGATTTAAAAAAAATTTATTGATTTTGGAATTTTTAAATATTTCTACAGCTTTAAGATTTTGGATTTTTTTAATGTCAAAATTGCTCCACAATCAATCCTTTTAATAAATGTCTACTTTAAATTACAATCACTATGAGGCCTACATCACATAGTTTCCAAGCTATATACTAATCTTCAGGGGTGAACTTCCTTGCTAAAGCTTACTTTCCTTTATGCATGAAGACTTTTAAGTCACTATACCATGACCTAGCTCAAAAGCTTCAAATTTTTACAACAATTTACTCCTCTCAATGGTTACTAATCCAAAGTGGCCAGCTTTGCCGAGGTTAGCATCATCATGTTTTAGGTTGAGGTGATCCTTCAATACAACGCAAAGCTTTCTTTAAATGTTCAATTTTAATACAATTCCAGCATCTTAGTTATCCTTTCTTTTGATTTCCGCTAATGATTGAAGTTTCACACAAAGAAAAATTATTTTGACTAGCTAAACATCTAAGATCTTTAGTGAATATAGCATAACCTCACTCTCTACCTCCACCTCAAAACCTCCCTCTTCAAATAGGTCCTCAAACCATAGAAATCATTAACAATTACAAATTATCAAACCCCTAAATCAAGGATAATAAACAATCTATAGTTTTTTCTTAAGAGAATGTTCGAGATTGTATTACTACAGGAAAATATTGTACAATTTGTTAATCCACACCCCCCACACCCCCCCACCCCCCAATAAACAAGGAAAAATAAATAATCTATAGTTAGAATCCAAAATTAGGGATAATTATTACAATGCGAATGCCCCAAAATCAAGGATGACAATTACAACCTCATAGTGTAATGTATTTATAATTTGTTGAAATAGATTTTAAGGGTTACAATTAAAGGCATAGCTATTAGAAAACCCCATTTTTTTGGGATAAGGTTAGATTTATGATGATGAAGAATTAAAGGCATAACTATGGAAGTTAAGTAGGATAATACAGCTGGCTTCATCACTCTCCCAAAAAAGTGGTAATCTTTACCAACTAGGAGAAACTACCTCATAGCCATCATTAGGTAAATACACCGAACAAAATCTAAAAGGATGGAATTTCTAAGAGCTATCTTGATAATCCATATGTAGTAATATGCATCACTAGCCCATTGTAGGGTAGAAATGGCTAGTAATGTAAAAACCTATAAGAGTTAAGTGCACTACATGATGGACTTTGATTATCTAAAAGGTTTATTTAAAAATTCATATTTTTAAAGTGAAAAAAAAAAGTTTGATATATAGCATGCGAGTAATGGAGGAAAATATTATTAAGGTTTTTTTTTCAAAATTGAGAAACTAGTGTACTAAAGAGAATTGATGAATGAACTAAGAGCCATAATTAAGATTATTCGATGAAGGATTGAGCCTTAATCTCTTAACCTTTGGTTATTATTGTTATTTTTGTTTGTGTTGAAAACAAGTGAAATAGATGGATCTACTAATTCCTTTCGTAGCAATGAGTGCATATACGACAATATTATGATCAACCAAAAATATCAATGATTAAATATTCCAAAACATTTTAAGGAGATACTTGCATGTTGATTGTTTCTTGAACATAACTTAAAATGGTTTTACATGATCTGGCTATTGTGTCCTTGTATCTTAAAATCAAGACTATCTTTATTGCTAAGGAGTAGTTAGCTCAGTTGGAAATTTGTTCATTTATCAAAATATAAATTGGGAGTTTAGCCTATATGATTGAACCAATATTATTCATCTCTAGAAACATGAGTACCATGTGAAATGAGCAAAATAGATTGACAATGGTTCCTCCTTCAAACATCTCCTTGTGTTATCTGTACAGTATGTTAAAAAATTTTAAAAAGATCTTTAAAACTTTGAACACACACATAATAGTCTTTGTATTTTTTTAAACAAGACAATAATCTTCACATCCTCTATGCATAAAAACTAGAAGTATAATAGTCTTCGTATTTTTTTGAACAAGACAATAATCTTCACATCCTATATGCATACAAACTAGAAGTTAAGTCATACACATTCTATACTCGTGATAGAATTCATAAATTAGATTGGGTGTATCTTGTTGGGTATCATAGCATGTCATAGGTTCTTTCCCAATATGCTATGTTGAGATAAATACAAACTTAAATTCATCCAATAGATCGTTAGGATGTTCAACAACAAACAGACTCTATTGTAAGGATATTCCAACCTAAAAGTAATTGTAAATTCAAAAGAAAATCACCAAAAAAAATTCTAAATTTATATATGTTGCAATGGTTTTCAAAAATAAAATCAACAAAAAAATGATTTGCTTTCTATCAAAGTTAAGGTTTGGGAAAAAAATTATCATTTGATGTCAACAATTAGAAAAATGAAGAATCAGAAAGTAAAACTGTTAGCAGACATCCCTTCTTTATTGAAGCAAAAGAAAAGATCTTTCTGCAGTTTTTTATTTTAGAATAACAAACCTTTATTCAATTTTCTGTTGAACTGGAAACAGATTTCATTTTCCTTAAGCCAAGAAACCAGCAACAAGACTTTCTTCTTCTTTTTCTACAATTTCACAGATGTGACTCTATTTGGTTCTATATTTATTTGCTATGAAGACAAACTATTTTAAGTTATTCCATTTCCAATAAAATGTTTAAAGAAGAAAAGCTGAGCTTAAGGAATGACAATATTGAATTCAATTGTTATATTAGAGTAACAATTTGCAAGATTGCAACAAATGTTTCAAGGCTTATATAAGTTAAGGCAGGTGAGTGAAAGATTGAAAAGAGGAAAATCTATTTGTTATCGTGCAACTTTTGTTTTTATTTTTATTTTTGCCTGAAATATTATCCTGGAGTTGAGGGAATTTTGTGATAATAGTTATTATTTAAAATAGCTAGACCTTCAACAACTTTAAAATCCACTTTCATTGTCCTTTTTTGTTTCTTAGAGATGTTTTGCCTGAAGATTTTTCCGTTCATCTTCTTCATACTCTTTAATCCTGGTTTTGAATGTATGTCCTNATTGTGTATTCTGATGGTGGGAATAAGTTTCCATTGTTTTGTGTTTGTATAAAATTCATGTTCCTATTCTATTTGTAATTCATTCCCCAAAGTCTGACTTAAAAAAACAAAGTCCACGTAAACTTGTTTGAAAATGCTTGCAGATTTAGATCACAGCTTGCCAATACTATGCAAAACCTGGATCAATTCTCCCATATTTTCTAACTAGCAGTACATCTATTTAACTATTAGATACAAATGCCACCGGTTCCCAATGCTGTTTTTCAAACAGTTCACATTTCATTTCATGGAATAGAAGACACCTTAAATAAATGAAATTAATGCAGAATGTTAAATCTCTTTGTTATTAATTAGCTAAAAAGATAACTTTTTTAATATTAAATTTTAAACATTGATGGGAGATTTACTGAAAATTTGCACTAACCCAATTTTAAAAATGCTAGTTAATTTCCTTCAACAAATACCTAAAGATTTCAAATATTGCACTTATTTAAATATAATTTTTTTCTATAAAAAAGGTAATTCTTTTGTATTAGACATAGTATATAAAAAAGCATACCTTAGTAGCAATAGACTCAAGAATCATTCCAACAGTCATTCTAGAAGGAAAACCATATGGATTAAATATAATGTCTAGATGCATTCTTATAACTATAAAAAATGGCCTATCAATATCAGGCCATACTTGTAAACAAAGATCCTTGTGTCCATGTCGACTACCAAACTTGTCTCTAATTTGAGGATTCTGACCATGACAAACTTGTATACTAACATGCAAATTTTTTTGAAAAACATAAGAATTAACATCATTAATCAATTCATCAAAATTTCTGGAACTAAAAGGTAATGATAAGAAAAAAAAATTTTACACGAAGATAAGAATTTTTATAGTAAACTGAATGATATTTTTGAAATTGTATCTCAACTGGCCATTAACATTTTGTCTTGAAGGAACCAATTGCAAGTGTTGATAAATCTAGTATGATTTGAAGCATCATGGAAAAAATATCATAATTACTTGTTCACATCATTAAGAATGTATAATTTTTTAAGAATGACTAACCTAATCCAATTTTGAATTAGCATAGGCATTGCTCACCATCAACTACAGTCTACATGATTAATTTTCAATTTCTTAATCTGTTAATGCATGTACTTATGCTAATACGTAAAATGTAAAGAAAATACACTACTTAAGCAATATCCTTAGTTTTTCTAATAAACTCAACCAAATCTAAAGGGCCATCACCTACAGGCTCAATACTCATCCCATAACAAAAATAATATAAATCCTAAACTAGCCTAAGGGCAATGAGTGTTCATTTCTAACTTGCTGTACACATCTTGAACTCATGTATCGACTATTGGGATTACCAAGCCTTATGCTACTATGACATTAATAGATGAAGCTGAAAGTTGGTATAGATCATTAAAACCAAATTCAATCCATTGACGATCCACAATTCTGGAGTTCTTTAATGAGAAATGCCAAACCTATCCAAGAGTGTCGAACTTGAGAAAACAAATCCAAGGATGGAAGCACCAAAAACATGAATCCTTAGATGTGTCCTTGGATAGATACTATTTGCTACTACATAGATGTTTAGGTCATGATTTCTCTCAAAAAGAGTAGCTTTTCCACATCATATATGGGCTTCATAATCAAACGAGGAAGACCCTTGGGATTTTTATCCAAGATCAGTTATTCGAATTGAAAGCCCATCAGATACAAAGGCTAGTTGAGCAGGTGACAAAAGAAAAAGGAGACCTATGTAAATGAGAGAATGTAGAGGAATATAACTGGGATCCAACTCTTCACAAGAAGGGGGTCCATATCTATGGTGAGGAAATAGAGGTAGCTCCTGATGAGGTGATTTCACAACAAACATTACCAATAAAAAAACTCTATCACTAAACTTGAAGCAAGGATAGATCAGACATGGGAATTGATAAATGACAAAGTTACAACCTACATGAAAACCATAGAGGAGAGGGTAATGCAAAAAGGATTAACTAACCAAAACAAGAAGAGAAAAAGGACCAACTAAAGAGGTAGGAATACTTATCAACAAAAAGGAAAAATAGTTGTAGGAGAAGAGGTTATAGACTCAGCCATAGAAGAAGATGATGGATGTGACATCTGCTAATGTGACCATCTAAAGGAATATTTCCCAATTATGTTGCATCTACAAGATTATGGGGCTTTTTTTTAATTCCAAGTTCATATAAAAGAAAATTCCTAGAAAATTACCTTACTGAAAAGGTGATTATAGGTAATCCTACAACCAACCATACTATCCCAGTGGGACTACTTATTAGCCTCAAAACTACTATTAACTATAGTGGCAAAACCCACAGTCATGGGGGAGGCCATCAACAAACCAACAACACCTTTATTGCCAATCGAACCCATATGGATACTATGTTCAACAAGCTATTTCTCTAAATGGTTCCACTTCCTCTACCTCGAATCACTATTACCACTCTCCCAAATATCATCAACCTACAACATTTCCTTTGGGATCGCTATCTGGTACCTCTTATCCTCTGTCACATCCTTAATATTTTCATACTTCCCTCCAACATATGTCACCACTAACAACATAAGAAGGATTGGTGTCACAACCTCAACAAAAGAATGCCTCTTGTGTGGTGAAAATATAAACAAATGATAATGTTGGTAAATCTTAGCAAAAGTTGCAAAAATGTCCTTTCTTTAAGATAGTTTCTACATGGGTGAACAAAACTCATAGACCTACTGGCTCATCAAAACCAGTGCAAGACCGATTTAGACCAATTTGGTGCAACATCCTTCCTCACAAAAACAATGTCTCCTAGTCATATGCAAAAGCCAACAACTATCACTGATCCAACACAAGATGTAAAAGATGAACCTATAATTGTGGAGAGATAGGAAAATCCATGCATTACTAATAATAATAAAGGATGTAGTTGTGGGTCAGAAGTTCAAAGTATTAATATGATCCTTATACCAACCCACAACAAACTTAAGGAACAAGTGTGTGTGCAAAACCAAGTCCGCACAAGAGCCACTAAACAAAAATACACCTTGTGGCTTCAAAATGAGAATGCAAAATGATTCCAAAAATGCATGGAAACATCCAATCCATTTATTAGCTCTTGTTTCACCTATAAGCTTAGTCGTGGGGGAAATGCCCCATCCTAAATCCAGCACTAATAAGTGCATTTTCACTTTTTTTTTTACACTATCTTTAGTATGTTTTTCATTTTCTCAGGTATTTTACAATTTTTTATATATTTTACTTTATTTGAGTTTTTCTTACCTTTCTTTATTTTTCCTTATTGCCATTAGGACTTGTTGCCAAGCTACAATTGCTATCAATGGTGGTTTAAACTTTATTGATTACTTGATTGCAAATGGCTAGATTTCATTTTAGAATGTTTATGTTTACTAATGGAACATTGATTCTTTTTATGTTAATAGGTAGTGAGTCCTTGTCCTCCATTAGTCCACTCAACTCTATGGTGCTTCCTATTTTTGAAAATATGAGGTTCGTTATTAATAACTTATAATGAACTAGTGACCTTTGTACTTTCTAAACTTTGGATGAATTAAGTGTATTTACAAGGGTGTGACTTCAAAGGGATTTTTCACTTTTATGTCTACCTACCATCTGAGTTACATAAATGTTGCCATGGTTTTCTCAGCATTTCACCATAGACCAATAAAAGGAAGTAATGTCTTTGCATGGTGTGGTTTTCATTCAAGAAAAATAAAAATAAAAATCTGATGGGAATTCAAACAACACCCCTTAGACACAATAAAAGGCTACAAGCATTGGTTATGGGGCTAGAAAGACATCTTACCCATGCCTAAAGGCATCCCTCTAACTAAGGTATTCTTCACTTCCTACTTCTCTTTTCTTCTTCTTTAGAAATGGTGAGTGGTCTATGGGGATGTTCTTGTTTCTTGGAGGGTGGAATGGTCTAAAGTGTCAATGTGAAGTCACTGGAAGAGGATGTTCTTGATGCAAACTAAGCAAGGAAGTTCTTAGGTCATAATTAATCACATATTTCATAAGGAACTTTATGTGACCATGATGGAGAAGTCCATTTCATACTACCTCTCATCCATCACTTCTTTCCATTAACCACCTCACTACCTCTTTTTATGATTGTTTTGACAAGTTCATTGGTAAATGGTTGAAATTCTTTGATGACTTCTTTGGTGATTTGTTCTTTAACAATCCACAACCATTAATCATCCTAGGTTTACAAACTTCTTGGCTTGAGGTCATTAAGGGCATGAGCCTGCTATGGGGAGGATCCACTTGCATACTCCTTGGTTGGGATGGTTACATTTCTTATCCCTTAGCTATTTTTCTTTCAAACCTTACAAATTCCACGTTGATTACATTTAATTTTGCACTCCTTGGCCAATAATCTTTGAATCAAATCTCCCTTTTTATGCATATTCTAGCCCTCTTTAAGAATTTCATCTTGTTTGCGACTTTTCTAGCTTCCTATGGACTCTAATTTCTTGAGAAAACTCCTTATTTTTAAAAGTTTTCTTATGTGGAAAAATTTTATTCTACGATTGCATCGACATAGGAAAAAATGCTATAGTAGTGGGGACACAGCCATTTTTTCACATTTTCCATTCAACGCCAACGGAGGTTTTGCCATTTTCAGAGCCCAGAGCCTTCCTACGCCCATAACTTTCAAACCACTTATCCGATTCACTCTATTCTTCGATCCTACAGCTACTAGAGGTGAGCTTTATGCCATGAGCATCCTAAATGATAGGTTTCTAATAGAAAATTTTTTGAAATTTTTCTAACTCTCACAACGTTTAACTAATAAAATAATATTGAAAATCACTATTCATGTAAGTTAAACCTTACCAATGAACTTTGATAGCTATCAAAATAAAATAATATTAAATTAATCAATCCACCATGATCACAACTCAATTGAAGTGTAACTGATCAAAAGAGACAATATATCTAAGTGTTCTGTTACACATAAAATGCTAATCTTGGACAATGTTGTGATTGTAGATGGCACCCAAACCAAGAGATAAATGACCACAAGAAGGAGGATCATCCAAACTGAGGGATTAGCAACCTAGAGGAGGAAATGGTTGGTAGTAATAGTAGTCCCAAGAGGAACTAGTAGAAACACATGCAATAGGATCTCTTCTAGAGGACCCTAAGGTGAAGCCTATTAGAAAGATTCCCATAGCTGAGATTGGGCAATCACATTGAGACAAGGTTCCTGGGCCTAGACCAAACTTAGAAGTCACTTTGATTGAAGCCTACCTAAAGCATATTCATTCCAAGGATGTTCAAGGTGCGGTTCTTCAAGAACTAAACTTTGGTCCTTTCTTAGACTTGGCACCAGAAGAGGCCAAAACACAACTGTATATCTCTCCCATGTGTCCTATCCATACTTCTAGTGGCGAGTGATACATGGGAGAAACATACCTCTTCTAGAGCAACAGGTAGGCATATGCCATAGTGAAAATAAATGACATCAATGTATCCTACATTATGAAGGTCATTATAAAAGCCCTTAGGTTGCTAGATATTGGGGTAGCCTTGGTAAAAATCTCAATGCAAGCAGATCTAGATGTGGAGAAATAATGGGTCAAGTGATGTTATGGAGTGGACCATAAGAAGTATGGAGCACTCACTAAGGTAGAGATGACATATTTCAAAATTGTAGCCTATCACCTTAATCCAATGATGAGGCCAAGTAAAATCACTACCTCTCCTACCCTTGCATGTATCACTCTAAGTGGTAAATTTTCCATCAACCTTCCACAACTCATCTTCCTAGAGATTAAGAAGAGATTTAAAGAGAATGAACGTGGAAGGAAGATTCTTTCCTTTCTAAGCCTTATCAAAAAATTGTACAAAAGAGGAGGCATACCCCACTACGGAAATGACACCATTCATCATGCTCCTACTACCTCTTGGTAGGAGATGATGAAGGATAGGGATCCACCAAGTTGCAAGAAGAGGAGAAACCACCACCACCATCAACCACTCATGAATCAACGTCAAAGGCTCATGCTATCATTGAGAACATGCATAAGCTCTGTGAGAAACTCTTGTAGCTATAGTAGGTAGGACTAAGTGGTGGTAACCCATTAGTTTATAGTTGAGTTATGAGCCATTTGAATGAGGTAACTTGAACAATAAGCTAGTTGGAGGAGATAGAACCATTGTTCATTACCTAAAGGATGTAAGTGCTTGCAAGATCAAATCCTAGTGCCCAAGAAGTAACAATGTCCTTGTCAGGACAACAATAATTCCCAAAGATCTCTAAGAATTTTTCCACATTCTTGATGCCTCTAGAGGAGGGAAAGGTGGAAACTATCTTCATGATATAGCACCAAGGGTAGGAGATAGTAGTGGAGGTGGTGGTTGATCATGTCATAAAAGCATTAAATGGTCCTACAGGAACTATGCCTAATATTACTACACTCAAGGATGTGTAGACACCTATAGAAGTATCCAATGAGAGGATTAGCATAGCCTAGCATGAGGAGGTGCTAGATCAAGTAGTTGAAATCGCTTCCAAAGATCTTTAATCTTCTAGATAACATCATTGCCACCTAGTCGACACTATTGGAAGCTAGGAGCAAGCTCATCATTGCCAATTCCCAACTTGAAGAAACTACATCTAAAAATCAATGATTTATTCTTAAGGTTGTGGAGTTGAGAGCTTGACTAGCTAATTTGACTATTCTGAGCTAGGAAATAATAAGAGAGGAAGCTTTCTTATAGCTTCAACACAAACTTCAAGAGGTTAAGAATGCAAAGGAGATGGTAGTCTTCAGCCAGTTCTTAGCAGAGGCCATGACCTACAACATCAAAAAGGACTTTTCGAAGGTCCACAAGGAGAATCTAGTTCTAACCTAAGATAATCACTGCTTGTAGAATGTTAAGGCATAAAAAGAACAAATGATGGAATTTTGGTAACAACAATATAAGTAGCTTGCTAAGGTGAATATGGATTTGAGGAGGTTAGCTACTAAAAATTAAAATCTCTTGATGGAGGAAGTTTGCACACTTTATTCAAAGCAACCATTGAGATAGTCACATAGAAGAATGAAGCTATAAAGTTTAAACATATCAAGAATCACTATAGGGACTAGGTTGGGCTTCTAAAATAAGTTAATGAGGAAGAAATTCAACTAGCCAAGGCAAGAAAGAACAAGGTCCTCCAATAACTCCAACAAGAAGGTGACATGTGGGAACCCATCTTTGATGGACTCAACACATACAACAAAGCTAAAATCTACTTGAAGGAGTTGTAGATCAAAGAGATGATAGAATATATGGAGTTAGCCAACCTTTAGTATGGAAACTTGGCAATGTTGACTATTGGAAGGCCAAGGTTAGAACTAGAAAAGAAAGTGACTAGCTCTTACCTCTTGTATGAGGTAAAGTTCAAGCACCATAAGGACATGAAGCGAAAGCTATAAACAACTAATGTTAAGCTTGAAGTTCTTAGAGCTTGCTTCATAGATCAATGATCAATGATTGAGAACCTGGCTAAGAGGATGAATGATTACTAGAAGCTAGAAAATTATATTAGAGTGTTCAACATTGAATGCAAATAATTCATTACCTATTTTGTGAACATCAAGGACCTGTTCCTAGTCATTCACTATCCATGGGATGTTCCCATACTAACTCACATTGGTGATGTTGCATGGACTGTGTATGATCCCTGGATTAAGGAGGAGAAGATGAAAGCACTACTAGATGCTTTTCATCTTCCACTAGAAGTAGAAGATGTAGTAGAATAGCCTCAACCACCTTAACCTTAACCACCATGTGCACCAAAGGCAAGGGAAGATCCTTCAATACCTTAGGAACCTCCATCTCCTAGAACCGTTTGATCTTCTTCTTGTCTTCATCCATTAGAGGAGTTCTAGCTGTTAGTTCTTGTATAGGTATTCAATTTTGTTTTCATAAACACTCATTTTTGTAATCATTGTAAATCCATACATTTGGGCACTTAGCATTAGTTTTTGAGTCAGTTAATCAGTCGATGGTCCCATAGCTTCCCAAATTTTGTAAGAAGCTAGAGCCTCCTTTCATTCACTCAAGGACAAGTTTTCAATTGGTTGTGGAGGTATGATGAATCATCATTAATGGGCTACATCAATGAGCATGCATCAATGCATCCCCATTGATGCATGTTTTGATGCATTGATGTGGTGTTTGAGTTTATTTATATAAATGGGTTTACCCATGACATTTATGATATCATTAAGTTAATAGAGTAGGTAGGTTGTTGCAACTTATTTCCATAATAGTTAGAATATTTTCTACATGCTTGTAGGAGTCAAGAAGTGTACGAATTCTTATTCAAGCATTTATGTAGTTCGACACTTCAATGTGATAACAATAAAGATGAACTTTTTAAAATACCTTGTAGCATTTGGAAATAGTTTAATATTTACTTTAATGCACTTTAAATTGATGTATGTAGTTAATATTTACATTTTCATGCATGTTAATCAATCAATGGAATGAGTGCAACTAGTTTCGAGCATAAACACATGTTCGTTTGGTAATTCCAATAGTGTTATTGCTTGGTTCACCTAGTAGCATAATGCTTGGTAATCCCAGTAGTGGATATGTGAGTTCAGGACATGTGTCACATCCCGACTCCCAAATGATGCTACTACCTAATCAAGATGGTGTCTCTTCATAACAAGTGTTATTGTTATCTTAATAAGACTTAAAAGGGTAGTTGTAATTGAGACCTAAAAGGGCATGTTGTAATAATGGATGTGTCTATTAAGGTAACCTTTGGGGGTTTGACCTAAGGCATTTATACTTAGGGTTAGAGGTCATGTCAGCATGGAGTGGCAGAGCCAGTATAGGCAAGTCACAAAAAGCTAGATGAAGTAGGTCAAGAAGTGGACTCGCCATCCCTTCTAGCTAGGTTATAGGCCTAACCATGGTGGCAATGTTGGATTGCCTCTAAGGGATAGATGCCAAAGGAAGAAAATCCCAAGGAACACTCTTAGAGCACGATCCAAATATGCTATTCCATATCACTAAAGCATTCTTTTATTTCTCTTTTTGCATTTTTTCTATTATTTCCTTTATATATAATGTCAAATATCACATATATTTTGCATTTGGTATATTTGTTTCATATACATAATGTGTAATATATCATATATTTAACATTTTCCATGACATCCAGGGATAGGATGTCACAACATGTATGATAAGCTAGGAATGGACACCCATCATTTTTAGGCTAGTTTAGGATTTATATTCTTGTTGTTAATTAGATTGAATACTTAATTTATATATTTTTGTTAAGATTAGCTTAAGTTCACAACAACATCAACAATTATAAACTTCACTTTGGACTAAATCATACATGATAAAGCTACCACTAGTCCAAGTGGAAAGACAATGTCCTATGATCAATGCTTAACAATCTAGATGCCAAACTAGTTCCATCCACAAAATTTGACTAAATTGCACATGAACACTTGTAATTAGTATGGTTAAATGTAGGGGGTACTTTGTTGCTCATCATTGGTGCTGTTGCTAAGGATGGTGCTAGTTATCTAGATTAGTTATATTATACATTATCACTATAAAGGTGTTAATGATGTTAAGCCACACATGTTATCAAATAAAAACATGTCTTCTTCACATAGGACTAAGAATGCATCACATGATGAAAATACTTATAGGAGTAATGATAAAATCTATACTAAAGAAAATTAAAGTGAACAACCTCAAGGTATTAACGATGAGCAGTACCCCCTACACCCAACCATATGAATTACAAACATTAATGCATAATCCAATCAAATTCTGTGGATGGAACTAGTTTGACATCTAGATTGTTAAACATTGATCATAGGACATTGTCTTCCCACTTAGACTAGTGGTAGCTTTGGCATGTATGATTTAGTCCAAAGTGAGGCAAACAATTGTTGATGTTGTTGTGACCTTAAGCAAATCTTAATAGTAATATAGAAATTAATTATTCAATCTAATTAGCAATAAGAATATGAATTCTAAACTAGCCTAAGGGTGATGAGTGTTCATTCCCAACTTGTTGTACATGTTCAAAACTGATGTATCCAATACTAGGATTACTAAGCATTATATTAATGGGCAAACCAAGAAATAATTCTATTGGGATTACCAAGCAAACATGTGTTTATGCTTGAAACTGGTTGCACTCATTCTGCTAATTGATTAACATGCATGGAGATGTAAATATTAACTACATACATGAATTTAAAATGCATTAAAATAAACATTAAACTATTTTCAAATGTTGTAAGGTATGTCAAGAAGTTTGTCTTTATTTTCATCACAACGAAGTATCCAAACACATCAATGCTCAAATAATGATTTGTACACTTCTTAACTTCTACTGCAAGCACTTAGAAAATATTCTAACTATTATGGAAATTAATGAGTGGCAAGGTACCCCTATGCCTAGCCATATGAATCACAAGCATTCATGCACAATCTAGTCAAATTCCATGGATGGGACTAGCTATGCATCTAAATCATTATGCTTTGATCATAGTTCTTTATCTTTCCACTTGGACTAGTGGTAGCTTTGTCACGTATGATTTAGATATTATCTAATCCTATGTTACTCCTAATGACAATAAAGAGATAAATTAATTAAGTTAATGAACAATGGAAAGTAAAACCTAAACTAGTTTATGTGCAATGAGTATCTATTTCTAATCATTTGTACATGCCTTGGACTTCATGTAACTACTGCTAGGATTGCCAAGCATACGTCACTAGGTGTGCCAAATGATACACTCCTAGATTACCAAGTATTTACACTTAAGCACTCATGATTAAGTCATAATTATTTCGCTTAATAACAAGAATAGTAAATAGCAATAAATGAAAACATTNTATTTCGCTTAATAACAAGAATAGTAAATAGCAATAAATGAAAACATTAACTAAATAAAATAGTAAATAATTAAAACAATAATCAATCTAAATAAATGTGGCAATGATGGAAGTAATCTTGATCTTTATTTATAGTTATGTAATGTGTCTAAGTACAATCACAAACATCATACTGCAGGCATGGACTAGGAAATAATAGGACTAAAAATAATCTATGAATAAGCTAACTAAAAACTAAAACTAAAACCTATTTTTTCTATATCTCAATCATGCACCAAAGTGCTATATTTATAGGCTAGCATAGAGAAGATGATATCAGATATCTAACATTGTTTCTTGGGTTCCAATATCAGATATCTAATATCAAAGTTAGATATTGGGGCTCCAATATTGAATATCTAATATTAGGGCCAATAGATTCATGACTCATCATACCCCCATGACTAAATGAAAACTCATCCTTAAGTTAAAAAAATGAGGAACAAGTTCTTTACAAAATATTGGAAAGGTATGGAATTATTAACTAACTTTAAAAAAAATTAAAAAAATGACTCTTACATGCTACAGTGGTGATTTACAAAAATTGGAATACAATATTACAAGACAAAAAACTAGGAAGCTCATGTAGTGCCTGGAGGCAATGGCTCCTCCATTGGTTGCTTCCCTTTGTTGCCAAGCTTGTGAAATTTGTAGTGATTAAGCAATGCCTATAACTTCTTCTCTTCCATCCATGGGTTATGTACCATCTAGGATGCTAAACCGATGTGTGCTAGCATCAGTACATCACCAGGGCATGGTAGTTGTGGAAACATCTTGTTGTCCTTCAAATACCAAGCTGCAAATTACTGTCATTATTTCTCAAAGGCCCTAGCTTTCTCTCTTAATTCTTGATAATCCATTAATCTTCTAGCTAGGTTTGAGGTGACATCCTTCTACTTATGGTAGTGAGCTTTGATCACCTCCAATTCTAAGTTTTCCATATGGATCTTCTATAAAGCGTCTTTCTGATCTGCAAACTCTTTTTCATATAATACATAGGTGGTCGCTACCTACTTTTCTAGCTTATTCTAAGGTTGAGCTACTATTAACATGGTAAGGTTGGTATATCTGAGGTTAGCCAACACCATGTATTCTTTCAAATCTTTGATTTGCAAGTCATTATTCTGTATTTTTACCTATTGGACCAATGCATAGCTATTTAGAATTGGTTGCCACTTAGGATTTTATGCTAATAGGAACTAATACGAGCTTTAACCATCTAGATTTTCTTTTCATTTAATTGCCTATACATGTCTACCTGGTTGTAGAAGTGTTCCTTCAGGTTTTTGTGCTTCTTGGCCTCATTTTACCATGTGCTAATTTTTATTACAAATTTTTCTTAAATAGCACAGACCTCCTCCATTAAGAGGGTTTTATTTTCTTTGGCCAATTTATTGATGTCCTAGTTGACCCTCACTAGTTGTTCTCTTAACTAGTGGACACTCTCCTCAAGAATATTCTTTTGCTTTTTAATTTTGGTCAACCTTGAATTTTTTATGATGAGTTGCTTATTTTCTTCCTGAGTGGTACTCAATGCCTTTTTGTAAACATGGGATTGTACATCAGCAGCAAAGGCATTCCAAATTGCCTTCTTTTCTTATTCTATAGTTGTGCTTTCCTCAATCAACTTGGCCAAGAACTCCATCTTGAATTATTCTAGCTAGTCAAGTACAACAAACTGGGTAGGGTCTCATCATTCAACTCTCAAGGAAGCCAACTATTATTGTAACTTCTGTACTTTCAATTTTGCATGCTCTATCTTTACTTCAACCACAACCAACTTTCCTTTGGTGGCTATGAGGTCTAACTATACTATAGTAACATCATGGGAGATGTCAAACAAGGTGTTCATCACTTGCCCTATCTATAGTAAACAATCAAGTACATCCTCATGCATGGCATGAGTCATTGACGTCCCAACTAGCATCTACACATATCTAGTACTAGTAAGATCCACTGGGAGCACAAAAGACATATTAAATGATTCCTTGATATGATCTATAATCACTTCTATTGTGCCTACTGCATATTGATGCTGCATAAATATAATTTTGGCACCTTCTCCTATTTCAAGCATCACTTGGAAGGATGTGGCATTTTCAGAGGTTTATCTAAACCATTGGGATCCTCCTCCTAATTGCAACCATATCTCTCACCTTGTTGGATCAATTGAAATAGTGAGCTATATGGCATCATTGATTACTTTAAAGAGATTAGACTCATCTCTACTTCCTCAACTGACAACCTCAACGATTTTCTATAGATGACTCATTAACGGCATATACGCTTACTACAATGGTGGTGGTGGAGCTTGTGTTTTTGGGTGCTATTTAGGCTCATGTTGTTTTTCTATTTCTAGTTTTGCTTCATTCTCTAGTTCTTGTTCTTCACCAAGGTCTTTCCTTGGTGTAGCAAGTTTGAGCAACTTTGTGAAGGAAGTGTTTTAAGCTTTTCTGGGGATAGCATTTGTGCACCCCATGATTCTAGTGTGCTTGCATAGCCTTCTAATTAGGCAAGGAAATGGGAATGTTGGCCTCCCTTTCGTTTTCTCTTCAAACCACCTTTGAATCTCTGTGAAGTATAATTGAGAAGGTTGGCCACATATTTTCCCATTAAAATTGCACTTCCCCTAGCTACAAATGTTGAGATCTTATTAAGCCCTTTGGTTAGAAAGCAATAGTATGTAATGATCTCTTCTTAGTTGTATGCTTGTCTTTGTCATATGCTCATCTTAGCCAGAGTTTTCTAGTGTCAAGGTTAGATCTCATGGATAAATGGAGCTACTTTTTTGGAAAATTAAGAGCTACTACAATTTCCTTGAATGAGAAAGAGACATTAACTCCATAGATGTTTATAGTAGTGCCTTCATCTTTATTGTGCCATAATTAGTGAGCCTCACCAAGGTATCATTTAGTACTGTCTAACAGAATATGCCACAAAGGTGGCACCTGAAGTTGCATCTAAACCACTTATGGAGAAAACTCCATAAATGGACCAAAATTCATCTCCACGATGATCATGGTCAACATGGAATTTTTTTGGAATTCCAGGGACAATGTGAGATGTTGTCCTTGCATCAAGGCCTATAGTTCTGCAACCTTTCCTTGGACTAACTATCTTGTGATAGGAGCTTCTTGATGAATGATAAATGATTTGGCTTCTTGATCTTTGTGATCAACACGTTCTCCTTGTTGGCCTTGGTCACCTCGTGGACACTTGCCTATTCACTATGAGGGTTCTCCTTGTTTGCCTTGTTTTGGGACCATTTGTAATCAAGCAAAGATTGGGTGTTACTAAGGTGTTGATAGTTACTATTAACAGATGTGTACCATGCTCCTAACCTTAATTCATTAATTCTTAGTTCATATAATTGTAGAGTTAGAAAATTTTTCAAGAAAAATCCCCAAAGAGTGTTTCTTTTCTTTTATGACCCTTTGCAGTTGATTCCTTTTTCCTTATGTATGGGTTATTATAATAGTTATGGTCCCTTGGGTGGAAAGATTAATGCTTCTAGCTTTAGCACAATTGATTTTTTAGTATAACACTTATTTTTTTTAATGTTCTTACCCTTATAATACCCTCTAGGAGATAGAAAATTATCAAAAATTGGAACAAGTTTCCCATGCAAGCACCCCCATGACTAACTTGAACACTCTGAGTTTATATAGGTTTAGATAGCACAAAAATTGGAGTAGTAGAGAGCCAAATATTACAAGTGGAAAGTGGGTGTGTAGAGCTCTGAGTTGTGAGAGAAAATTTGAACAACTAACCTAACCAAAAATGATGAGAATGAAGTTTGAGTACCATGGGGGTCATATATATAGGTTTTGTGCAACTTGATATTAGGTATCCAATATCGAGTATTTGATGTCATGTCCCACCCGATATCAGGTACTCGATATTAGGACCTATGAATAAGCATCTCATGGGAGTACTGAGTAGGAAAAATAAAGCTCTGTGATTGGTTGGAAGGTTTGAGGTTAGGTCTAGAGTTCTAGGCTAAGTGGAAAATTAGTTTGAGGCATTGAAGGTGTAAGAAGGTGGAGTCATTGATGTGAAAAGCTCTAGAAGAAGCAAGAAAAAGGGCATTGAAATAGAGGTTGTGGATGGATCAAGTTACATGAGAAGGGAAACAAAAAAAGTAACAATTAATCACTTGGAAGGTTAAGAATGATGTCATTGGGTTAAACAAGTACAAGTCAAAAAATTTACACAAGTGGATCCTCCCCAAAGTAGGCTCCAGTCGATGATGCCCTTGTGTAACCACACCTAAAAATATCTGTAGGCACTAAAGGGGTTGAATGCAACACATACCTAGGCAATAAAACACACATGTTAAAACCACCAATTTGAGATAATAACTCTATGTTACACAAAACCATAAGTTAGGATCAAATAGACAACAAGATGAGATGGATGGTAGAAAGGATTGTAGAAATTGGGACATGAGGTGCCTTGCCATGGCAACAATGAAACCTTGTGTGTTATTAATGGTTAAATAATCATGACTCTTTCTTTCTAAGATTCAAACCATAGTTTAGTGACATTGCATCATTTCATTATGTTGATAGACAACCATAAGTCTATCATAGTTACAAGGAGTACAATCACTTAGAGTTTTGTCCAAGGGAGAAGCTTATTTATGGCACACATGTGGTTTCTTTGGAAGTTTTGAGAAGCCACCAACATTTAGGCATGGGTACATGTCTTTCTAATAGGACCCACAGAATTTATTTAGTGCCTCTTTATGGTACACTTACTTCCATTTTTTGTTAGATCTACAAGGATATAATTACAACCTTAGTAACATGATAGAACATACAGAAGTGGCCAAAGAGAATCCACAAATCTCCTTCATGTCACACCCCTTACATTCTACCTTGATTTTACACTCTTCTACCCAAACACAATGATTATGAATTTATTTTTAGGTTGGATGATGAAAAAGAATATCATTATGATCAGAGTAAGAACCTCTTATTAATGGAATGAGTGGATGGAGGATGTGGTCTCATTGTCTAAATAATCAGTCCCTTATGACTCGACAACATAGAGAAAACCTCACCTCAATGGGCAACATGATCATTTTATTCACAAGCGAGATTACATAACAAAGAAACTAAAAACAAAAAATAGAAAAAATTGGAAGAAATAGGAAAAAAATTATCAAGAAATAGGAAAAAATGTATCAAGAAATAGAAAAATGACAAAAAATTGTAAAGCAAAAAGATGAAAAATATTTAAGAATCCTTAAGATTAGAATAGGGGTAACCCCCATGACTAAACATTTGGTCATGACAAGGATTAATAAGTAGATAGATAGGATCCATGCACGTATAAGACATTGGTAATCATTCATTCCTTAGCCACTAGCTATCTTTTGATGTTGCGCTAGCTAAGTAGACAAATTGTTGGTCACACATGTGATTGTTAAATGTCTAGTGGGTTAGAATATGAAGTTTATTAACATGATAGATGTTTGGCCCACGATTGCACCCTTGATCATGATATGGTATGCATGGATTTGTTTGTCTTCCCATGCTTGTAGATTCATTACTTGGGTTTGGAATTGGAGTAATGATGGATGGTGGCCCTTGTGTAGGATCAGAGGGTGGTGGTGGTGAAAAGGGTGGCATTGCACCAGATAGGCATTGTGTTGGTTTGGATGACATGGTCGGTCCATGCATGGTTTGCTTCAAGTTATGGCCTTTTCTCCAAAAGGGATGTTTTCTATGTTGTCGTTGAGACCCACTGGTATCAGCATGTCTATGCACATTGGCAACATAAGTGACATTCATTTGTTGATATTGTGGTGCAAAACCTTCCTGTGTTGTTGAAAGTGTTATGTAATGAGGTAGAATATGAGAGTATTGAGGGTAGGATTGATGGTAAGAGGTGTGAGGTGGAGATCCCTTTGGAGATGTCATGGATTGATGGTACTCAAGAGAGTGGTGGTGGTGGTTTGTAGTATAGGATGTAGAACTAGTTGGAGAAATAGGATGTTTAACATAATATCTATGCAGTTTTAGCTGGAAGGAAGGATAAGGCTGATTTGGTGGTGGCCTCTCCCATGATTATGGTTGTTGATACTATGGTTGATGATAGTGTTGAGGCTAATAGTGATGATCTCCCTACGATGGTATAGTTGTGGGAAGGAAAATCTATCAAGCATGTGCTTTTGTACAAACTTTAAATTTAAGGTACCTACCCAATACTCATGTAGCTGCAACAAGACTAGACAATTATCCTTCAAATGGTCGTATCTGTAGATGTTACATCCATTATCTTCATACGTGGTTAAGTCTATAGCCTCACTTTCTTCAGTCATTTTTTTTGTTTGTCAAAAAGTGTTCCTAGATGTTTCTTGGTTATGTATCCTTTGTTTATTGTGATTGCATCACTTGTTTTGCATGATCCTCTCCTTTACCATCTCAATGATAGTTGTAATGTTTTAATATATCCATTTTAACATCTTATTAAACTTTTCTTCAAGTTCATCAATATACTTTTGTATCAGCAATGTTTGTTGCAGAATTAGCTTATCAAGAGTGATTTCTTTCTCCTTATCATAGATATGGACATCCTTCTATAAAAAAGTTTGGTTCTAATGGTTTTTCTCAACTTTCTCCCATTTGCATATCTCTCCTTTTTCTTTTGCCACACATTCAATAAGCTCTCAAATCTAATGGTCTTGTAGCTCATATAATTTACCTAGGGCATACATCCCAAGGGTCTCCCTCATTTCATTACAAAGCCCATCTATGATGTCGAATAGTTGCCTTTCCTCAAAGAAACCTTGGCCTAGGCATCTATTCAATAGGGAATAATATCTATCTAAGGCCATGTCCAAGGATTCATGTTGTCCTTGCTTCCATCCTTAGATCTATCTCCTTAAGTTGGACACCCTTGCATAGGTTTGGTATTTCTTGTTGAAGAGTTCCAACATTGTGGATCATTGTTGGATTAAATTTTGTTTTAATGACCTATACCACACTTCAAGTCTATCAATCAATTTCCTAGGAAAGAGCTTAAAATTTTTCCACCTAATTTTAATATTATGAAAAATAGAGGCATCATGGAAGGCTTGTAAATGATGTTGTGAATCTAAATCATAGCCTCCTAAAAATTTAGGAATATTATTCATATCAAGCCTAGTAGGTGACTCTCTTTGCAATGCCTATGAGATTTCTTAACTACCTTTGTGATCAGAATTAGGTTCTGAATGGCCAAAAAGGCTTCATCATCATCAAACAAGTTGTGACAAAAATTTCTATTTGATTGATTATGAAGATTTTGTCTATGTTCATGTTGATGATTGTGAGTGTTCCTTCAAGTTCAATTTTTATTTCTATTCCAACCCTTTAGTGGAGCTTTATCTTCATACCTACATTCATCTCTGTCAAAACTAGATGTTGAAAGGAAAGAGGAAGATGAGGAACTGGAAGGATTTCCATGGCTTCTATGGTGTTTCCTAGGTTTCCTTAATTTATCATTTCTTGGTTTTGAGGGGGTCGTAGGCCTTGAGGCCTTCCCTAGTTCAGGACTTGTGTCATCTCCTCCAAGATTGTCTATCTTATATGAATGTAGTTTTTGAGTGTCGTTAGGATGGTCATGAACATATGAAACCCTTGCATAAGTTTCTTCACTCCAATTTTCCTTACTATATATCTCATTATGTTGTTGGTTTATGTCGTGTGTGATTTAATATTTTTTAAAAGATATATCATTAATACCTTTACAAAAATAATGTATAATACAACTAATCTAGATAACTAGCACCATCCTCAACAATGGAGCCAATGATGAGCAATGAGGTATTCCTACATCCAACCATATGAATCACAAGAATTCACACATGATCTAGTTGAATTCTATGGATGAGACTAGCTATGCATCTAAGTCATTATGTTTTGATCATAGTTAGCTATCTTTCCACTTGGACTAGTTGTAGCTTTGTCACATATGATTTAGTCCAAAGTGAGGCATATGATATTGTCTAATCCTATGTTGCTCCTAATGACAATAAAGAGATAAATTCATTAAGCTAATGAACAATGGAAAGTAAAGCCTAAAATAGCCTATGTGCAATGAGTATCTATTCCTAATCATCTATACACACCTTAGACTTCATGTAACTACCACTGGGATTGCCAAGCATACGTCATTGGGTGTGCCAAACAATACACTATTGGATTACCAAGTATTCACACTTAAGTGCTCGTGATTAAGTCATACTCATTCTGCTTAATAACAAGAATAGTAAATAGAAATAAATAGAAACATTAACTAAAGAAAATAGTAAATAATTCAACAATTAAATAATTAAAGTAATAATCAATCTAAGTGAATGTGAAAATGATGTAAGTAATCTCGATCTTTATTTCTAATCATGTAACATGTTCAAGTACATCACACTCGAATAAAAGTGTCATACAATCATAAACATCATACTGCAGGCATGTGCTAGGAAATGATAGGACTAAAAATAATCTATGAAGAAGCTAACTAAAAGATATTTTTTCTATATCTCAGCTATGCATCCAAGTGTTGTATTTATAGGTTATCATGTAGGAGATGATATTAGATATCTAACATTGCTTCCTAGGCTCTGATATCAAATATCTAATATTAGGGCTAACAGATTCATGACCCATTAGAAACAAACTACAAAACCTAGCTACTCTATTAACTTAAGAATTCCATAAATGTGATGGGTGCACACATTTATATAGGTAGACACTAATGCTATGTCAACACATATGCGTCGACACATCAAAACATGTGTTAATGAGGATGCATTGATAGGGATGTGTTGACACATGCTCTTTGATGTAGTCCATTGATGATGATTAATCATGTATGATCCCCTACTTGGTTTCCTTTATTGATAATGAGTTCTTGTAGGGAAGACTCTCTAGAGAGGAGATCCATTCAGTAGTGGCTACGATACCAAATCACAAGACACCTAGGTCAAATAGTTAGAATTTTGAATGCATCAAATCGTATTGGGATGTCATTGGAAGGGGATTTTGAGGATCTCTTTCAAGTGGGATTCAAGTCTAATACTTTTTCCAAAACTTAAAAATAATACCTTCATTGTCTTACTATCCAAGAAGGAGGAGATGTAATCCTTGGAGATTACAAGCCTATCAATCTTTGTAATCGTTTTTATAAATTTTTTCCAAGCTTTGGGTGAATTGACTAAAGCCCTTACTACCTAATAGCATAGAGGTGGATCAATCAGGATTCATCCTAGGAGGAAAATTATTGATAGTTTCATTACAAAAAATGAGGCTTTGCATTGGACTTACACCTAGAAACAGAAGATTTGCTTCCTTAAACTTGATTTATCAAAAGCATATGATAAGGTGGACTAGGATGCCTTGCTTTTTATGCTAGAGGAGTTGGGGTTTTTTGGTGGTTTTTGTGAGATGATCAGGTTCATGCTTTTTACAATTAGATTTCAAGTTTTTCTAAATAGATAGATATCTCAGCAATTTTGCCTAGGCTAGGGCCTTAAGCAAGGTGACCCTTTATCACCATATCTCTTTGTTATTGTTGTTCATAACATTTGTAGATGGATCAGAAAGTAAAATTTCATGTCCTTATTTCCCTAGAACCTTCATACTCTTCAGTATATAAATTACATAATGATTCTTTTTCTAGAATCTATTCTTGAGGCTAGAAAGGTGATGTAGGCATTAGATAGATTTTATCAATCAACAAAACTTGAAATCAATTGGAACAAGATAGAGCTTTTCCATGTGGAGTGTTGAATAGAAAGGTTTAAGTGTATCAGGCATATTTTGGGTGTACTGTTGGCTTGCTCCTTACTACTTATCTAGGGAAATCTTTCTTCTATGGATGAAAATTAGCTAACAATTAGGAGGAAGTGTTGGGAAAGATGTAGAATAAGTTGGTCTCATCGAGAAGTATGTTTCAATCTTTTGCAGCTAAGCTAACTCTAGCTAAATTTTTCCTCTCAAGCATTCCTATTTAGAGTGCACTAGTTTTTAATCCCCCAAGCCAATTTCTATCTCAAGTTAATTAGATTATGAAGAATTTCCTTTGGTTCATTAGGGATGAGATTCTTTTATTTCATTTAATTGCTTGGGATAAGGTGGCTATCCTAGTTCATGTAAGTTGTTGTGGACTCTAAGATTTCAAGAGGCAAGCTTCCATTTTGGCTGCTAAGCTCACTTGGAAGGTTTTGCCCTAGGTGGACAAGCCTTGAGTCAATTGTCTTCAAATTTTCTATCCTAATCTATGGACTTGCCCAACTAGAGTCATGAAGATATGGAAAACCATTAGGAGATTATGGACCTTTCTTAAGTCACTTGCATGTGGGAAATTTGGAAAAGCAAACATTTCAATGGAAGGTCTCTCAATAGGATAGGCTCATAATAAAATGATCTGGAAACATTTTTGTAAAAGTAATTATCCTATTAGGCCAAGGTCTAAGGGCACATGTAAAGGATTGGTTCACTAGGAGGCAGTGGAGAATTCCATCAATCTTTCATGATGATAATAGACATGACCAATTCAGCAAAAATTTTAACATCCTTAAAAGACATAGACCTCTTAATTTAGCTCATGAAAAGAACTTGCATTTTTCTTCAACAAACCATAGATAGTGGATCTTATGTCTTCATATGTAATCCTTTGCCAAATTAATGGGAAGGGACCTTATTTGAAGGTTGCATTTTCAACCAAAGGTAAGGTTTTTTGCTTCATTGTTAGCTCATCATGTTGTACTTACTCAAGAAAAATTCTAGCCATGGGATTTTTCCATGACCTCTCGATGTATCCTTTGCTTCAAGAAGATTGAAACTACAACACACCCTTTCAAGGAATCTCTATTTACAAAGACTTAAAATGAATGAAATCCTTAATGAAATCTTGTGCTAATGTCACCTCACCAAACTTTAGGATGAGGGTATCCTCATGACGTGAATGTGAAAGTGGTATAGTGATATCAGTCGAGGTGGAAGGTCCTACAAAGCAATAACCAAAGTTTAGCATCAACATGAGAAATTTCAATGACCAAGAAAAGCAATAGAACACTTAGATCCATAAAACACTAGAAGCTATAGCCTTTACATTTACCTTTCCTTTTCTTCTTTGGTGTGATTTGAGTAGAGATCCTAGCTATAAGGGTTTGATTCATGTCATTGGCATCTACCCACTACTTGTGCATCGTTCCATCATCCTTACATTTCTTATATACATTGTTAAACTTGGTGGTGCATTCATCAAAGTCCCCTCTTAACTATTGATACATGGTAGTTCTGATTTGAGGACTCTTGGTGAATTAATCTAAAGTAATTTGAGCCATTGCCAAGATTTGATCATTGATGATCAAACATTGATCATTGACCTTCTACCTGCAAATAGTTGTAAAACCAATGGAGTTAGGAAAGGTAATCAATCCAAAAGCATAAAAGCATTACAATAATCATGTTTACCCCTTTAGATCATACACAATTCTAGGTGGGTTTAGAATAATGTGTGGGCTCTATGTGCCATCATTAGAGTATTGTCAGTACTATACTGACTATACTCTGGCATCATCCAAATCTTTGTAAGGTAATGTGGGCTTATGGCATCTACAAGTCCCATTATGCTCTTAAGAAGCACTTGTTAGTAATTGATCTAGTAATTAGGTTGGATTCCCAAGGCAACAAGGTCTTCACAATAACTCTAGCTACATCCATGGACAAGTGTGATCACAACATCACAATGAAGTTCCTAAGGAGGTAAGCAAGGAAGTCCCTTGCCCCAAGTCAAAACCATAATGAAAGATTCCAAAAGACATTTCATGGGATGGGGTGTTAGTCTTGGGATGGCCAATGTAACACAAGATACCAACCAGCACCACTATGATAATGATAGACCTCAAAAAGACCTTGCATGAAGTAAAGCACAAAAACATTATGGCCAATTGAAATTTCTTAACAAAATTAGAAAAGACATCCTAGTCAGAGGTGAAATTAGCTTTTTTGTAAAAATATCTACAATGTTTATCTAAATTAGCTTAAGAAATTCCAAAAACAAAAGAGGAATTATTACAACCTTTCAAAGTAAAAACATTATGACCTATTAGAATTACTTAGCAAATTTAGACTAAACATCTAGTTGGAGGTGAAATTAGCCTCTGTAAAAAGCTCTAAGGTATTTTTCTAAATTAGTCTAAGCAATTATACAAGAAAACATTATTACAACTTGTGTAGACTTACATTATGAAAACACTTAGCAAATTTGGACAAAATGTCTAGTCGGAGGTGCAATTAGCCTCTGTAAAAAGCTCTAAGATGTTTTTTTCTAAATTACTCTAATAAATTCCACAAGAAAACATTATTAGAACCTTGCATAACCTTACATCATGACCAATTGAAATTTCTTAACAAATTTAGAAAAAACTTCCTATGTTAGAGGTGAAATTAACCTTTGTAAAAAGCTCTTAGATGTTTATCTAAATTAGCTTAAGAAATTCCATAAAAGCATTGTTACCATATTTTATAGCCTTTATAGTGAATATTTAATAGCCCAAAACTAAGTCTTAGTCTAAATTATGTATAAATTTAGAAAAATCATGTAAATTATGCATAAATTTGGAAAAAAAACATGCAAATTATGCATAAATTATGCACATGCAAGTTGTGCATAAATTTAAAAAATACCATCTAAATTATGCATAAATTTAGAAAAAGAAAGCATAAGTTTAGAAAAAACATCTAAATTATACAAAGCATGCATAAATTTGGAAAAAGAATCTAAATTATGCATAAATTTAGAAAAAAAATCATAAACTTAGAAAAAACCATGTATCCATAGTAAAAGCTTGGTAAAAAAATAGAAAAATCTTTTACTCTTATTTTAAGAACAAAATTAAGAATTATTTTTACATTTTCACAAGAGAAAAACATAAGTTTTACATATCAATGACTTCCATCTCAAAATGGATATAGTATTACATGCATGATTTTGCCTTATTCACATAGCCGTAGCCAAGAAATTCATTAAAAATTCAATTATACTTAGATTTTAGTGATTCCACCACAAAAAGAATCTTGAAACTATGAACCTTATATCCATAGCCATTAAAATTGAAAAAATTCATATATCTATAAAACATGAAAAAATCTAGCCAAAACTGCAGTATTCAACACTTACCCCTTTTTGCATAGGGTTGGTAAAAAATTCTCCAAAAATTTGTTTGAGCTCCAAACAAAGTGATTCCATCATCATTTGAAAGCTTAAATTGAGTCCTATGCACTCATCCTTAGAAAAATTTCAAAACCTTTGCTATGTATGTAGGAAAAATTTATCAATTTGGACAATAATCCAAAAATGACACAAACATCCTTATTACACATGCTTAGCAACAAATTTGTAGAAATTTTTTTTAAAGTTTAATTGAAGTGATTCCACATCCGTTGGAAAGCTAGAGCCAAAACCTACTCAGCCATGACTAGAAAATAGCCAAAAACATTGCCGTTTACTTAGAAAAAATTTTCAAATTTACATGAAATTACAATAGCGGCACAAACAACCTAACTATGCAATGTTAGGAAAGAAACCATAACTTCATCATTATGAATCCAAATTAAACAAGAAAACATCCATTACAAATCATAAACGAAGGGATACAAACTCATAACATTCAATTTCACAAATAAGTAGCCATTCTCTAAAGAAAAAATACAAAACATTACTTGCTTTTTTCATGCCAAAACATCAAAAACCTCAAAGCCTATATTTCATATTGTCATGGAAATTGTCGAAGTAGCCAAAACCATTGAAACCCATTAAAATTCACACCAAAACAATGGGGTTCAATATTCTTACAATTTCATTTAAACAAATCCTAAGGCCTAAATCTAAAAGCATGAAATAGCAAGCTATATTTTCAAAATTGAATCTACAAAAGTTAAAGCAACGAAATGACCATGGATCCATATCAAAATTCTATTTTAATACCTCCACCATAGTAAATCTGAAAATAAAATGGCCCTAACACATAAAAAGCAAAAAACTAGAAAAACCATAAGAAACAAAAGCAAAAATAGGTAGAACTACCTACCTTAGAGTAGCAATAGAAGAATCTTGAATAAAGATGGACATGGGTACTTCTAGCTCTAAAGCATGTTCATCCACCTTGTGGATCATAGGGTTTTGGCTCTTTTTCACTTGTTGCTTTGGTGCCATTGTAGGTTGAATGCTAGGAATGGCTGAAAACTAAGAAGGATAAGAGATCAACATTGGCTGTGAGGAAGATGGGAGGCTTCCATGCTAGAAATTGGTTGTTTTTGCCATAAGAACATTTTCCAAAGGTCTCCTCCAATGCACTATTATTGTAGAATGATAGTTATAATCAAAACTTGCAAAATTTGACATATAAAACTCATCTAAAACCTAAACGTACACCTTGAAACTCCAGCTACTAATTTAGTGCACCATAAATACAAGTGTGCTAAAGTGCAAAGGGGAGAAATTCTAGTTCATTTTAATTTTAGATGGGAAATAGCTTTACTTTTCAAAATTTTAAATTCTTGGATTGTGGGCCCCACCTTGTGCCTTCTCTCTTGATAAAAACTTGCATCAATGATGAGATTTTTACCAATTTTGACACTTAAAACCTTATGGAAACCTTAACCCCCATGCCTCCATGCTAAGAATACCATGCCCAGTGTGGAAACATGCCTCCTATTTTGCAAAATCATTAGAATTACAAATATATTTCTATTTTTGGTAATCCAAACTTGCCTTTTTTATCCTTGGGTTCCCAAAGGTGGGTGAGACATGAACAAAGCTAGACACCATGCGTTTCCACGCTGGGGCAATAGTTTCAAGCATGGAAGAAAGGGGGTAACGTCCACGCTTACCCCCCAAGCATCCATCTAGCCTAACTTTGATTCCAAAATGGGCCCCACATGACTTATAACCCCTCCAAGCATCTTTGGCAACCTTGAAACCCACCAAACCTAGTCAAAACAGGTCAAAATTTAGGATTTGGTGTTTTCATGTTGGGGGAGGCTTCTTCCATGCTGAGCCTTTCACCCTTAGTCTAGAAAAATTGGGAGTAAAAATGACCTTAATTGACTATCAAGTAGCCATTTTTCAAAGCTTGGTAACCCCTAGACCTTGTCAAAACCCTCTGGAGCTTCTGAAAGCTCTAGAAGTGGTTAAATATGGTACTAAAATATCATCCCCCTCTCATCCATGCTAGGGCCACCATGTGTAGCATGGAATAAAGGGGAAATATTTCATGATAAAGTTAGAAGCCTTCAAATTATTGAATCTGGACACCCAGCATTGACCGTCAACATTGGCAACCCTGGAGGTTGACATGCATGGTTGATCGGCTATCGATTTGGCCTATATCTGACTTTCTTCACTGAAGAAGACCTCTTCCATGTTGAGCCTCCCATGCTCAGCATGGATGATAGGAGTAAAACCTAAAAACCCCCTCATAGCCTTGAAAATGACTAGATCTTGACCTTAGGCTTTGATGGCCAACACTAGCAACCTTGTAAACACTCATGCATAGCTAGATTAATCATAAAAAGTTAAAAGGTCATTCCCTCCAATTTTCCACATTGAGCATGGAAGCCCCAACATGGAAAAATGGAGGGAAGCCAAAAAAATATCTAATAATCCTTGAAATAACCAAATTTTGACATCAAATGTTAGTAGTCAACACTAGCAACTTAGAAGCCTACATGCATGAACGAAAGTGATCACAAATGGCCAAAAGGCTTTTCCCCCAATTTTTCACATTGAGCATGGAAGCCCTAGCATGGAAAGAATGGGGGAACATCAAAAACCACTCATCAACATTCAAAATAGTAAAATTTTAACACCAAGCATTGATAATCATCACTAGTAACCTCATGGACCTACATGCATGGTCAAAAATGATGCAAAAAAGGTGAAAATCTATTTTCCCCTAGTTTTCCAAGTTGGAAACACCATCCTTAGTATGGAAAAATATGAGGAAGCTCAAAACCATCTAGAAAACTTCCAAACTAACTAGTTTTGACTCCAAACCCTAGTCTTCAACCTCTGCAGCCCCAAAAGCACACATGCATGGTTAATTAAAGTCAACACTAGGCTAGATCTAAGTCTTATGGTATTTCCATGTTAGGGATCCCTCCTCCATGCTTCCCATCATGGAAATTAAGGGAAATACTTATTTGAAATCCATAAATACCTTAGAACCACATTAACTGAACTTGCACATGCTCTAGGACCCTGTTGACATCCTCTGGAGCCTTCAAAATTTAAGAAATTGATGTCAAAAGGTTAAAATAATGATTCCCCCTAGTTTTACATGTTGAGAATCCCATTCCTAGTGTGGAAAAAAGAGAAGAAGCCCAAAAAATGCTTAGAAATACCTAAAATTACCAAAACTTAACATGAAATCCTAGTCCTTAACGCTAGTAGCCCCAAAGGCTAACATCACAGTTGATTAGGGTTAACATTGGCCTAGATCTAAGATGCATGGTTCTTCCACACTAGGGATCCATTTTTTTCACACTAAGGATGGTATCCCCAACATAGAAACTTAAGGGGGGGGGGGTGTGGCTTGTTTGGAAGTCTTGAACACCTTAGAATAACATTAAATGATGTTTCATGCATTCTAGAACCCTAGCAACAATGATTTGAGGCCTTAAACTTCACAAAATTGATCCTAGGTGGCCAAAAAGTGGTTCCTCATTTTTTTCATGTTGAGCTCTCCATCCCCAATGTGAAAAATGGAGGGAATCTAAAAAAACCACTTAGAGATGCTCAAAACTACTAGATTTTAACATGGATCCATAGCCCTTAACCCTGGCAACTCCAAAAGGTAACATGCATAGTCAATTATGATCTAAATTAGCCTAGATCTAAGATTATTCCTTCTTCCACATTGAGGTAACTTCCCTAGCATGAAAATAAGGGATGAAATATGCTTCTCAACTTTTTGTGGCAAGATGACACTCCTAGAAGCCAAAGATCTACACTAGAGAAGCCTAGGACCTCATAGCCTTAAGATTCTACTTGTTTGACCTTATTTCAATGTTCAAAACTCATTCCTCCCATTCTTATACATTGGAGTAACTCCCCCAATGTTTAAAAAAGTAGGGAAGAACTTAAGTACCCTTAAACAACCTTCAAACATGCCCGAGATTAGCCAAAAACTTGCAAAATCAAAGCCTACAATCCTAGGGGCCTAGAAACATGGTCGAAGTGCCCCTAAGTCACTTTGAATTCACAAAACAAGTGTCCCCTCTATTTTTCCAAGTTGAGGATATTGTGCTTAGCATGAAAAAATGGGGGAGCCATGTTGACACATCTTGACACTCAAAATTGTCTCAAATTATGTCAGAATGAAGCTAGAAGATGCACAAGTTCCAAATATGTGCTTTATCTACCTTTTTGACCATGCGTGACCTCATTTTTTCTTAGATTTTGATTTTTCATGTTGAACCCCCTCTTTTCCATATTGGTTAGTGTGGAAACAGGGGGGCAAAGACTTTAGAACTTGCTTTTTGGCCTTTACAGACCTCTAAAGTGCCCAATTTTGATGGATCTAACCCTTCACTACCTTGGAAAGGTCTTGGAATGTCAATTTTGGACCTCTAAGCATCCAAAAATCTATTTTCCTTGGTTTCCATACTAAGCTTAGCATGGAAGCCTTAAAACACTTGATTTTTTAGGTCTAAATAGCCCAGAAACAACCTTGATTGATGCCTAAACTCACATAACAGCCTTGTAGCCTCAAAACATGGCCTAATAAGTCCTAAAACTAGCAAAACCTAATAATTTCTTACTAATATTAGCCAAATGTTACCATATATAGCTTATTTTGCTTGATTTTTGTCTTCTTATTTAATGTTTTGACTTGTTTTTGTTATGCTGGACTATATGTGGGTCTTGGCCAAGCATATCTTCATATGACTTATTTTTGAAATTATGTTGTCTTGTTGACCTTCTATGACCTTTATATAGCCTTATGTGTTCTTTATTTGTCTTGTTATAGCTTTAAGTACCTTTGTTCAAATAAATGCAACATTAAAGCCTTTGCCTAGTCATATGAAGATATGCCTGGCCTAGACCCACATATAGTCTAGCACAACATCATATTGAACCCTAGCATTAGACCAATTAAGCAAAACATGCACAAGATTAAACCTGATTTGGCCTTGATATTTCATGATGAAATCTCGAAGCTCTACCAAGCAGGTTTCATTATAGTTGTCGATTATGTAGAATGGATATCCAACATAGTGGTACTTCGCAAGAAAAATGGGAGTATCTATATTTGTATTAATTTTTGAGATCTAAATAAATCAACTATCAAGGATAACTTCCCTTTACCTAGTATTAATTAACATATCGATACTATAGCTGGACATGCCTTGTTATCCTTTATGGATGGATTCTTGGGATATAACCAAATTAGAATCAATTCAAAGCACCAACTTAGCATGACATTTATGACCCCATGGACTACCTTTTATTATACCATGATTCTATTTGGTCTTAAGAATGTTAGAGCAACATACCAAAGAGCCATGACCTATATCTTCAATCATTACATGCTAGGTTTGCTTAATGATTACATAGATGACATAGCTATGAAGTCCGAGATAGCCAATGACCATGCTAACAACCTAGGCCTTATGCTTAAAAGATGCCTCAAAAATGATCTTAGGCTCAACCCTAAGAAGTGTGTCTTTGGTGTCAAGACTAGTAAGATGCTTGGCTTTGTAGTCTCTGAAGTAGGGATATGTGTCGATCTTGATAAGGTTAAGACCATATCCAAATTAGCAGCACCTACCAATCTTAAAGAGATTCAAGGATTATAAGGCAAATTATAGTTTATTTGTAGTTTTATCACTAGGCTTATGAATAATTTACAGCCCATGCAACACTTGCTTAAGAAAGGAGTTCACTATGAGTGGACAACTCAATGCCATGAGGCCTTTGAAAACCTTAAGCAAGAATTAACACAATTGCCAATAGTCTATCCTCCATAAGAGGGTAAACCATTTTACATTTATATTGTCACCTCTGATACATCCACTGCCTCTCTACTCTGTTAGAAATATGATGACAGAGTAGAAATGCTTGTATACTAACTTAGCCATACATTACTCATGAGACTTGATACACTAAGGTGAAGAAGTATTGTCTAGCACTACGCTTATCTTTGAAGAAGTGTAGAAACTACCTCTTTAGAGGCCAATCAATGTCATTTGCAGGACAACATACTTAGAGCCATAATGACCAACATCTATGAAAGTAGCCATATAGCCTAATCAAAAGCCACAACTATGGAGTTCAACCTCCATTACGTCTCTCAATCCTCAACAAAAGGTTAAGCTATAGCCGTACAACTTATGGTTTCACCTCTTGATGACCAAGAAACCATAGATCCTAAGTTCCTTGATGAACACATTAACATAGTTAGCCAATTTCTTGAGGGATATGAGGCAGTCATGAATTTTAACAAAGCTTCAACTACCCTTGGAACCAGTGTTGCTGCCATCATAACATTTCCATTTGGTGATATTTGATCCTTTGCCTATCGTTTTGGGTTCCCATGTACCAACAACATAGTGGAGTATGAGGGTTTGTTCAAAGGGATGATGGTAGCTTATGACCTAGACATTTAACAATCAAGGGCAATTCACAACTTGTGGTTAATTAAGTAACTAAAGTCTATGCATGCAAAGCTAAGCACTTGCAACCTTATTATGACCTAGGAAAGAAATTGTTACAATAATTCATAAATGTTGATATCCAACACATAACTAGAAAAAAAATGCCATAGCTAATGTGATTGCAACATTAGCCCTTAGTGTGACACTAGATGTGTTTAGCAAGTTACCCACCTTAACTGTGGACTGTGCTACTTCCATCACATGGAACACTAAGGATACCTTTGTGGCCGCCGTTCATACTATTCCTTCTAAGGAGTGGTATGATGATATTAAATTTTATCTTATGCATGGTAAATCCTCAAAAGGCCTGACTACTACTCAAAAGGATACCATACACAAGTGATTGAAGTAGTATGTCATCATAGGTGATAACATGTTATGTCAATGATCCTATGATGGCATACTCCCAAAGTTCTTAGGTAAAACTAAAGCTAAAATAGTCTTAGGTGAAGTTCATGAGGGTGTTTGTGGAGGACATATAGGACCAAGAAGCATGACTGCTAAGATTAAATGGTTATGCTACAACTGATGTCATATGAAAAATGACTTCCTATAGAAGGTTAAGCAGTGTGACACATGCCAATAATATAGCAACCTTATACATGTATCACCAACTACATACAACTCAAATAACATGGTTGTTTCAATGATGGGGGTTGGATATCATTAAACCCATAATGCCTAATTCTTCTGTAGGGAATAACATCATCATCACTGCAATCAAATACTTTAGCAAGTGGGTAGAGGCTATTTTCCTGAGGAAGACTACATCTGAACAAGTCTACAAATTCATCCTAGATAATATCAGAGCCTATTTTGGCATACCCATGACCATAGTTATAGACAATGGACCATAATTTAGTAGCCATGAAACAAAATATTTCTATCACAACCTAGGTATCAATCATTCTTTCTTATCACCTTACAACCCTCAAGCCAATGGACAAGAAGAAGCAATCAACAATTTCATTATCAACTTGCTCAAGAAGATGCTCAACAATAGCAAGCGCAAGTGGCATGAGTAGCTTTTCCATGCACTATGGACATACATAACAACTTATCACATGGCAATCATCATGACCCCTTATATCCTTTTTTATGATTCTAAAGATGTTTTACCTCTTGAATTATAGGTGTCATTACTTTGAGTGGCCTTGAACAACTTCATCAACAATGAGTAGAACAAGGAGTTGTAGATGAAAGCCATGGATTTGATGAAGGAGCAGTGTATACAAGCTCTTTTTTACATTGAGCACTATCAAGAGAGGTAGAAGTGGTAGCATCACCATGAATTGATCATTTGTAAGATCAAGGAGGGTGACTTAGTCCTCAAAGCCATTTGCAAGCATGTAGACAAATTCTCAGCCAACTAGGAAGAGACCTTCCTTTTCACTATAACCTACAAGAATAGAGCATTGAAAATAGCTTACATGGATGGGAATTTACTAGCCAATTTGGTCAATAATTTTTATCTAAAAACATACTACATGTAGTTGATGATCGTCAACAAGTAAGCCTACTTTCAATGGTTCGCTACAACTTTAAACTAGCAAAATAGCTTGCTAGGGCCTTAAACTTGTATCATGATCTACCACAACCTTAAACTAGAAACTTCTGTAACTTGGATAGCCTAATTCACATGTGGCATGTATGCATTTTAGTGTTATAATATGTAGTGGTGTTTTGTATTCTTTGTTGGTGTCTCTTAGGTCAAACCTCTAGACACCAACAAAGAGGGGCCATTGAAACACCACAAAAAATTGCATGTTATAGCCAATCTTCATCATGTAGCTTAAACCCCATGAAGCCCAAGGAAAAATTTCATTGTAAATATGAAAATTGTAACCCACAGTGGAAAATTTCACATACTTTATAGTTTTAGGGCTGAATGGATTCACACTAGTTTACATAATCTTGTTAAAGATGTCAAAAAGATGGAGAATTGATGACCAAGAATAAAGAACACAATAAAGGACATAACCATTAGAAACATTTGATATGTGAAAAATTTATTTTATGGGTCCTATCATACTAATGTTAAATGAAAAGTCCTATATTATTGTGATAGTTGATTATTACACTAATTGGACAAAAGCAGTTGCAATAAAAGATTGCACAACCACAATAGTTGTGAAATTCATTTAACAACATGTAGTGAATAGGTTTGGAGCACCAAGAATGTTAATCGTAGATAATGGGACCCATTTTACTGGAGTCACATTTAATAAGTTAATACAACATCTTGGAATGAATCAAAAACTCACTACACCTTATCATCCCCAAGCTAATCGACAAGCTAAAATGACTAATAAAGAAATTACACAAATATTGATTAGAAATGTTAGTAGATATAGAAAAGATTGGAACACTAAGCTTAACAATGTCTTATGGATATATCACTCATCTAAAAACTTTCTATAGGTTATTTTCCATACAAACTATTTTATGATAATTTACCTATAGTACTAATTTAGGCACAAATAAATACCCTAACAACAACTTACATACTTGACTTAGATATGGACTTAGCCTAGAAATAGTACTATTAGATGAGAATTGATTAATAACCCAAATGAGCAACAAGATTCATAAGACATATTCCAAATGTTAACATGATGCTAGGATTATACAAGTTTTTACTAGGTCTCAAGATAGAGTCCTTTACTATAACGCAAATCATGTTACTCAAAAGACTAAGTTTTACAATTTATGAGAAGGATCCTATATAGTCCATGCCACATACCAATCAGTCACCATGCAAATCTATCACCCAACTAATCCATAAAAACTAATCCTTATCAACATTTAATAGGTTAAACCATTTCACAACTTTCCATCATTAGGGGATTCTACTATGTGTTTCAACCATACTACTTCCCATTCAATCTTTTGAGTTTCTACCTTTGACAATAGTAGTAAAGGTGTCATCTCTTATTCTTAGGAACTAATTAATATTTTATAATTTTTCATTATTCTTTCTAATTTCTTACTATTTTTCTAAATTCTTTGTACTTTCTTCATTCTTTAATATCTTTTCTATTCTTTAATATTTTTTACAATTTCTTATTATTTTCTTCATTCTTTAATATCCTTCAAGTTCTTTATATATTTCTTATTCCTATAAATCTTTAATTTTTTTTACAATTTTACCATTTCTTAATGTACATATTTTGTTAATGTTTCTACTAAAGTATTAAGTAATAAGCAAGATTGATGAGTGGTGAGGTACCCCTACACTCAACCATACGAATACGAGCGTGCACGCGCGATCCGGTCGAACTCCGTAGACTAAATGCCTTAACACCACAAGAAACACTTAGGGTTAATCGTTCATTATCTTCCCAAGCTTCCTTGTAAGTGTCATGGTGTATGGTTAAGCAAGTCTGAGGTATGTGATTTTTTTGGTATTTTTCGGTTTATCTTCTATGCTATCAGAGGAAAGGGTTGAGAAACTAAGCTAACTCTAACTAATGTCCTAA
>MNCI01012252.1:492798-507841 GCA_015680685.1 Gnetum montanum
AAAAAGAAAACAATGCATCAACCAAAATATGGACTATTGATACAACTGGCAATGAGGTGAAAAATGAAGAAAGAAGGATGGTAAGGAGAGAATGGAATAGAGTTTCAAAAACAAGGTGGTGTACAGCCCCTTGTGTATTAATGGTTAATGTGACTTAGTAGATCTCATTCCAAATTCAGCCTCAAAAAAACCACCTCCAGTGACTTCGCATTAATACATTCAGCCAATCCATCCACTTGAAGTAACAAAAATGCTTCCACCAAAGAGTCACCACCATTCTGAAAAAATGAAAAAAGAGAAAGTAGGAAGCGAGAAGGGCCTTAGTTAGAGGGAACATGTTTATTCAGTTCCATAACCAGTGCTTGTAGCCCAAATGATTATTTCATCTAAGGGGTGTGCTTTGAATTCTCATTATTATTTTTTTTGCGTGAGAACCACACCATGCAAAGATTTATTATTTTTATTAGCTCAACTTCCTAATAATGGAGCAACGTTAGAATGGTAAGGAAAACCCAAGGAGGAAACATCCAAGCACCCAAGAGAATGGCCAGCAGGAATGCATCAAGTTCCCTTAAAGTCACACCCTTTTCAGTCCTTGAGTCCTTCCGTAGTTTGAGATATTCCCAGTCACCGATTCGTTGATAGTTCTTATTATTAAGTAAGGGGACTGTACATTTCCAAGCTAAGAGAGATCATAGAAATTTATGGATGCATGGATGACATGGACTCATTGCCTATTATATCAAAACAACCATACATTAGTATCAACATCATAACTCAAAGGTAAAAACCAAACATTAGCAATCAATGGAATACAGTTCATACCACCATTAGGAGCACTTATTATGTGACAAAATTTATAAAAATACAAACAAACACACAAATAAATAAAAGAGTATAAACAATTTTGCAAAACAAAAAAAAAAGAAAAGTTAAAGAAATTTGTAAAACAAAAATGTGTAAAACAAAAACTTAAAAAGGAACTGAGGGCCTCGATTGATCAGCATAGGTGGCCATCTCCCCCATGACTGAATTGAAAGGGAGAGATCCAAAATAATGAGTGCTTGTTTGAATTTTTTAGAAGTTTCCAACTTCTTCCAATTGATGTTTTAGGTTAAGGGTTGGAAGTTGGTGACACTCTTGCTCCAGTGTATCTATGCTTCCGATGTGAGCGCAAGTTGTTCCCCCAGTTAGTTCCATGCATGTTGGTAAGTTGCTCTTTGGATCAGCTATCAACCATGGGGTGTCTTTTCATTGTTTGGTTGCTACATATAGGAACTTTTGTATGTTAATTTCTTGTGCACACTGGTTGCATGCAGGCAATGTTGAGCATTCCTGTATGCAATCACACACTGTATCACTATATGTGATGCATGGAACTTTCTTCCTCTCAACCTTTCCAAAAGTGTTTTCCTTAGATATTTCCAAGGAAAGATCATGGATTCCTAGGCATGCATTTATTGTACTTAGCCATGCCCTTCCCATTATTATTAGGAAGTCCCCTTTGTCATTATTTACTTGTATCACTAGGAAATCAGCTAGGTATGACCAACCACACACAGTGGTAACAATGTCCTCCACCAGTCCCAAGGGAACAGTGATGGACTGGTCAGCCATCTCTAAGCAAATGTTGCTCTTTTTTAGTGGGGGTAGGTTTCAAGCTTTATACATCTCTTGTGATATTAAGTTGACTCCGGAACCTGAGTCTAGAAGAGCTTTACGTGGTTCATTCCCAGTGACTTGGAGATAAATTAAAGACTTCCAAGATCAAAGAATTTCCTGGGAAGGTGACCCTCCTTAATCCAGTTAGTGATGGTATGTGTTAACATAACTATGTGCGTTGAGCTCTGTTTTTGGTTTGAAGGGAGCTCTAAAGCCTTATTTGATGGAGAAGCGTTCAGAGGTTCAACCGCTTGTGGTTGTGAGAGCTTGTTTGGACTGTTGATTCTGAAAAAAGGTCTTCTCTTTGTTCAGTTGTCAAAACTAGCAGCAGGTTGAAGGTTTAAAGCTCTCATAGCATTGTGTTGTTGCGGTTGAGTGGGGAGTTCCCCTTACATTGCTAGAGCGGGTGGTAATGGAGCTATCGATGTGAGAGTTACGAATGGATTTGGAGGATGGTATGTATGTGGTGTGTCTCTCCCAGGAGAAGGAGTCCTACAATACTCCCAAGCTTGGTAGTGATGTTGTGGTGTAGCGTGACCAATAGAGTCAGGTGGAGAGATTGGCTACTGCACATAGTAGCCATATGGATCTGGTTTCCAGTAAGGGTATTGTTGCCTTGGCGGTGGCATCCCCCATGACTGTGGGTATTGCCATTGCTGGTGTTGCTCAATAGGTTGTGGCAGAGTTCCACTTGGATAATAAGTTAATGGTTGGTGGAACTACCTCGAGTAACCTTGGGGATAAGGTAACCATCGGGGTTCTTGCCATTTTTTAAGTCACGGGTTAAGTGCATACACCCCAGACTCTTGCAGATGTGAGATTACTAGGCAACATCCCTTAGGATGGTCATACTAGCATATTTCACATCCACCATCATTATCTATATCAGAATTCACAACCTCTTTTTTGATGTCCATTTTACCCTTACCTTTGTTACGTGCATGGTCCAAATCCCTCTTTTTCTTTTTATCATAGTTACTACGTCGCTCCTTAGACTCCTTTACAATTTTGAGAACAGTTTCAAATCTACTATATAAGTAGTCCCACATTTGGTCTACCTTCACTGACACTTCTATTGTTAATTTTTGCAATGGAAATGTTTTCTTATGCATCAGCTCTTCGAGTGATGACTCTTCCTCCTCCTCACAGAATCTCACTCCAATTTTTCGGAGGGAAGGATTGTGGTTGTACTCTTCCGCACTTTCTCTCTTACGTAGCTCTCCTTCTTCCTTAGCTACTTGTTTCAGCAATCTATGGAACTGATGGGACCTAAGCTTTGATAATCTTCCTTGGGCATACGTTCCAAGGGTTCTCCTAGTTTCATGCCTAAGTCCATCTATGAGATGGCATAGTTGATCCTACTACGAGTAACCATGGCCTAGGCAACAATGTAACAATGCATAATAATGGTCGATGGCAGCATCCAAGGATTCATGATTTCCCTACTTCCATCCTTGGATTTTTTTTGTAGGTTGAACACGCGAGAGTACATTTGATACTTATCATTAAACAATTCTAGCATCGTACTCCACCTCCTAACAGTTTCTAGTTCGAAGGACTGGTACCAACTTATCGCTTCCTTTATTAGTATCCTTGAGAACAACTTTAGTTTTTGCCACTCGTTTTCTATGTTCTGCAAGACACATGCATCATGAAATGCTTGTAGTTGGTTTTGAGGATCAGCGTTGTATCCCCCCTCAAATTGTGGGATGTTTTTCATATCTAACCTCTTGATCCTACTATCTTTTTGGTGCCTTATGGGAATTCTCATAGCCTCTGTTATGTCTAACATGCTTCGGGTTGCGAGTAGGGGTTCTTCATGATCATTCCATTCATAGCGTCTATGCTATCTACACGGTTCCCTACTCTTCCTTCTTCCATGCCTTGATTCCTTCGAGTTCCCTCGTCCTCTCTCTCAACTCTCTCGTCGAGGTTTCTCACTCTATTTACCCTTATCCTCATGGTTAGGTTCCTTATGACTATGTCCTAATAAAGAAGGAGACGGTGAATGTGACAATGAAGGTGAAGAAGAAGGAGAACCATCACCATGATGATGTTTCCTACCTTCTCTTCGATGGTCCTGACCCCGATCATGATGATAATCAGAATGCCCGCTCTTATCATGTGTTTGTGTTCCCTCGTTGAACACTTCTTGTTCATGGGGATTAGAACCAGGGTTGTGAATGGTGAAGTGAAGGTTCTGATACACCACCTCCTCACCATCGTTAGGAGAGGAACATCATTTTGTGGAGAACCTATTGAAATAGGTTCACCACCCTCAATTTCTCTTAAGACAGGTGGAGTGTTATGCAGTCCTTTGCCCTTCATCGATGTATAGTATCTCTCCTGTCGCAAGTCCCTTTGACATTGTGCTTCTGTGGTTTGGTAATCCCTTGTGTCAAAACTGCATGCAACCTACTCTGCGTATAACTGTGACATGCCTATTCGTGCAAGAGCATGAAGGAGCATGTTGGGGACTACTTGGTCTAGAGGCAACACTATGTTACCCTCCAAATCTCTCCAATGCGGTTGCTCATCTTGATGAAGAATAAAGGTAAAGTCATGTACATATTCATTGTGATGAATATATACCACTCGAAATGGTTGAGGAACTGGCGGTTCTTGGTTATGTGTGTTGTGTCACCAACTATCTCTAGTGTGGTCCCTAGGCGGTGAAGTGCTTTTGTGTGAAGAAGAAGACATTTTTGTCTTATTCTATGTGCTATTTACCGTTATCTTATTTTTCTCTTGATTAACCCTAAGGGTTCATTCTAGCTTCCCAACGATGTGGATGATTTCCTATGTTCTACATAGTGCACAAACAACTAAGTCCTCGGCAATGGTGCCAATGATGAGTGGCGAGGTACCCCTACACTCAACCATACGAATACGAGCGTCTCACAAGTGATCTAGTCGAACTCCAAGGACTAAGTGCTTACGCGCCTTAATGGGACACTTTAGGTTAATCAATCGTTGTCTTCCCAAACTTACTTGTATTATCACGGTTGCATGGTTAAGTAAGCTTGAGGTATGTGATTTTTATATCTTTTATCTTTTTAATGCCTACGCTAATAGGGAAAGGGTGAAGAGACTAAGTGACTAACTTATATTAACTATTCGCTAACTAAGTTCTAATTGCCCTAGCACTAGTATTTGTTTTCACTTGCCGCACACACCCTGAACCAATGCAATGCTACTAGGATTACCAAATGTTATTCTTTACTGGGTTACCAAGTGTTACACACATGCTCGAAGCGGTCATACTAAATGCACTTAACTAGGAGAGTCAAGGGTTGAGAGAGATTAATTATCTAGGAAAGCATTTAAACATTTAACAATAATTAAATCCTATTTAGCTTAGTCCATATGTTGCAAGGTTTATCAGAAAGTTCATCTTTATTGTTGTACACAAATGTTTGCTTAGGTACAATTTGCTCGAATAAAGATCCATTCACTTTGAGACTCCTACTGCGGGCGCATGGAAATTATTCTAACTCTGGAATGGTAAAACTACTATAGTTTGGCTAAGGGTCTAGATCTAAATGAGAAAACAAGGGAAAGTTTCCTCTTATTTATAGACATGAAGGTGGGCCGTGATATCGTGCCTCATCAATCATGTTTATTCAAGTGGATTATTCTTGGATGTAATTCATGAACAACAATAAATATCGAGATGGTTCTTCATCATTGCAACATCTCACATAGAATAAATTTAGTTTTTAATGTCATTTATTTTCACATTGTCATTTATATTTTTTAAGTCATTTACCATTAGTGTGTTCATTAGTATGGAATAATAAGTACTAGTGGTTTTGATCATAAAGTATAATTGTTTGGTAACCCAATAATGACTTGATTCACTTAGTGGTAGTGTTACTTGGTAATCCCAATAACAATTACATTATCCCAAAACATGTACAACAAGCCAGGACTAGATACTTATTATTGATAGCCTAGCATAGCTTTACATTCTTATTATCTTTAGTGATATAAGTCATAATCATTTTCATCATGTTTATCCTTAACACACTTAGAGCAAAATAACATCATCTTATCACATATCTTACTAAGAGTTAAACCATACATTTTGCACTTCGCTAATTCTAAGTGGAAAGATAATGACCGTGAACGCATTATCAGCTTACTATTCTACTTACATTATCCATTCACAAATTATGATTTTATCATGCATAAAAAACTTGTGACTTGTATCATTGAGTGTTGGAATTCTCTATCACTCATCAATGTGGAATTGGTTGTCAAATATGAGATACAAGAATTATAGAAGTGGATCCTTCCTAAAGCAAGATCTTACCCTTAATACCCTTATATAACCATCCCTACAAATGTAAATAGGTACTTAAGAAATTGAATGTGAATCATACCTATCTTCCACTACACACTTGTTAAAATTGCCTCAATAAGAAAATAACACAATGCTATACAAAATCATCAAATTCTAATTATAAATACCAATGAGATGAAATGATAAAAGAATGGATTAGAGAAAATGATACATGAGGTATCTTACCATATCCATAATGAATATTATGTTTTGGAAATGGTTGAAGTGAGCATTGTACCTTTCATCTATGTTTCAAACCAAGTCCATACCACTTACCATTGACATTACAGTAGGTCATCTTGGATTGTTGACTACATGACCAATCACAACCATATGATGATACTAGTGCTCACATGAAAATCTTAGTAATAATAAAATACAATTAATTAATTATAACATTTTTAGTTTTTGGACTTATTCATCCTTGGTTCAAGGATTTTATTTAGGCATATATAACATGTCTTTCCAATAACATGATGAAACTAGCTTAAGAGATCATGAGATTCCTCGAAGTAGCTAATCTTTAGGCATGGGCAACATGCCTTTCTAATGATACCTCAAGAATGTTTATTATGTGTTTAAATTTATTATTGTGTTAACCTTACTAGAGGACTAACTTTAGGCATGGGTAACATGTCTTTTTAGTATCACAATAGGGTAGCAACTAATAGGTTAAGAACATGATTCCATTTTAATAAATATTTAATCAACAATATTATCACATGAAGGATTAGTACTCATACAAAAAGTACAAACAATCAACAAATCCCCTTGATGTTACACCCTTTTTTTTCCTCTTGGTTCTTTCCCTTTTCTTTAAGGCATAAAGATGATGAGTTAATTTTTAGGTATGAGTAATGAGAATTACATTATACTCATGGTAAGAACCTATTATAACTAGAAATGAAAGAAATGGATGACATGGTCTCACTGTATATATAGTTAGTCCTTTAAGAATTCAATAACATAAGGGAAGTTCTTTCTGTTTAGCTAACATCCTACTTATTATTAAGGATTTTATTAGTAAAATAATAAAGACATATACAAGTTGTAGATTAAAATATGAAAGGAAGGAAAAAGTATATAAAGAATTGAATATATGAAAGGATAAAAAAACATATGAATAAACTAAAGAGTATTAAAGAATTAAAAAGATATTAAAGAATGAGAAGATATTAAAGAATTACAAAGTATCTTGAAATTCATAAGATATAAAATTGTAAACCAAAAAAAGGTTCAAATGTACTTACAATTCCTAATTAAAGATAGGACATCTCCCTCACAACTAAACTCATGGACAAGGATCTAGAAAATAGACCACACATTTCCATGGTTATACACTATAGGATTTCTATTTATCATCTTTAGTAATTTATGTTTTCATTTATTATTCCATGTAACATTGATGATAATCAGGTTTTGATCATGCAGATATACATATCTTTTTGAACCAAATGGTATTCCTATTTTAGAGGATCCAAATATTTTTTCTTTTCTACTCTTGATTTCAGGTTATGCATCTCCATGTTTGCTACTTCTTTTTGATGTATGATCAAGGTTGAGAATATCCTTCTATAGGTTTTCTATTTTGGTCATTTTCTTGGAATAGAAGTTGATTAGTTTGGGTGTTTCCATGTATGTTCTAGATAATTTTATGCTCTCATTTCTTAAATATCTTTTGGTTTAAAGGTTGTTATGTTTTTTTCACACATAATCATTTATCAAGTTTGTTATGAGCTAATATAAGCATTTTGTCAACATTATTAACTTTAGAACCACAACAACATCCTTTATCATCTTATGTAATGCATGGAATTCTTTATGTTTCTATGGTTGCATGTTCATAGGAAGATGAACATCCATTCATAGTTGTCACCACATCATCTACTTATCCCAATGGAATGTTGGCTGATTGATCTGCATGCTCTAGTCTTATATTACACTTCTTTAATGGTGGTAGGTTTCATATCTTGTATGTTTCTTGAGAGATCAAATTAACTCTAGAACCTGAGTCTAGTATGGTGGATTTCCAAAAACTTGCAAATAAATCAAAGGGATTATAGGATCTATTCTTTTATTAGGAAGAGTTTATGCTTTTATCTAGTCTGATACTATATGAATCAACATGATAGTCTTGATATTTACATTTGTATTCGAAGGAAGAATGGATTTATTTAAAGAGCTTAGAGGTATTAAAGGAGGTATTAGAGTCAAAGAAACAGTATCTTACTTTTTTTAGGATGGACTTGTAAACCTACTAGTTCTCCTTGCAAGTGTAGGATTATCTTGAAGAAAGAACATTTTCTAGATTTTCATTTAGTGTTACTAGTATTATCTTCCATTTAGATGTTCAAAAATCTTACTACATTCCTTTGTTGAGGTTGAGTAGGCAATTCTTCTTGCATTGACGATGGTGACACTAGTAAAAGTAGGTTAGGTAGTTATTGAGAGTCATGTGCTATAAGATGATGCATATATGCATGTAATTCTACATGTGGAGCTGTAGATTTATGATATTCTACAGGGTCTTAATGATAGGAGACAAGAGTAGAAGAATTCCCTAGAAAGATAGCTTTTGGACATAGTAACTATAAGGGTTTGTTAATCAATAAAAATACTACTACCTTAATGGTGGCATCCCTCATGAATATGGGTTTTTTCATTGCTTCTAATATTGCTCTTTTGGTTGATAATAATCCTTGATAACATAATAAATTTTTTGTTGATAGGGCTATCTATAGTTACCTTGTGGATAAGTTAATCTTTTGGGCATCTATTTTCTAACAAACTTCAAGTTCAACACATATGACCTTGATTCCTACAAATGGATCATGACCAAGAAACACCCCTTAGGATGTTCAAACTAACATAGATCACATCCATTTTCATCTCTTAAATTAGAATCAATAACCTCTTTTATTATAGTAATTTTACCTTTATACTTATATTTGTCTCATGTAATTTTATTTTTCTTCTATCTTTTCCTTTCATTAATGCTTGGTTAGTCTTTTCCTCCAAAATCTTCAATGCAGTCATAAAATTTTCATCTACAAAGTACCACATCTTTTTCACCTTTTCTAAAATTTCATTAATAGATTTTTGAATTAATAGAATCTTCTTTTGAATCATTTCTTCCATTAATTATTCCTCTTGAGTCTCAAATACCCTAACATCTCTCTTTCAAAGAGATAAATATTTGTTATATTTCTTTGTAGAATCTCTTCCTTAATTCTCCTTCTTTCTTTGTAACTTAATCCAATAACCTTTGTATACAATGAACTCTCATTTTTTATAATCTCCCTTAGGCATAGACTCTAAGGGTCTCTCTAATCTTGTTTCTTAACCCATCAATTATGTGCCTCATTTGTTTCCTTTAAGAAAATCCATGGTATGGGCATCTATGTAAGAGTGAATAGTATCTTTGCATCACTATTGCAAGGGATTCACAAGTCTCCTAATTCCATCCTTAGATATGCTTTCTCATATTAGATACTCTTGAGCATATTTGATACTTTTTGTTAAATAATTCTAGCATCTAGCTTCATATTTAGATAAACTCTAGTTCCAATGATCTATACTAGCTCTATGCTTCTTTGATAAGCATTCTTAGGAATATCTTAAGTTTTTTCCACTCATTTTCAATTTCTTAAAGTACAAATGCATCATGAAAAACTTGAATATGGTGTTGATGATCAACATTATATCCTTCTTCAAATTTGGGAACGTTATTCTTATCAAGCCACTTGATGTAACTATTCCTTTGATGCCTTGTTACAAAATGCATAGCCTCATTAATATTAATTAAGTTTTTTGTAGCCAATAGGATTTCATCAAAAGCATTAGGTTTATCATATTGATTGTAGTAGTGATGGCCCCTTTTATATTCTCCTTCATCTCTTCTCTTATTTCTCTTTTGTCTTTCTCTTTATTCTTCTCTTTCACTTTCATCTACATCATGATGTCTTCTTTTTTCTATGTGTCTATTGTGATCTTTCCTTCTCTTCCATTTATCTGATTACTCTTGATTCCTTTGTGGTGCTTTTTCTTCATTTCTACATTCTTTCTTCTCAAATTCTATTGATGAGCATGATGAAAAGAATGGAGGACTTGGAGAATAATGCTAGCTAATTCTCCTATTATGATCCCTTGGTTCTTCTCTATTGGATTTGCTAGAGGTCCTTGGCCTTGAATCCCTTCTTAATCTATGGCTTTCCTTATCTCTTTTAAGAGTTTCTACTAAGATGGAACATAGCTTCTATTGCACAAAATATTCAACATCTAGAATAGGTAAATGAGAATGAGATCAATGATAGTGAGACTTTTCAACTTAACATTCTATATCTTCCTTTTTGAAGATTACAATTGTAAGTAGTGCTCGTTTGTCTTTTTGCTATTCGCATCTTACTTCCATAACATCTCTTTTGATCTAGGTATCTATTGGTTGATATGATCGAATCATATTCTTTGTAACCTAACATCCTTCATGCATGTGACCAAGACCTAATCTATGTATTGCATGAAGCACAGATGGACCTAAATGTTCAAGAGGCAATACAATGTTATTATGTAAGTCTCTCCATCTAAACTATTCATCCTAGTGAAAGATAAAAAGTGAAGTTAAGATAATATGGATCCATATGAGCATAGAAAATCCTTGTTTGCATCAATTCATTCAAGTTTTCTTCATTGTGAATGTTGACATTAATTTCATTAATATTATTAATCAATGGAAAATTTTCATTGTGTGTTGAAGCCATGTTAATCAATATTTTTCTTAATAATGTATTTAGAAGTTGTTATATATTTAGAACATAAATCTTTTAAAGTGTTGATGTAACAAACTCTTAATGAAATCATCTATCTAATATGGATTAGTATCATCCTTGGCAATGGTGCCAATGATAGGTCGCAAGAGTTCCTAATGCCCAACCATATAAGTCATAAGTGTACACAAGAAACTAGATCATAATTCATAGATGAGACAATATTATTATATCTACGATCATTTTCTTCCTACCAAATTTAGTAAAGTGCAAGTGTATGGTTTAACTCATGGTAAGGTACATCATCAATAGATGTTAACTAGCTCGTAAAGTGCTAAAATGAAATATAATGAAATTAATGTAGATTCTATTAATTGCAAAGTAATAGAAATGAAATTTTGTTCTAGCCTAATGGCATTAATCATCTATTTCTAGTCTTATGTACATGCCTTGGATTGGTATATCCACCATTGGGATTACTAAGTAACTTTGCTACTAAGCGAATCAAGTAAAGCTACTACCAAGTTACTAGATGATTATATCTTTACACTTGAAAATAGTCGTAATTGGTCCACTAATATTAATGAACATTGGAAATATAAATAATAATGAAAAAGTAAATTATAATGTCAAGTAAATGTAATCTAAGTGATATGTTGTAATGACAAAGAACAATCTTCATTTTTATTGTTGTTCATGAAATGCATCCAGGTACACTTTACTCAAATAAAGATGTTGGATAATTTTTAATCACCACATTACAAGCACTCATAACTAACTCTAAAATCATGAATGATGAGTGACGAGGTACCCCTACACTCAACCATACAAATACGAGCGTTACACCTGCGATTCGGTCGAACTCCGCAGACTAAGTGCCTACACGCCTTATGGAACACTTAAGGTTAATCGTTCGTTGTCTTCCCAAACTTGTATTTTTCATGGTTGTATGGTTAAGTCTGAGGTATGTGATTTTTATATCTTTTCTATTTTATCTCCTATGCTAATTAGGTGAAGGGTTAAGAGACTAATTAACTAACTTTAACTAACTAACTAAGCCTTAATTAACCTAGCATCAGTATCCGTTCCCACTTACCATTCACACCCTGAACCAATGCAACCTTTGGGCTTATCAAACACTATTCATTGCTAGGATTACCAAGTGTAACGCACGTGCTCGAAGCGGTCATACTGAATGCACTTAACTAGGAGAGAAGGGTTGAGAGAGATTTAATGAACTAATAAAGCATTTAAACATTAACAATAAATAATGTCCTATTTAGCTTAATCCATGCACTACAAGGTTTATCCAAGAAGTTCGTCTTTATTTCCATACACAAACTTGTGTTCAGGTACAATATTTGCTCGAATAAAGATCCGTTCACTTTGGAGCTCCTACTGCGGGCACATGGAAATTATTCTATCTCTAGAGAGGTAAAACTGCTAGAGTTTCACTACGATTACGGCCTAAACTTAGAAACAAGGGAGAGCCACCTCTTATTTATAAATTTGATAGTGCACTGCGATATCGCGTACGTGATATTGCGGGGGATGCGATATCGTGGCCCATGCAATATCGCGTACATGATATTGCAGGGGATGCAATATTGTGGCCCATGCGATATCATGTCCCATCATACCCCCATGATTGAATAAAAACTCATCCTCAAGTTCCTTATAAAATATTGGAATGGTATGGGATTATTGACTCAAATGGAACTAATGGTGAATGGGATGACATGTGAATGGATCATCATTATAGAACATGACAAAACCGGTGTTCATGACAACAAAAAGAGTGAACACCTTATACATTTGACATCAGGTCATATTTGGTAGCTGAGAGAGAGAATAGAGAAGAGAAAAGAAGTCTGTTGCTGCCAACACCAAGATTGTGCCTTTCATTGTCTGTCCATAAGCACGTTGTACTGACCTAAATCGTTGGTGTAAGGCTGGAAAGGAAACAAACACCAAGAGATCATTGGACAGCCACAGTTGACTCTGCCTTCACTTGAGGGCAAGCTAGAAAAGGGAACGAAGGTAGAGTGTCTTGGATGGTTTGCACGAAAATCAACCAAGGACTTCCCCGAGCGTAAGCTACGGATAGCGCTAGGGTTATCGTAAACAGAATGTAAATGAAATGTAAACAATGATATGAAATGTGAATAAAGCGTACAAGATTATGAATAAAGCATAAACAAAGTTATATTTGTAAAGCATAAAAATAACTTAAACAATGTGAATGGGAGGAAATAATGAAATTGTATTATATTGTTTTTAAAAAAAATGTGCACCAGTCAAAGCGTAGTTGCACAAGTGTGAATGACAAGTCAAACTCCTAGCCCCGGAAAAATGTGACACGATGATGTGACGATGTGAGAAGAACTTGGAAGCCAAAAATTGGATGTGCCAAGTGCCTAAGGATTGCAAGTTCTATCCTCCTTTGGAATCGCCAATTTCTCCAATCTTTGCCTCTTCCAATCTTCTTCTCCTTCTTGCTGCTTTTGCTTTGCTTCTCTTTGCCTCCTCTTCAAGTGCTGCTACACAGGCAAGCTTATAGGTTGTACTCTGACCCGATCCTGAGCCTGTACTAGTCTTTCCTTTGTCTGCATTTGTATAATCCGAGCTTGACGTTGTGGGTCAAGAATTCTCTTCCGAGTGCTTTGAAAGGGCTTGAGTTATTTTCCATTCAAAGTGTCATGCTGAAATTAGTGGTGTTTCATTGGTCCCTCTTTGTTGATGTCTGGAGGAATTCACTCGAGAAGCATTGACAAAGAAGTGCAAAACACCATGAGCAACAAAGCATCAAACATTAACCATTAGCCTTTGGCTGGGTATCATCGCACCATTTTCAAAAGTACATGGGATTGAGGGGATGCGGTTCAAGATGTAAGGGAATCGATTGTAACTAGGGAGGCTAGGAGGTTAAGGGCGATGATTGCTGCTGGGGTTTGTGGGAGAGGAATGCTCTCTTGTGCATGAGCTGTATTTTGCTCCTTGTCCATAGCTAGTGTTCAGCAGACTCGAAACCAAGACATAGGAAGTGTGTTCTTTGGAGAAACGAGACTTTTATAGAGTATTTGCGGGGCCTGTTGTAAATAGTCAAAGCCACGCAGTGATGTGTAACATGGTCTTTTTGAGACACGAGTGTAACTTTTTTTTTTGAAGACAACTGCCTCTCGCCTGGGGCTTGTATGAGAATGGCCAATAGTCTTTTGTTTATGATGTCAACGGGGTCCTTAAGACCTTTTTTGTGCATTTTTCTCCTTGACCTTTTTTTTTTCTTTTATTTATGGTCTTTTTGAAAGAGCTTGCTTTTTGTGTTGTGCTTGTGTATGAGCACTTGCATTTTGCATCATGTACTATATATCATGTTTTGCATTGCAACTGCTTAGAGAGTTACAGTGTGCAACAATGTATCAAGAGTTTTGAGGCAAGTAGAATGTATCAGAGGGGTGTAATTGAATAGGCTAAGGGAGCATGATGGGGAATAGGGAATGTATCAGGAGTCAGGAATGTACTTATGAACGGATTGATTAACCTAGTCACGTGCGTTAGGAAAAATGTGATACCTTGTCGTCATGATGAAGTGCATCTATGCACGAACACCTCAAAAGTGTCATCCTGCAAATACAACTCCAAGAAGACANTATCAGTTTTAAGTCATGATCCAGGACTGTTCTGTGGTATCAGTTTTAAGTCATGATCCAGGACTGTTCTGTGGTATCAGTTTTAAGTCATGATCCAGGACTGTTCTGTGGTATCAGTTTTAAGTCATGATCCAGGACTGTTCTGTGGTATCAGTTTTAAGTCATGATCCAGGACTGTTCTGTGGTATCAGTTTTAAGTCATGATCCAGGACTGTTCTGTGGTATCAGTATTAAGTCATGATCCAAGACTATTCTGTGGTATCAGTTTTAATTCATGATCCAGGACTTTTCTGTGGTATCAGTTTTAAGTCATGATCCAGGACTGTTCTGTGGTACCAGTTTTAAGTCATGATCTAGGACTGTTCTGTGGTATCAGTTTTAAGTCATGATGCTAGGACTACTTTGTGGTATCAGTTTTAAGTCATGATTCAGGACTGTGCTAGTTTATAGTCATAGTGGACTGATGCTTACCTTGCTTGTGTAAAGTGTGATGCTGCATGCATGGTCATGCTACGTGCTTGCGAGATCCTGAAAAAAAAATCAACTAGGAAGAAAACAACATCAAGCGACACCTGTCGTACATAGAGTTAGAATGTATGAATGAAAGAAAAGCAATGCAAAAA
>MNCI01012252.1:514734-575091 GCA_015680685.1 Gnetum montanum
ACCAATAGGAGATTACTTACTAAATATCCTAGCTAACTTTACTCCCAAGTAACTTGCCCAACTAATAGGAGATGACTTACCAAACATCCTAGCTAACTTTACTCCCAAGTAACTTGGCCAACAAGTTAGGAAGTATTTAACTTAGGAAGTTAGGAGGTTGGGGAATAAATAAATATTGTTTTAAAAATAATTCCATCAATCCCATATAATGGTTCACAAGTATATCAATATGAAGCTCTTAATGTTTTAATAACAAGGTGATAATGCAACATTTACCTTGGGATAAATGTTGTTGATGCCTTGTTATTAAATATAATATAAAAAATGACCGAAAGAAAAATCAAATTTGAACTTTAATCCCGAATGCAAGGGCACTAGACTTGGAACAGTTATCAAATATTCACGAAATATCCCGCTTCTGTCCAGGATCGTTAGCAACCACCACTGTGAGAGAAGGCTCAGCAGCTGCATCCGGCATCATTACTTCGTTGGATTACTGGAGGAAGATCTGGAAACGGACTTCATTCAAAGGACGGATTGCCCTGAATCATAGGGTTTCGGTTGTATGAACTATTTTATTTTGCCCCAAATTCGCTAGGGCTTCCTGCGCTTCCACGTTTTGAAAATTGTTCTTCCAAATTACCACCGTTGATTTCAGGGTTTTGGGTCATCACGTCATAGATCTGCTGCTGCGGTAGAGCACCCTTTTATTTTTATTTGCGACGATTCAGTGGCACGGCCTCTACGCGGAGGTCTTGGTGGCTCCGTTTGCCCTGGCACAGGTTGCCAACGCTGTTTATGATTCGCTTTTTTTTTTAAAATGTCGATGTCTGTTTCTGGGTCATGTAGGGCAGCACACATCAGCGTCATCAGAGGCAGGCAAATCAACTGCATAAACTTGAATTCGGATGTGAGTCCCTGCAAAAGAGATTTCAACATAACGTGGCCAGCAGAGATTCCGCTGGTTTGTGGTTAAAAAAACATTGGTTTTCCATGAAACAGAAGACCATTTCAAGGTAAAAAAAACTTTGCGTTCCTCTGCGTTAGGATTAATGCGATTCCTGCATTTTTTGTTCCAAAAAACTAATATTCTTTTAGACTGTTTTTCTTAGTCGCGTTGTTCTTGCCTTCTCCATGTGCAGGGTTTTTTTCTAATATGACATCCAATCCAATTCTTTGAACCTGACCCTTTGAATAATCCGATTTTGAATAATCCAATAATGCATTTTCAACATTAACAAGAATATATCCTTTATCAGCAAAGAATTCCATCTTTAGTTTTTTTTTATTGTAATTCCATATAACTACACAACCAAACACTTCAACATATTTGCTTGCTTCCTGTCAACTCACCATATTAAACTCCAATTTTATGCTCAAGAATTGTGCTATCTTTGAAAAATATTCCGACTGTTCCATGTAATGGCTAAATGCATCAACAGAGAGAATGGGAAGCCAGAAGGGCCTTAGTTAGAGGGAAAATTTTTATTTTAGTTTCATAACTAGTTCTTGTAGCCCAAATGATTATTTCGTCTAATGTGTGTGCTTTGAATTCTCACTTCCTTTTTTTTTTTTGTTTATACGTGAGAACCACACCATGCAAAGACTTTGTTATTTTTATTTACTCAGCTTCCTAATAATGGAGCTATGTCGGAATGGGAAGGAAAATTCAAGAAGAAAACATCCAAGCACCCAAGAGAATGGCCAACACAAATGCATCAAGTTCCCTTGAAGTCACACCCTTTTCAATCCTTGAGTCCTTCCTTAGTTTGGGAAATGCCCAGTCACCGATTCATTGATAGTTCTTATTTAGAAAGGGATTATACATTTCCAAGCTGAGAGAGACCATAGAAATTTGTGGATGTATGGATGAAGTGGACTCATTGTCTGTCATATCAAAAGAACCATACCTTAGTATCAACATCATAATCTTAAAGGTAAAAACCAAACATTAGCAACCAATAGAAAAATAGTTCATACCATCATTAAGAACACTTATTGGGTAACAAACTCATAAGATGGATAACACACACAAGAAATGGAAAAGTATGAATGACGTTGTAAAAAAAACAAGAAAATTTAAAGAAATCTGTAAAACAAAAAAGTGCAAAACAAAAAAGTGGAAAAAAATGTGTAAAACAAAAACTTAAAAGAAACTGAGGGCCTCAAATGATCAGCATAGGTGGCCATCTCCCCCATGACTAAATTGAAAGGGAGAGATCCAAAATAATGAGTGTTTGTTTAAATTTCTTAGAAGTATCCAACTTCTCCCAATTGATGTTTTTAGATTAAGGGTTGAAAGTTGGTGATGCTCATACTCTAAATTATCTATGCTTTTGTTGTGGGCACGAGTTGTTCCCCCAGTTAGTTCCATGCATATTAGTGGGTTGCTCTCTTGGTTAGCTATCAACCACTGGGTGTTCTCTCATTATGTGGTTACTATATATAGGCACTTTTGTATGTTAGTCTCTTGGGCACACTAGTTGCATGTAGGAGATGCTGAGCATTCCTCCATGTCATCACCCTCTGAGTCACTGTATGTGATGCATGAACTTTCTTCTTCTCGATCTTTCCATAAATGTTTTCCTTCGATATTTCCAAGGAAAGATCATGGATTCCTAGGCATGCATCTATTGTACTTAGCCATGCCCTTCCCATTATAATTGAAAAGTCCCCTTTGTTACTGTTGACTTCTATCACTAGGAAACTAGCTGGGTATGACCAACCACACACAGTGGTAATGATGTCCTCCACCAATCCCAAGAGAATAGTGATGGACTGGTGAGCTAGCTCTAGTTGAATATTGCTCTTCTTGAGTGGAGGCAGGTTCCAGGCTTTATACATTTCTCATGAAATTAAGTTGACTCCAGAACTTGAGTCAAGAATAGCCTTATGAGGTTCATTCCTAGCAACTTGGAGATAAATTAGGGGGCTTCCAGGGTCAGAGAATTTCCTGGGAAGTTGTCCTACCTTGATCTAGTCAGTAACGGTATGTGTTAACATAACCATGTGCGTTAAGCTCTATCGTTGGTTTGAAGGGAGATCCGAAGCCTTAATTGTTGGAGGAGTGTACACAGACTCAACTGCTTGTGGTTGTGAGAGCTTGTTTGGGCTTTTGGTTCTGAAGAAATGTCTGATCTTCTTAAGGTTTTCAGAACCAGCATCGGGTTGAAGGTTTACAGCTCTCGTAGCATTACATTGTTGTGGTTGAGTGGGGAGTTCCCCTTGCATTGTTGGAGTGGGAGGTAGTGCAACTACCGATGTAAGAGTGGCGGATGGATTTGGAGGATGGTATGTATGTAGTGTGTCTGCCAAAGGAGAAGGAGTCCTAAAATACTCCCGAACTTAGTAGTGACATTGTGGAGTTGTGTGACCCATAGAGTCACTTGAAGAAACTGGCTGCTGCACGTAGTAGCCATATGGTTCTGGTTACCGGTAAGGGTATTTTTGTCTAAGCAGTGGCATCCCCCATGACTATGGGTGTTGCCACTGCTAGTGTTTCCTGATAGGTTGTGGTGGAGTTCCACTTGGATAATACATTAATGGTTGGTGGAACTACCTTGGGTTACCTTGAGGATAAGGTAACCGATGGGGTGCTTGTTGTCTGTTAAGTCTTGGGTTGAGTGCATACACCCCAGACTCTTGTAGATGTGAGATTATTGGGCAACATCCCTTAGGATGGTCATATTGGCAGATCTCACATCCACCATCATTGTCTATATCAAAATCCACAACCTCATCAATGATAGTCATATTTCCCTTACCCTTTTCATGTGCATGGCTTGAATCTCTCTGCTTTTTCTTATCATGGTCACTACTTCGTTCCTTACACTCCTCTACAACTTTTAAAACAATTTCAAACCTACTGTCTATGGAGTCCCACATTTGATCTACCTTAGCTGACACTTCCATTGTTAATTTCTAAAGTGGCAAGGTTTTCCTATTCACCAACTCTTCTAGTGGTAACTCATCCTCTTCCTCACAGAATCTTACTCCCTTCTTTTGGAGGGAAGGATCGCGATTATACTCTTTTGCACTTTCTCTTTTCCATAGCTTCCCTTCTTCATGAGCTACTTACTCCAATAATTGATGAATTTCATGGGACCTAAGTTCAAATAATCTCCCTTGGGCATAATTCCCAAGGGTTCTCCTAGTTTCATGTCTTAGCCCATCTACGAGGTGGTGGAGTTGATCCTGTTGTGCGTAACCATGGCTTGGGCAATGATGTTGCAATGCATAATATCAGCCCATGGCAACATCCAAGGGTTCATGAGTACCCTGCTTCCATCCTTGGATCTTCTTACGCAAGTTGGACACTCTGGATTATGTTTGGTATTTATCATTAAACAATTCTAGCATCATACTCCACCTCCTAATGGTTTCCAGCTCTAAGGACCAGTTACAACCCTCTACTTCTTTTATGAGTGTCCTAGAAAACAACTTTAACTTCTGCCACTCATTTTCTATGTTCTACAAGGCAAATGCATCGTGGAATGCCTGTAAGTGGTTCTACGGATCAGCATTGTATCCCCCTTCAAATCATAAGATATTATTCATGTCTAGTCTCTTGATCCAACTATCTTTTTGATGCCTTGTAGGTATTCTCACAACCTCCGTAATATCTAACATACTTTGGGTGGCAAGTAGGGGTTCATCACGATCATCTCTTTCATGAAATCTATGATGCCTACGTGGTTCCCTACTTTCCCTTCTTTCATGCCTTGACTCTCTAGAGTGCCCTCATCCTCGCTCTCAAGTCTCTCGTCGAGGTCTCTCATTTTTCTTACCCTTATCCTCACCGTTGTGCTCTTTGTGACTGTGTCTAGATGTTGAAGGAGATGGTGAATGATGTGATGAAGGGGAAGAAGAAGGAGAGCCATCGCCATGGTGATGTCTCCTACCTTCTCTTCGGTGATCCCTGCCTTGATCGTGATGATGATCAGAATGCTCATCCTTGTCATGTGTTCGTGTTCCCTCATTCAACAGTTGGTGTTCATGGGAATCAGAACCCAAGTTGTGAATCGTGGAGCGTAGGTTCTGAACAACCACCTCCTGACCATCGTTAGGAGGGGGAACATCATTTGGCAAGGAACCTATGAGAATAGGTTCACCACCCTTAATTTCGTTTATAACAGGTGAAGCATTACGTGGACCTTTTCCCTTCAACAATGTGTGATAGCTCTCCCACCACTCATCCCATTGACATTGTGCTTCTGTGGGGTGGTAGTCCCTTGCATTGTAATCACACACAACGTACTCAGCGTATAATTGTGACATTTCAATTCATGTAAGGGCACAAAGAAGCATGTTGGGGATGGCTCTGTCTATAGGTAACACTATGTTACCTTCCAAATCTCTCCAACATAGTTGTTCATCTTGATGGAAGACAAAGGTAAAGTTGGGTACATATTCATCGTGATAAATGTACACCACATTGAATTCTTGAGGAACTAGTGGATTTTAGTTATGTGCTTCATGCCGCCGACTATCTCTAGTGTTATCCCTAGGTGGTGAAATGCTCTTTTTCAAAGAAGAAGACATTGTGTCTTTTTGATGTGCAATTTACTGTATTTAATTTTTTGTTTAATTAACCCTAAGGGTTCGTTTAAGCTCCCAACGATATGAGTGATTTCCTATGTTCTACTTAGCGCACAAACACTTAGTCCCTGGCAACAGTACCAATGATGAGTGGCGAGGTACCCCTACACTCAACCATACGAATACGAGCTTTACACGCGCGATATGGTCGAACTCCATAGACTAAGTGCCTACACACCTTATGGAACACTTAAGTTTAATCGTTCACTGTCTTCCCAAACTTACTTGTATTTGTCACAGTTGTATGGTTAAGTAAGTCTAAGGTATGTGATTTTTATATCTTTTTTGTTTTATCTTCTATGCTAATGAGGTGAAGGATGAAGAGACTAATTAACTAACTTTAACTAACTAACTAAGCCTTAATTAACCTAGCATCAGTATCCGTTCCCACTTACCGTTCACACCCTAAACCAATGCAACCTTTGGGCTTACCAAATGCTATTCGTTGCTGGGATTACCAAGCATAACGCACATGCTCGAAGCGGTCATATTGAATGCACTTAACTAGGAGAGAAGGGTTGAGAGAGATTTAATGAACTAATAAAGCATTTAAACATTAACAATAAATAACAATAAATAAATTCCTATTTAGCTTAATCCATGCACTGCAAGGTTTATCCACGAAGTTCATCTTTATTTCCGTACACAAACTTGTGTTCAGGTACAATATTTGCTCAAATAAAGATCCGTTCACTTTGGAGCTCCTACTATGAGCACATGGAAATTATTCTATCTCTGGAGAGGTAAAACTGTCAGAGTTTCACGATGGTTTAGGCCTAAACTTAGAAACAAGGGAGAGCCGCCTCTTATTTATAGATTTGACGGTGCACTATGATATCGCGTACGCAATATCGTAGGGGATGCAATATCACGGCCCATGCGATATCGCATCCCATCAATGAAAAAAACTATAAAATTTCAAGTACAAGGTGGACTAAGAGGTAAGGTTAACATGATAGTGGTTGTGTATGTATAGGCATGATCCTAGCCTACTTCATTGTATCTATGACGTCATAGAGTGGGCTATGATATCATATCTATGACATCGTAGATATGATACTATAGTAATTTACAAAAAATTGATGTATCACCTATGTATGTTTAAAAATAATGATTAAAAGGATAATTACCTAGAGCCATAGTGCTCATCCAACTAGGCAATGTCTTGGGAGGTTGGTAGATGAGTGAAAACCTAACCTCTTTGAGTGGATGCTGCTAGGCTCAAATCCATGAGAAATAAGAATCTTACCATCACTCTAAATAATGGTTCCTATTTAAAAATAATGATTAGTTTCAATAAAAGGATAAAACTTCCCAATAAATTTGTTCATATTTCTATTCTAGAAAAATCTTCAAACATAATGACAAAGTTGATTTTTATTCATTTGAGATCATTCATGATAGAAAGGGAGGTTCCTATTAAAAAGTCTTGACAATGCTTCATGCCAAGGTATAATTGTATCAATTGGTTCAAAGTTTTGAAATAAGAAATCAATATGCATTCTTGTCACTTTCCTAATAAGATACACTTTTCTTACTTTTATATTCTTGCATCCTATATCAATATTTGTTCTTGTGTGGATTTTTTGACAATTGCAAAAATTATAAGAAAATTTGATTAGTTCACCTTAAATTAACTATACATCATCATGGGTAAGGGTATTGTGACATCCCATCCTCGGATGTCATGGCAAAGATCAAATATACGATATATTAGACATTATGCATATAAAGAAAATATACCAATGTGAAATATAAGTGATATTCAGCATTATGTATAAAGGAAATAATAGAAAAATGCATAAAAAGAAAGAAAAGAATGCTTTATTAATATGGAAAAGTGTATCTAGATCATGCTCCGAGAGTGTTCCTTGGGGTTTTCTTCCTTTAGCGTCTATCCCTTAGAGGCAATCTAACACTACCACCATGGTTAGGCCTATAACCTGGCCAGAAGGGCTCCTTTAACTACTTCTTGTCCTACTTTACCCGGCTCTCATTACTCGCCTCTCTAGGCTCTGCAACTCCAAGCTAGCATGACCTCTAATTGCAGTATATATGCCTTTTGTCAAACCCCCAAAGGTTACCTCAAGAGACACGTTCATTCTTACAACATGCCCTTTCGAGTATTAATCAAAACTACCCTTTTGGGTCTTGTTAAGATGACAATAACACTTTTTATGAAGAGACACCACCTTCAATAGTTAGCAGGATCATTTGGGAATGGGGATGTGATAACCTACCCCCCTTAGGTTTCGTTCATCCTTGAATGAATCTATATTCTTTATCTTTTTCTACCTCCAATACTTTCTTTCATGATTCTGTGCTCCAATAATTTGATTTCTCCTTTGAACTTGAAGTTTCTGTTTCTTGCTTATTCTATAAACAAAATATATGTAAGAAGAATATATGGAAAATTTAATATTACTTTCTTGATACTTATTTCATTTTCCAAGATAACGATAAGAAGTGAATTAAATATCTACCAACTACCAATCACTAGTTCTAACCAAGGTCACACAATGTGCAACTCGTATCTAATTATCCAAGTGAAGGTAGGGCAAATTCTTTATTCCCAACTTTTATTATCATAGATATTTACTTATATAATTGAAATATAAATTAAACAATGAATAAAATAATAAGATCATCAAATAAAAGTAAGAGTGAGATACTTCTTCATCTTGATCAACCTTATGACCTGATGGGAGTAACTATAATTCTACCATAAGTAGTATATGATCAGATGGTATTTTTCGTGATGGCAAGGCTTGATCTTGATTTTTCTCAACTTCTTCTTTAGAAATAAACTCTAGTAACTTGGTAACTTTAAAGAATTGAGTATCATACCAAATATAATCCAAAGTCTCAACAAAGAATGTTGTTGATCCATCTTCATTAATCATTGCAAAATAATTTGTAAACTGTGGTTCTTGATGAGTGCTATCCATCAACATCATTTGTTCCTGAATTCTAGAGTCTGATTTATCTACCGAGGATTCAAAGTAAGTAGAATATCCATTGGCTAGTGGAATTGCATGCTGAATTGATGAAAACATCTTTTTCAAATCAAGTTCATCTTCCAAAGATTCCTTTACAGATCCATATTTTAGAAGTTGATAAACACTATTTCCAACTTTGGCATTGAAGTCTCCAAAAAAAATTAATGGAACTAGATCAGTACAACTTAGAAATAACTTCTTCTTCAAACTTTCTTCTATTTGCTTAATCAAGTATGCTCCTTGAAAAAGTCTAACATCTGAACATGTTGGTTTGGAAATTAAATGTATGTTAACCATGCATACACGTCTTCTTGATAGATGAACTTTTAAAATCACTGCTAGGGCTATGTGATTTTTCCAAAATTTTCACTATTCTTTCTTTCTCATCACTTGAAGTTTTGGAATTTCAAANCACTATTCTTTCTTTCTCATCACTTGAAGTTTTGGAATTTCAAAATTCATATTTTTTAAACTCCATTCAAATCTTTGTACTAATTCAAACTTGGCTTCTTTATAAAAGATCGCACAACCATCCATCTTGTAATTTGTATAATATGCTAATCTGTATGGCTCAAAAAAAGAACTTCCACAAGAACCTTTTTNCAATATGCTAATCTGTATGGCTCAAAAAAAGAACTTCCACAAGAACCTTTTTACTTATAAATACCTCTATATCTCATCTTTTTCAAATCTGGTTGGAATTGATATAGAAATTCCCATGATAAACTTCTTGTAAATATAAAACATCAGCAGCCAAATCTTTTAACTATGCTAAAATGCATGGGTATCCATATTCGTGCCAATCCAAGGCCCATGGTGGACATAGCAGATATTATTTCTCACTCACTAGAAATCTTACAAGCACGTTGTATGTTGCAACTTTCATTCCTATTCTTGGATTTTTGTCTATATCATTTCTCTTCATAAGTATCATACACCTTGTTGAAATAAGATTTTGTGTCTCCATATTGTTTTGCCCTATGTTTTGATTACAGGATGGATTAATATATCTTTTTCTTAATGGTTGAAAATTATTCTATTTTTTAAACTAATTCTCCAACTAATACATCAACTAATCATTAACTAATACATCGACTAATAATCAACTACATCAACTGAATAACTATATTATCTATTTTTATAATATATTATCTAATTTTAGTAAGAGTTAATAACATCATATAATTTTAGTATATTGTAACTATATTATCTAATTTTAGTAATATATAACTACATTACCTAATTCTTAGTAATATTTAACTATATTATTTTTTATAACATTTCTACTTCCCTCGAGAACATTGACTCCAACAATGTAACTAATAACATGCCATAGTGATCTTAAGACTATTTATAAGGGTTATGTACTAAATCTTAAAGCTTAAAATGTTGAATTTATGATATCATTGAATTATAGGATGCTTCGATGATAAATCTGACCTCACCATTGAGTTTAAAAGGGTGAAAAATGTTAGAAATAACTATTCATATGTTGAAAATAGATATCGTATGCTTAAGTTGTGTGAAAATTGAACTTTTGAGGATCTTGAGGCACTATATCGGGCAAGGAGTAAAAACTAATTTTTGGGGTTCCCTAGGATGTATATGACTACAGAATTGAGCTCGAAAGGTTGAAAACTATAAGAAACGACTTTTTGTTCACTAAAAAAGGCTTCCAAAATCAAAAGTTATGGCTTCAGGAGTTTAAGACCTTTTGACGTGAAAAACTAGACTTCTTGAGAGGTCACCCATCTCAGTTCTACTCCAGAGAAAGCATGCTTAATTCTGGAATTTTTATCTCAATTGCTACCAACGTGCAAAATTCTAATTTTGAAAATTATTTTTGCAAATTCCTAATTTAAATTAACAGTTTATTAATGAAATTTTGAATTTTCTATTAATTGATAGAAATTTTAAATTTTCTTGTCATATAATAGAAAATTTGTTGTTTCGTTGTCATTTCAAGGTCCACTTAATGAAATTGAAGAGAGTGATGAGTGGCATAAGAGACAGTGATGGACGAGTGATAGTGATAGGCAATACCAGAGACAGTGATGGGCGGCACAGGTGGCAATGATAGGCAACACTAAAGACAATGATAGGTGGTGTGGATGGTAGTGATGGGTGCCACTAAAGGCAGTGATGGGCAGTGTGTTTGACAAGTAGTAGGCAATAGTGGTAAGCAAGCAAGGGTTTGGTGTTCTGGAACGATGGCAACGCAATTAACTGTGGCTGTGAAAAACACAGCAAGGGTTTCTACAACGAAAATGCTGGAAAACAGCACAAGTTTTAAGCATGGTAGTTGCAGTTGCAATGGATTGCAAGATGGTGGTGCGGCACAAGGCAGGCAGCATAGTGCAACTCAATGGCCATTGGGTCCTGTGGCTATGCTATGCGGCCAGGCTTGAATGCAGCCAGGTCTGAAGGCACAGTAGGCCTATGGTTGTCGACCAGTGGCTACCTATAGGCCTTGTTGGTGCTGGCAAACCCATTGTGGTCCTCCTAAGGGCTTGCAGGCCCTCAAAAAAAAATTTTAAAATTTTTTTATTATTATTTTAAATAAATCTATTTTATTTTTATTTTTTTGGAAAAAAAATATTTAAAACTGTGGGTAGCGGGCTTGGGTTTGAACCCATGACCTCCTGGTCATTATTTTTTAAAAAATAATAATATTTTGTATTTTATTTTATTTTTTAACTTTTTATTATTACTTTATTGCCTTTAGGGTTGACGTGGTGGTTCGGCCACAGAGTAAAGGTTGATTTCTAACCCTAAAATTTTGAGATATTTTTTTTTCTTTTGGTTCAACAACAAATTAATAATTTTATTTTATTTTAATGCACACCCAACAAAAAAATCGTAAATCCGATTGAGACGAAATTCATGTCGTTGAAATCGTCTCAAAGAATACTATGCATTAGACATAATTTTAGGGTTCAAAATGAAGTTGATTTTTCAAGATTTAAAAAGACCAAACTAGCCTATTTTGTTGGATTGACATTTCTAGGCTGACATACGGTAATTTGGAATATTCTTGATGAGAGTAGTTACTCTAGCGGTTACTCTAACAGTTATTCTAATTATTAGAGTAGTTACTCTAGTAGTTATTCTAATTATTAGAGTGGTTACTCTAGTAGTTATTCTAATTATTAGAGCGATTACTCTAATTATTAGAGTAATTGCTCCCAAGCCTATAAATATAGTGCCTAGGCATAGAATTGGAAGGAAGTCTTTTAGCAATCAAGTAATGAAACTCTTGTAGTCTATTTGAAAGTTAGTATTTTTCAAGTGCCCACAGTAGGAGGTCTAAGTGTGGATGGATCTTTATTCAAACATTGATGTACCTAAGCACACCATTGTGTTGGTGATAAAGATGAGCTCTTTGATTCATCCTTGTAGCACTTAAGATTTGTTTTCTTACGCATTTATTTTATTTTATTTTCTTATGCATTTATTTTATTTTATTTTATGCACTTTACATTTATGTTATTAGCACAGCAATTCATTTTGTTCAATTAAGCAAATCATTAAATTACATAAGCATGACCACTTTGAGCATACGTGTAATGCTTGGTAACCTAGTAACGATTAGCATTTGGTAATCCTAGCAGTGTTGCACTGATTCAGGATGTGGACGGCAAGTGGGAACGGATGTTGGTGTTAGAATTAGTTAAAACTTAGTTAATGAGTAGTTAAGTTAAATTAGTCACTTATTTACCTCTCTCCTTCCCTACTAGCATAGGACATAAAGACATAAAAGCAATAAAAATCATATGTCACAAGCTTACTTAACCATACAATCGTGACATACAGGTAAGCTTGGGAAGACAACGATCAACCAACCCATCCTTGTTCCACAAGGGCACATAAGCACTTAGTCCTTGGAATTCAACTGGATCATGCGTGAAATGCTCATATTTGTATGTTTGAGCGTAGGGGTACCTTGCCACTCATCATTGGCGTCATTGTCGGGGACTTAGTTGTTTGTGCGCTAACTAGAACATAGGAAATCATTCACATCATTTGAACGAACCCTTAGGGTTGGTTGAAAAAATAATAAACAAGAATACATTGCACACTGAATAGACAAGTATGTCTCCTTCTTCGTATGAAAGCACCTCACCGCCTATGTCTGAAACAGGAAATAGTCGACGACGTAATACACATGATGTTGATCCACCAGTCCCTCAACAAGTTTGAGTGGTATATATTCATCCCGATGAGTATATACTAGACTTCATCTTTATCTTTCATCAAGATGAACAACTAAGTTGGCAAGACTTAGAAGGTAACATAGTGTTACCTCCCGATTGTTTAGTCCCGAGCATGCTTCTTCATGCTCTCACACAAATTGGCATGCTACACTTACACGCAGAATACGTTGTGTAAGACCATAACTCAAGAGAATACCATCCCACAGAGGCACAATGTCAAAGGGACTTTCAACAAGAGAGACATCATAAGTCTTTGAAGGGTAAGTGGTCCTAGGATGCCCCACATGTCTTAAGCAAAAATGAGGGTGGTGAACCTATCTCAGGCAGTCGCCCACATAACGATGTTCCTCCCATTGACTTTGGCCAAGGGGTTGGGTATTAGAACCTTCATTCCTCTATTCATAACCTAGGTTCTAATACCCATGAGCACAAAGGGTCTAAAAAAGGGATACAAACTCATGATAAAGGTGGACATTCTAATCGCAATCGTAATCAGGGCCATGATCATAAAACAGAAGGTAGCAGACATCGTCATGGTGACGGTTCTCCTTCTTCTTCACCTTCATCATCTCCTTCACCCTCTCCTTCAATATTTGGACATGATCATAAAGTAAAAGACCATGGGGATAAAGGTAGGCAAAGTGAAAGTCATAGATGAAATAGCCAGTAAAGGGGACAAGGGCACTCTAGAGAGTCAGGACATAGAAGAAGGGAGAGTAGAGAACAACGTAGGCATCATAGACACAATGGATGAGACGATCATGATGAACCCCTCCTCGCTACTCGAAGTATGTTAGACATAACTGAGGCTATTAGAATTCCAACAAGGCATCAGAAAGACAGTAGGATCAAGAGATTAGATATGAACAACATCCCATGATTTGAAGGGGGATACAACGCTGACCCCTAGAATCATTTACAAGCATTCCATGATGTGTGTGCCTTACAAAATATAGAAAACTAATGGCAAAAACTTAAGTTGTTTCCACAGACACTAGTTAAAGAAGCAGAAAGCTGGTACCGATCTTTAAAATCAGAATCCATTCATAGGTAGAGTACTATGTTAGAATTATTTAATGACAAGTACCAAACGTACTCCTGAGTGTCTAACTTGCGAAAACAAATCCAAGGCTGGAAACAAGGAGGACATGAACCTTTGGATGCTACCATGGGCCGATACTATGCACTGTTACACTATTGTCTTGGCCATGGTTATTCACAAAGGGACCAACTACACCATCTCGTGGATGGGCTTAGGCATGAAACGAGAAGAACCATTAGGACTTATTCCCAAGGAATACTATCCGAGCTTAGGTCCCATCAAATTCAAAGACTATTGGAGCAAGTTGCTAAGGAATAAGGTGAGCTACAAAAGAGAGAAAGTGTGGAAGAGTATAACCAAGATCCTTCCCTCCAGAAGAGGGGAGTAAGATTTTGTAAGGATGAAGAAGAGTCACCACTCAAAGAGATGGTGAATAGGAAAACTTTGCCTATCCAAAAGTTGATATTATAAGTATCGGCAAAGGTAGATCAAATGTGGAATTCCCTAAACAATAGATTTCAATCTATTCTTAAAATAGTAGAGGAGTCTAGAGAGCAAGATAGTGATCGTGAAAAAAGAAAAAAGACAGAAGTTGAACATGCACGTAGCAAGGGTAAGGGCAAAGTTGCCATCATTGAAGAGGTTGTGGAGTCAGAAACAGACAATGATAGTGGATGTGAAATATGTCAATATGACCATCCTAAGGGATGTTGCCCTATAATCTTACATCTGCAAGAGTCTGGGGTGTATGCACAATGGCAAGCACCCTAAAGGTTACCTTACCCCCAAGATAACCCAAGACAATTCCACCAACCCTTAACGTATTATCCAAATGGAACTCCACCACAGCCGATTGAGCAATATCAATAGTGGTAGCACCCACAATCATGGGGAATGCCACCACCAAGGCAACAGTATCCTTACCGACAACCTAACTCATATGGATATTACATGTAGTAGCCAATCTCCCCACATGACTCTACTAGTCACATCACTCCTCAACCTCACTACCAAGCCCCCAAGTATTATGGAACTCCCTCTTCTAGGGTCAATATTCCTCAAGCATATCATCCTTCTCATCCAACTGCATCTCTTCCACCAATAGCTCCACTACCACCCACTCCAGCTATGCAGGGTGAAATCCCTACCTAGTCGCAGCAACGTAATGCCATAAGGGTTGTTAACTCTCAACCTACTATTGGTTCCAACAACCACATGAAGAAAAGAGCTTTCTTTAGAACCAATAGACCAACCAAACCCTTGCAATCACAAGCAGTTAATTCCTTAGATACCTCAGTATCAATCAAACCTTTGGAGCCTTCTTCAACTCAACCATTGCACTCAACGCATATGGTCATGCTAACACATGCCTTCACCGATTGGATCAAAGCTAGCCACCTTCCTAGGAAATTATCTGATCCTAGGAGTCCTCTAATATACTTACAAATCGTTGGAAATGCATCGTGCAAGGCTCTTTTGGATTCAAGTTCTAGTGTCAACTTGATTTCTCAAGAAATGTACAAGGCCTGGAACCTTCCTCCATTGAAAAAGAACAACATCCATCTAGAGTTGGTTGACCATTTCATCACTGTCCCATTGGGACTAGTGGAAGACATTATTACCACTATTTGTGGGTGGTTATACCTAGCTGACTTCCTAGTGACTTATATAAAAAATGATAAGGGGGGCTTCCCAATTATAATGGGAAGAGCATGGCTAAGCACCATTGACACATGCCTAGAAATTCATGATCTTTCCATAGAAATATCAAAGGAAAATATATTCAAAAAGATCGAGAAGAAGAAAGTTCTGTACATTGCATACAGTGACACAGGGTGTAATTTCATGCAAAGATCATGGTTTGTGCAAAGTTTAGCATTGCCTGCTTGCAATTAGTGTGCACAAGTGATTAACATACAAAGATGCATGTATGCAGCAGCCACACAACAAGAAGACACCTAGTGGCTGACAGCTGATCAAGAAAGCAGTTCACTCATATGCATGAAGCCAACTGAGGGTTTGACTTGTGCTTACATCGATAGCATAGATGCATTAGAGTAAGTCCACCACCAACTTCCAAGTCTTAACCTTGAAAATATCAACTAGGAGAAGTTGGAAATCCCTGAGAAATTTAAGCAAGAGCCCCTCAAGCTGAAACCATTATCCACCAGTATGGAATACACGTTTCTTAAAAATGGAAAATCAGTAATTATCAACACTAAGCTTGCTCCTCAACAGAAAGAAGAACTATTGAAGGTAATAAATAAATGGTCAGAAGCCTTCGCTTGGTCATATCCCAAATTAACTAGAATAGATCCTAGGATATGCCAACATAGAATTTACACTGACCCCTCTATGAAACCTCAAAGACAACTGTAGAGGCAATTGAACCCTAAGTTGAAGCAAGTAGTTAAGGAAGAAATTGAATAGCTTCTCAAGGTTGGGTTCACATACCCCATTACTGATAGCAAATGGGTTAGCCCCTTAGTTATTGTGCCTAAAAAGGGAGGCAAATGGAGGGTGTGCATAGATTTCAGGTTACTGAATATGGAAACATCCAAAGATCACTTTCCATTACCATTTTTTTATCAGGTCTTAGACACCATCGTAGGGCATCACTATTACAATTTTCTAGATGGATATAGCTAATATAACCAAATAAAAATAGCCTTAGAATACTAAGCCAAGACTACGTTCACCAGTCCTTGGGGAACATTTGCATACAAACAGATGTCATTTGGCTTGTGTAATGCCCTTACAACATTTCAACGATTAGTTCTAAGCATCTTTCAACAGCAGATAGGAAATGGTGTAGAGGTCTTTATGAACGATTTCTCCACCTATGGAGATCAAGCCTTGGACTAGTTAGAGCAAGTGCTGAAAAGATATGTAGAAACCAATTTGAGGCTCAACTGGCAGAAAAGCCATTTGATGGTCCAAGAAGGCATAGTACTAGGGCACAAAATCTCACACACAGGGATAGAGGTAGACCCCAAGAAAATCAAAGTTATTCAAAGAATTACCCATCAACCGGAAACTATCAAAGATATTTGGTCATTCCTTGGACACACTGGCTACTATAGGAGATTTATTAAGAACTTTTCAAAGGTTGCCAAACCATTGGTGGAATTAACGAAAAAGTACATACCTTTCAAATGGACCAAGGAATGCAAACTAGCTTTCTAAACTTTGAAGTAGAAGCTAGTAGAAACACCCATTCTACAAGCTCCTGACTGGTCCAAACCATTCCATATCATGACTAATGTGTCCAACTATGCTTTAGGAGCTGTACTTACATAGTTAGATGATCAGAAGCATCCTTATTATATCCACTATGCAAGTAGAAGTATCGCTGGTGCACAACTTAACTACACTACCACAGAGAAAGAATTAATGGTTGTAGTGTTTACACTAGAAAAGTTTAGACAATATGTATTAGGATATAAAGTATATATACATACAGATCATAGTGCAATCCAGTTTCTCATGAATATGATAATGGTAAGCCCTCGTATCATACGATGGCTTGTAATCTTACAAGAGTTCGATTTAATGATGATTGATCGCAAGGGCACCGAGAATGTAGTTGCTGATCATTTATCTCAGTTGCGATGGGACAACAAAGAGGATGAGTATCCAATTTCTAATCATTTCCCTAATAAATTTCTCTTTGTTGGTGTAGTGAATAATCAATCACCCATGGAGACAAACTAGTACAGTAGCATTCTTACCTATCTCCTCACCCAACAAACACCACAAGAGTTAAACCTTAAGAAGAAACAACAGTTTCTTCACTGAGCCAAGTACTTTATAGAGATCAATGGATAACTTTATAAAGTGTGTTCCGATGGCTTGGTTTAATGGTGTGTTCCCGATATAGATCAACTGCAAGTTTTCCAAGATGCTCATGAGGGTCCGTGTAGGGGTCATTACGCTGGGAGATGAACAGCCATCAAGATGCTACTTGCAAGATATTATTGGCCTACATTATTTTGAGACGCCCATTGTTTCGTCCAATCTTGTGAGCGTTGTCAACGTGATGGGGGAATAACTGCTAGAATGAAGGGTCTACAACAATGGATTCAACTCTTAGAACCCTTCAACATTTGGGGAATTGATTTTATGGGGCTGATTACACCAATGTCCAATGGAAAAGCTTATATTATTGTTTTCGTTGATTACCTAACAAGATGGGCCAAAGTAACTACTGTTAAAGATTGTACATTATCTATAGTTGCACGATTTGTTCAACAACAAATCATAAACAAGTTTGATGTACTTCATGCACTTATTTCAGACAATGGTACACACTTCACAGGTGCAACATTTTGGAAATTAATGCAACACTTAGGGGTTGAGCATAAATTGACTACACCATACCACCCCCAAGCGAACGGTCAAGCAAAAGTCACCAACAGGGAGATTGCGAAGATATTGACAAGAACCATTAGCAAGTTTAGGCGAGACTGGAGCACTAAACTAAATGATGCTCTTTGGGCATACCGCTCCACATGGAAACTCCCTACAGGATACTCTCCCTATGAGTTAGTGTATGGTAAATTATCAATTCTTTCCATTCAAATTGAGCTCTGTACACTATCCACAGCATGTGACCTCAACCTTGACCTTGATCTAGCATAGAAACAATGGTTAGTAATCCTTAAATTGCTAGATGAAAATCGATTAGCTGCCCTATCATCTAACGAATTGCACAAGGCCTTCAATAAACAATGTCATGACCTAAGAATTAGGAAAGTTAAATATCAGCCAGGAGATAAGGTTCTCTACTGGAATCCCACACATGTGCCACAACGTACTAAATTTCAAACACTGTGGGAAGGACCTTATATTATTTATGCAACTTTTCCTTTAGGGGCCATGACAATATACAAACCTGAGAGCCCGGATAAGAAACTTTTGGTCAACGTGCAACAAACCAAACCTTTCCAAGAGCTTAGGATAGCCAGTACACATGCTACCTCTCTTGATGGACAACCCTACTCACTATTTCAAATCTCCTCCTTCCAACTTAGTCATGGGGGAGATGGCCACCTATGCTAACCATTCTAGGCCCTCAGTTCTTTTTGAATTTTTTGTTTTACACATTCTTTCAACTTTTCTTTTCTTTTTAACACCATTGTTCATGTTTTTACTATTTCTTTGTTTACTTGATTTACTTTTATTCATCATCTAATAAGTGCTCATGATGATGGATTAAATTATATCATATTGATTGCTAATGTTTGATTTTTACATTTGAATTATGATGCTGATATTAAGGTATGGTTTTCTTGGTAAAACAAGCAATGAGTCCACGCCGTCCACTCATCCATACAACTCTATGGTCTCCTTTGGCTTGGAACTATACAGTTCCCTTTTTCTAAGTAAACTTGTTAATGAATTGGTGGTTGGGTATTTTTCAAACCAAGGAAAGACTCAAAGGATGAAAAGGGTGTGACTTCAAGGGGATTCAATGCATTGGTGTTGGCCATTCACTTGGGTGCTTGGATGCTTTTTCTTAGGTTTTCCGCCATTCTAACATTGTTGAAATATCAGGAAGCTGAGTGAATAAAAATAAGTCTTTGCATAGTGTGGTTCTCACGCATCAAAAAAAAAGAGAGAAAAAAGAGAAAAAGGTGAGAATTCAAAACACACCCCTTAGACAAAATAAAGCAATATGGGCTACAAGTGTTGGTTATGGCACTAGAAAGGCATGTTACCCATGCTTGAAGGTTCCCTCTAACTAAGGCCCTTTCTCGCTTCCTACTTCTCCATCTCACTCTCCTTAGAATGGTGGTCACTCTTTGTGGAAGCATTCTTGTTGCCTTAAGAGGATGGATTGGCCAAGTCTATTGATGCAAGGTCATTGAATGTGGTTGGTTTGAGTCTAGATTTGGGATGAGTTCTACTAAGCTATCTTAACCATGAAATACACAACGGGCTTTACACAACCTTGTTCTTGGGATTCCATTCCATTCTCTCCTCTCCATCTTTCTTCCCATTTTCCACCTCATTGTCAATTTTATCATTAGTCTGTTCTAGGTTGATGCATTATTTTTCTTTGGTGAATTCTTGTGGGTAAGTTTTTAACTCTTGCTTCCAAATGACATTCCTAGAGCCTACGAACTCTTTGTTTTGTGGGTTTGTTAGGGCATACAGGGCATGAGCTTGCTTTGGGAAGGACCCACTTGCATATCTTTTGGTTTGGTTAAGTTAAGCTCTTTACCCTTAGACATTGTTACAATAAAATTATTTTTATTTACCCCATCCATGTCATCCAAATTGTATGCACCTTCACAACTGTTTGTAATGAATTCCTTTTTATTATTGTGAATACCCTCTTTCCACCACTCCTTGTGTCAAGCTTTCTCTAAATTGTATGGATCGCTTCTATTATTTAACCCATTCGTCAGTCTTTCCACTAATAATATCAAGCAAGCAATCTATCACAATCATAACTTGGCTAGATAAAATTACCAACGAGACAAGGTATTCAGCCATTATTTATGTATTATATATACTAATCCTTGGTTTTGTTGTGATTGTAGTGGGAAGCTTGGATTGGAAGCAGGACTGTCGTCACTAAGGAGGATGCAACCATATCACTCACGAGAGATTATTCATGACCGCTGGATCTCTTTTACCTCTCCCTCATTCTTCTATTGCCAAGATGGGTTGGATGTCTTTTGGATCCGTTGGTGTTCTTTCCTAACTGTCATGAACACCAATTTTGTATGTAATTGTAATATTGTATGCTTGGGCACTTCTATATTTGTCTGTTTTCTCTATGTCACCTTGCATGTCAGTCAAATAAGTCCACATCCCCCTAATATATTTTGTAAAGAAATTGTTTCTCTTTTTCTATACTCGAGGATGAGTTTTCATTTAGTCATGAGGGTATGATGAGAGTGGTTACTCTAGCAGTTATTCTAATTATTAGAGCAGTTACTCTAGCGGTTACTCTAGTAGTTATTTTAATTATTAGAGTGGTTACTCTAGCGGTTACTTTAGCAGTTATTCTAATTATTAGAGTAGTTGCTCCCAAGCCTATAAATACAATGCCCAAGCACAAAATTAGAAGGAAGTCTTTTAGTGGTTAAGTAGCGAAACTCTTGTAGTCTGTTTGAAAGTTAGAGTATTTTCCAAGTGCTCGCAACAGGAGGTCTAAGTGTGGATAGATCTTTATTCAAGCATTGATGTACCTAAGCACATCATTGTGTTGGCGATAAAGATGAGCTCTTTGATTCATCCTTGCAGCACTTGAGATTTGTTTTTTTACACATTTCTTTTATTTTATTTTCTTATGCATTTATTTTATTTTATGCACTTTACATTTATGTTATTAGCACAGCAATTCATTTTGATCAATTAAGAAAATCGTTAAATTACACAAGCACAACCACTTTGAGCATGCATGTAATGCTTGGTAACCTATTAACGATTAGTGTTTGGTAATCCTAGCAGTGTTGCACTGGTTTAGGATGTGTACAGCAAGTTGGAACAAAGGTGTTAGGATTAGTTAGAACTTAGTTAATGAGTAGTTAAGTTAAATTATTCACTTAGTTACCTCTCTCCTTCCCTACTAGCACAAGACATAAAAACATAAAAGCTATAAAAATCATATGCCTCAAGCTTACTTAACCATACAATTGTGACATATAAGTAAGCTTGGGAAGACAATGATCAACCAACCCACCCTTGTTCCACAAGGGTGCATAAGCACTCGGTCCTTGGAATTCAACCAAATCATGCGTGAAAAGCTTATATTCATATGGTTGAGCATAGGGGTACCTTGTCGCTCATCAANAAATCATGCGTGAAAAGCTTATATTCATATGGTTGAGCATAGGGGTACCTTTTCGCTCATCAATTCTAAATTACTTGGATAGTAAATTTCAACAAAATAAGATCAATTCAAGTCATAGTTACTAACTTTCTGGAAAGAAATTCAACAATGACCCTAATTGACTATTAATTATAGTATTAAGATGGGTAAGAGTTACCTGGACTAGTGTATCATTATCTTACCACATCTCTTGTAATTGATGAAGCTTGATGAGGCATGATCAAATCTTCATCAATTAATGATATTCATGAAAGAAAATTTGTTGGTTGTTAGGATCTAAATGCCTGATCCATTGTTTGTGAAGTCAATGGAAAGGTATCTTCTAACTTGCATCACAAATATATGGTACATCCAATGATGATTAATGGCTTTCCATGCGTTGTGGCTTTAAGATTCATCATCAAGTTCATGCTGTAGTTCAGCCCATGGTTCTGAATGGTCCTTGGGTTGTGGTTTGCTCTTATACCAATTGTGGCATCCCATCCCCAGATGTCATGGAAAATGTCAAATATATGATATATTAGACATTATGCATACAAAGAAAATATACCAATGTGAAATATAAGTGATATTTAGCATTATGTATAAAGGAAATAATAGAAAAATGTAGAAAAAAATGCTTTATTAATATGGAAAAGTGTATCTAGATCATGCTCCGAGAGTGTTCCTTGGGGCCTTTTTCCTTTGGCATCTATCCCTTAGAGGCAATCCAACACTGCCATCACGGTTAGGCCTATAACCTGGCCAGAAGGGATGGCCAATCCACTTCTTGTCTCACTTCACCCGACTCCTGTTACTCGCCTCTCCAAGCTCCACAACTCCATGCTAGCACTACCTCTAATCGCAGGTATATATGCTTTCATTCAAACCCCCAAAGGTTACCTCAAAAGACACGTCCATTATTACAACATGCCCTTCCGAGTCTTAATCACAACTACCCTTTCGAGTCTTGTTAAGATGACAATAACACTTGTTATGAAGAGACACCATCTTCAGTAGTTAGCAAGATCATTTGGGAATGGGGATGTGATAGGTATGGTGATGAAGGTTATAGTGGAAGTGGAAAAAATAAGTCATAAAAAATCAAGAGGAACCAACATAATTCTTGAATAATCATGACCAAATGTGCAAGAACTTGATGTAACTAAAAAATAAATTCCAAAAATATAAGACAATAGTGGAGTTTTCTTATCCATGATTAATAAAGATATTCTACATATGTATGTATGCAATAAAGTGGTCTAAAAGTCTCTAAGAATCTAAGGTAGAAAAAAGTGACCCAAGAAATTAAAAGTTTCAATTCATTCAAAACCATGGGCACATCGTAGAATAAGATAGTTCATAGTCCAATGTTTTCTTATTATTTTGCAATTGTCTATTGCAACATTACATGAAGGCTAAAAAAGACCTTGCAAAGTTTTAGTTCATCCAACTTGATATTTTATCACAAGTGGATAATTTAAATAAAAAGATAAAGGAGTTGGAGGTAGGAAATTTGTAACACCCTACCCTATTGCATCTAGGCTAAGTTGAAGTGATGCCAAAGATCATTAGTAATAATACAATGGAAGCATAAATTCTCAAGAATTTGACAATACATAAGAATCTACTAAACAAAAAACCACAAAATATGTATATATCACAATATCATATTGTGCCAAAACTAGACCAAACCAAAAGTCAAACAAACACATCAAGCTTACTATCCAAAACTATAGTACCTTAATTTATATAATAACATCTCTATATAAACCAAAATTCTATACTAATCTTATAGTATACATAAATCATATACATAAGAGTACCACAAGGGTTACATAAATATTGGTAGTATATAGAAAACTATATGTCTATACATAAAAATACATAGTAACTAGGGCCCAAAAATGTCCCTCTTCTTAGTCCTCTTGATGCTTTCTTGCACCCCTAGAACCATCACTTGTAAATATATAATGTCAGTATAAAACTAGGTGGAAAGCCTTTATACTTTCCCTGCTACATGGTTGATACGTATTATTTTAGTGGAGAGGAATGAGATGCAAAGCAACCTACATTAGAGGCCAGTCTCGTATGTGCTCTAAGCACTACATGCACACATAATATTGACATAATCTATATTGAGGTAAACACTTAACCTATATATATCATGCAACACACTAGCGATAACCAAGGACTAATAACAACTAACTTAACCATGTGGCAATGTATGCCTAATGCATAGGCATATACATAGTCACAGTCATACCCAATAGTTGTACTTACACATAATCAAGACATCACATAAATCAACACACTACTAAATCAATCACAAAATACATTTACTACTACTATGACTCATAATGCAATATCAACATATACAACAACCCATGTTACAGCTAGAACATTCACACTTTATGTAGCATGTATAACGTTACCATGAGTACTTACAATTAATCATTTATTTGTAGGTCTTTTATTAGACTTTTATCCACTATCAATGCTGGTGCTCGTCAACCCTTCATAGGAAGCCACTAGTCTTCTAGAGGTTTGGTAGAACTTCATTCTTATACTATGTACCAATCGTAGACCATGCCTATACTCTCCCATTCTCAAAATGAAATTTGAGATGAGAGTCTCATTGATGCATCCTAGTGGAAGCCCATCTTACTATTTTCCAGTGTGTCTCATCACCAACCAATCCACACCTTCATACTAGTGCCACCCATTAATGGCTGCTACAAGCATCATTGCAAAGGCATGTACCAATCCAGCCTAGCTTAAGACATCACATGTCATAATCACAACACATCTAAGCTCAACATATAACATGACCACAAATATCTAAGTCTGTCAATCATACACACTTTATAAAGATAATAGCATTACATAGAATAGTAAAATTTCTTACTACTAACATAAAAAATTAAATAAATATAATTAAAGAAAATCAATAACTAATGTAACCTCTAAAAACATTGATGCCAAAGGATAAAATAAATTCTATAATTAGAAAGTATGTAAGAAGATAATCTCAATGATACCAATTTCACCTTAATACTTCTATAGACAGTTATTTGTGTTCAAAGTTTATTAATAACAATATAATAAAATTGTACATTAAAATAATAGAAATTCCTAGGAACAATTAAAATAGATATCATACCTAAAATACAAAATACCAATGTCATGCTAATCACCACAACATTACAATTAATTTCTACAAGTTCCAATGACTTCAATTCATCCTTATATCAAATCATGAATTTGACAATTCTCAAGATTACACATCTAAAACTCGATCTATAGCCTATTTGTCCCACATGCGCATACAACATGATAATATATACTATTCCAACACAAAAATATAGAAGAAAAGTAAAAAAGGCCCACCAATTAAATATTCCAAAGTTGAAAGTCTTACATAAGCATAAAACCTCCAAAAATTTGCTAAGACTCCAATCTCCAAATTGCTCCTGTATGCACATACACATAATTGCAGTAAACCCAAATCCAAGTTCAAAGCAAATCAAAATCCTTCCCCAAAGTTAAATATTCACCAAAAGCTTTGAAACAAAAGAAATGGGAGGAAAACAAAAGGTATGGATTAGTTTCTATTATGAACAAAAACAAACAAACCCAATTCCCTAGCAAAAATGCTGAAAGGTGGTTTGGAAAGCAACAATCATAGCATACATATGTTTTATCTATACTTTTATATACAAAGTGTAAACTTTAGACAAGTTATTTTTCATTTTACTTTTTATATAACTTTGTAACCACATAACTAGTGACTTTTAATTGTTTTTACATCATTTTCTCCTAAAACATTTTATTATAAGTATATTTTCTATTTTTTCCCTCCAACTAATTCCCATAAAGTTCAAACATTTACACACCTAGACTCTAAATCAAAATTTGTTTAAACCTACAATATTCATATCAAACACACTATAGGACCTCCAATTAATTTCCATAAAGTTCAAACACACTACATGCTCGCATACCAAAATCACATCAACATCACCCAAATCACATGTAAAGCATAAACACATACTAAACAATTGTTCTTGTACCCAAATCCACCATTCTTACCAGCCACATTACCTATATAACAAGACTAATGTATATAATTATGTTAATTAAACACGTAAAGACCTTATTATCCTCTCATAAGAGTCAAAAAATCATACTATATAAATTAACATCATAACCAACTTGTCTCAACACCCCCACCCCCACCCACCCCCCAAATGATAGCTCTCCCCCGCGGTGGTTGATATGGTGCGGTTACAATTGTTAGACTTTAAAATCAAAGAACAAAGAACAAGGCAACAATGCTCAAATAGATGAAGAAGTGACCCGATCAAAATTGGATCAATATTTAGCCTAGGCCCAAAGGCTTACTCCTTGTGCTTTTTAGCTGGATTTTATCAAATAATTATTCATAAAGTATAACTACAACACCTTGGCAAAGGGTAAGAACAATCCCATGTGAAATAATGTGATAAAAGATAATTTTTTAAAAAAGTTTTTTTTATTAAAATAATGACTTTAGGTAGAAAAAAAAACATGACAGATAGTTCAGCCCGATGTCTATTTCCACGCCACCAATTTCACATAAAGATTCACCCTTCTTTTAAAAAGAAATTATAAACAAAATTCAGTAAGAATTTCATTCAGCAAATAAAAATTTTAGAATTACGAGGACCACAAATTCACAATTACTCAAACACAACTGACGACGAATATAGGTTGGCCACTAAATTAAATATCTGATTACCCAACCTTTCATCCAACTTCAATAACATAATCTAAATATAAAGCACAATATATGGCTCACTCAATAAACTACCGCGGTTTCTGAATGATAGTTGAATTCATCAGTTCAGCACTTTCTATTGTCTCTTCAAGATTATTCAGTGGCCTTGGTGGAAAGCCCATTACTTGTAAATCATACGATCGACGGGAGTTCGGCTTTGAAAAATCAATAACTGTTCTTATATCACGCACAATATGATCATTGTTTAAACAGAGAGTCACTCGTGTTCCATCAGCCAACCTAAGTATAATAGTAGTGAATGGTTTAGACTTGTCCACTACAACGTATGTGTCTGCTCCTGCATTTGATGACTCTGATGAAGCTGTTGATGAAAACTTTAAAGACCTTGAATTTCCTAGCAGTCTACCATTGCCTTCAAATTTAGGAGACTTGGTTGTATTCACCTGCATTTATAACAAAAGTTCATACTTAATACAGCAACTAAAAGGGGCCTCGATATAAATCAAAATAGTAGATTGATTCGGAAATAAAATACAGCATACATTAAATTGCTTCTTCTTTTTTATAAGATTGACATGAACCGAAGCATTTGTGCTAGATGGCTGTAATTCCTTTGGACATTCACCCCTTTTGATGCTCTGTAGAACAATAGAGATGTCAGATAAAGGATCAGCAAGTGCATATACTGTGTAAATCATTGACTGTTAATCATGGAACATAACCTCTCACACTTGAATATTTAAATATTCCTAACCAGTTGACTTGTATGCTTACCATGTAAACCAACGAAATAGTGCTAGTGGAAAACAATAAAAATTCAAAAACGAAAAAAAAAAGAAGCATGCTTTAAAATTAACAATATTTTTAAAGCCAAAACTCATATTATATGCTATTCGAATTTGCAAACAGCAAAATGAGCCTAGAAAAGGGAAAATCATTGCTTCACTGAACCTATGCACACAATGGCATAATTATCTCAAGGCAAGCTTGAATTAGCGTGAAATCTAATATACTTCTTGTTCCAAGCGCAGAATGCAATCTTCTATTCGTAAATTGACAACTTGAGGGGATTAAATTAAGGTAAATGTTCTTGAACATTAGTGCATACACCTGCAAAACTTATGTGCATGATTAGATGTACCATATTAACTCCAGAATGAAGTGACTGGGACCTTCATCATCATCATCATTCTAGCCTTGTCCCAACAAAATGGGGTCAGCTACATGAGTTCTTTTCACCATTTGCCTCTATGAAGAGCTAGATTTTTCTTGATGTGCAATTTCAAATACTTGGATGGGCATGAAATTTTTGTTTAGTTAACCACAACTATTTTTTTTAATGCAAGTCTCTTAATTCTCTTAGAATGGTTTGATTTGCAGACCATCTTAATTACATCTCCTAAAAATCACCTTGCCTTAGGGTTTCTTTTATTTAGTTCCTTTAAAATTAAATTTCGTCATTCTCAAAACAGCAAGTTCTCTCTCATTCTCATTGATGAGTTTCCTCTTTCTGCTATCCGTGAATTTGAAATTTTTGATTGATGTCTTCAGCAACTTTGTACAGTGATCTACCATATTTTTTACTGGACGTAAAAGAGAAGCTGCAGGAAATTTTCTTTAAAACAATGTAGTTCCTACTGATGTTTTCTCATCTCCATTTTGCAAAAATTAAGATGAATTGTCGGAGAATAGTAAGATAACTTCTTTAGTATCAAACTAAGGGTAGCAAATTAGGATGAATTGTCAGGGAAATTAAAATGTCCTGTAGACCAGAAGGGTCATCGTGGAACCATAATAAACCTTGAGTTTTCATTTCCAAAGGCGATAAAACTATAAATCCTGAGCAGTTTTCTCACTTGCTGACTATTCTATTTGCTATCTAATGGATCCAACTTGTTAACTAGAAATTTTTTTTCTTTCCAACTATTTAAGCATCGGTCATAATTTATAGAGGGCATCAATTTCACGTACATAACAAATCCAGTAAAGTGAACTTAAATTTCTAGGGTTGCCAAATTTTGAAATAAAAACTGCAGTAAATAATATTTCAGTAGGACAACTAATATTGCAACTAAGAAAAGCCTATGCACTAAACAAAAAATGAAATAAATTTGTAAGAAATGGCATGTTGGATTGTGTCAAGAACAAAGGATTTATCTCTAGATATGCCAAATTCATAGACAAACAACAGACCATACAAAAACGGAAAAAGAAATACTGTTTTGGCTTAACAAACTAAAACAAAATGGAAGTAGTACTCCCAAAGTTTAAAGCTCGATACTGTCTATATCAGACGTTGACAGAAGGAAATAAAAAGCTGCACGAGTAAATAAATACACAACTACAACATATGAGACATTCTATGCTTGCCTTCAGAAAAGATACGTTGCTGGGATCATCATAACTTCGCAAAGCACCATCATTCACTGTGAATCCATTTGTCCAAAATGTAATATTGTGAATAGCATCTTGTGACTGATGAGAAGCACTTGAGACATCTTCTCCATTAAGCAACCTTCCAGTTCCTGGAAATGACTTTGATGCTGAGGCCTCTGGTGGTTCAAAATACCCTTCTGAAGCACCAATTTCACGAGCTTGCTTGAATAGAGAATCAATATGTGGCTTTCCTTCGCTTGGTTCTTCGGTTACCATGTTACTGAACATGAAAAATAGCTATCATTAATATGCTTAACACAAAACAAAGAATTAACAAACAACCAGTAAAAAGTTATGGTAATTAACTAACGATGACACACAGTGAACAGGAAATTAAATAAACAGAGTTAAAATAGGAACATGATTTAAATTATTGAGAAAAAGTGTAAACATAGATTCATGTCCTGGTTTTCGAACTTAGGTATTCAATAACATCTCTGCAAAACTGAGGCAAAATTTCTATGTACTAAACCATGGCAGTTTGTAGTTAAGAATAGCAAACGATTAACCTAAATTTATGTCAGTTGAATGAAATTTTCTCTACAACCACAAGACTGATTATGGTTCACAACAATTTGCAAGTTACAGTTTATTTCCGAAACTGAATTTTTACTTAAGTCCACTAAAAGACCCTTTTTGATCTATCAGACAGGACAGTTTTAGAATTCCTTTTATAGAATTTTTTAAATCCATAACTCAGCATTGCCCATTGGAATCAAACCTATGACTTGGGTAGCCTTTCATGTAATGCTCAATGCATTGTCTTGTGTGTGTGTCTTCTTGTGTGTATTAACTTTGTGTCTTGAAAAGTTCAGGATGTATACAGGATGTTCCGAGGCTTTTGAAAGCTTGTTGGAGGCATTTGGGATTTCAACTTGGATGGGAGATGGTTGGTGGGCAGACTTGGAAAGACATCTTTTCCAGATGAAAGACATCTTGACCATCTTTCAGCCAAGACACCTTTCAAAGCCCAAAGACGTCTTATCTGCAGAAATTTCAGCTCAGGAAAGACATCTTCTCCTCTCCAAAGACATTTTCTTTAGTGGACTCCAATAGATATTAATTTGTATTTTGAATGCTAGGAAGATGAAAGGTCACACTAGGAAGTTATAAATAAGTATCAAAGGCTTGAGTTTGGGTCAAGAGAGATAAGAGTTGTGAGTGAGAGAGAGAGAGAGAGAGATTTAAAAGGTCTCTTGAGAGCTTGTACAAGGGAATTTGAATACGAGGCAGGGGAGAGCACTTGAAAGAGATTAAGAAAATATCTTATAAGTATCTTATCTTGAGATTTGGCTCCATTAAGGATTAAGAGAGGACATGTGTCACCTCTAAGATCCTTAGGAGGTGTGAGTTGAGCTTGGCTCCTCATCTTTGATGTATTTCTCTATATTTTGAGAGTTGTCTTAATATAAGGGAGAATTTTCTCCAATTCTTTGTGTTGTTCTTGTTTTCTAAGCTTAATTTGCTTAGGAAGCTTGTTGAATCGATCCTTTTGGGGTCTATTGAGGCAGGCTCCACATCAGGTTTGAATGCCAAGGCTCTTACCACTAAAACATGAATTTCTGTATTCATATTTTACAACAATAGGCATCCATACCTTTTCCAATGTATTGAAAATAAAATACTTCATTTGTCATAATGAAACACTGGTTTTCCTGTTTTCACAACATAGCGTCTTCCTATATCTTCATTTTACACCAATTCATTCTGGATTCATCCATACCGATATACAGAATATTGCAAACATGGTCTTTCCAAAAAGTCAGACATATTCAGCTCATGATTTTCTGTCTTAATTGCATTGTTTTTATTTGTTTATCATGGCTTTCTGCTGAGACTACCATGGAACAAAGAAAATTTAAAACAGATATCTTCATATTTTTCTGCACAATATTATATTGGATAACAAGCAGATTCAAAGTAAATACTGTGAAATAACATTGTAAACTATTCAATTGATGATAACTCCATGCAAAATATACTTGGTTTGAAATGTGCTTTTGGCTGTCACTAATTTGCTTTTAGCATTTATTGCAGGGGAATAATTTTTTATGCTTGAAGGTTGGCTAGCTAAGATATCTATTCATAATATAACCTAAACCTTCATAGACAATGATGTTGCCCACAAGCCTGTAAGAGGAGATTTCGTAGGGACTTAAAAGAATTAGAATTATGTTACTAAATTTTAAAATTACAATAATGTAATAGCAGTGGATGCACATTGACTTAGTGGTTAGAGCATTCAGTTAAAAGGCATTAGGTTCAAAGTGCAAGTCAACACATACAACCTGAGGCCACAGTCAAAATAAATATCCAGGTTGGTGTCAGGTAAACCGCTGTAAAAGCTATTATCAAATCACCTGCCGACCCTGACAGATAACCTAATTATGCAAGCATGTGACTTGTTGGTTAATGTGTGGGGCTTGCATCCTCCAATTTACAGATTTGGGCTACTACTGAGATATACAAACAGTATGGAGAAATGGAGAAAATGATTGAAACTGAACCAGTCCAACAGCTCCTTCGGGTCTACGATGTAATCAAAAAGTGGTTTTGTTTCAGTTTAATAAGAATGACAATAATATAAGTGTATCATCCACCACAGTAACACATAAATTAAGGGTAAAAAGCAAAAACACCAATAAAAAATAGCATAATCACCAATCACGGAAGAAATCCAGGATAATGTTAAGGATATGAAGGAAACAAAAGCATTGAGAAATTAGCTCTACCTATAATTAATACTGAACTAGGTTTGCTTTCTCAAATAAATCTCCTTCCCACTTCATAAACCGATAAAGCTATATTCCGTAAACAGTGCATACTTTTGTATGAGCCCTGCTCTCAAGAATATATTGTTGTCAAATGATCTTTTTACATACCTTTTTATTTAACCGAGACCACAACTGAATTTTTAATTTGTTTGTTTTCTTTCCCCGTATTTGAATCTTCAAAGCTTTAAATTTAATATAGACTTTGTTGTTCATCTCCAGCAAATAAACCTTTACAAGTAACATCCACTATCCAGCACCCTGGTAGCAGAATCCTCTAACAACAAAATCTCACAGAGCAAAGATCTCTTAGGATGCAGGTGATACCCCATGTGATATCCAATTCAAGACACTTGACAGAAAGGTAAAGACTTAACTATGGAAAGCCTAAGATATATACAGCAAAATCACCAAAATAATCAAGCAATAAATAAGGTTTGAAAAGAAAACAAAGAAGCTTTGATGTATTACGAAATTCAATTATAAAATGTACTTGCAACTTTCCAAAACTCCACTAATGTTAACTAATACTAAAATTAAAAAATGACTTGATCGAAAAATTACTGATGTCTAGTTAGCACATATCCATGGCATGCATAGACGCACATAACATAGCATGGTCATGGCATGGTTAGAATATCATAAATTTTGTACTAATTTAATATCCAATGGCCAAGACTTTAAACTAACAAATACAAAGTCAAAATATTGCATTAAGAATACCCTATCATTAACTAGCTTATTGTGAGTTCAGAGAAAGGGCAGATCTATTTATTTGTATCATAAGGGGAAGGATGTAGCAGCGGGTCTAAAATGAATAAAACAAGGACAATTTAATCTCACAAAAGGGAAACATCACCCAAAACATTTAACAATGTCCCTAAATGAGGTAAGTAGTGAATTTCAGCACACAATAAACTTATACCTTTCTGCAACGGTACATGGAATTAAAATAATCAAGTGGGCAATATGCACAACGTACATCGGTATAAATTGATGTATAACTCTACTGTTGAACCTCCTTCTGATTATTTTCAATCCCATTATACTCCATTCATTAGTTGGTGGCTGACACAGTTGACTTTTTTAATCAATAAAATTATGTTAAGTTTCAATCTAATGTAATAAGTCAATTTCAAAAAAAAAAAAAACAGTTAACAAAAAAATATCTAAACCTTGCTTTAGTACGATTCTTGAATAACAAAACAAATCCAAATAATCCTTCCAACTTCCAAAGAATCGAACAATAAACTTGTTGAACATGATTTCAACCTAGCTTCTAGTCTTTTAGAAAGTCTTTGGGCAGAGTTTCTGTGGTTATAAATATGCCAAGGTAAGCCTGATAATAATAAAATCCTCCTGGTGCTTTAATTAGGAATACATGACAAAAGGAGTTGCTTCCAAAACTCACCTTCACTATGCATAAGCCTTAGTTGATTTTTTTTCTTTATAATCAAAAATTCTATTTTATGGAACAGTGTTCAAAACAAGGTTTTTGGTTACACCATGAAGAGTGTGCACAAGAAGAAAGCTGATTTAAATGCTAATGTATCTGTCCCTTTTTAACTTATCACTACTATGTCAATTCCATAACCTGGACAATCCAACAGTGTCAAGCAAAACCAGGTCCTGTTGAGACGTTAATTTAAAATGCTCTCAAACCTGTCCTGCAAATGGGCAATACAGAAAAACACAATTTTAAACTATCTTCTTACCTTTCTTCTCTTATTTTATTCATTATTTTTAGTGGAGATTGTCTACTCATTATTCCCTAGCATGGCCCCATTGTTTTTGCATAAATATCAAGGCCATATGATGATGTAACACTTTGGAAAAACTGGAAATAAAGCAGCTGTACGAATTTTATTCTCCTTCAATTACTCTTTTTCTACTGCTACTCCAATTTTTTTTTCACAAGCCTCATCATCTTCATCCTGTCATCATCATTCTATTCACTCTATAAATATTGAAAATCTGCAGTCATCTCAGAAATATATGCAAAAGGTTACTGATCGTCACAATTCATCTACAATGAAGTTGCATTGATCTCATATCAAGTTTAGTAAAATTCTACAATTGGACAGAATATGAAGAGTCATTATCAAGATCAGACCCTGCTGTGACAATTCTCATCAACTATTCTCAAATTTTATAGTTTCAGATTGTTAATCTCATAAAGGCAAATCTATATATATATAATTCATCAAATTCCACACTCACAATCTGCAAATATTCAAGTTTTTCAGATTGACTACAACTTGTGATCAAGTTGCAGTATCATAGGAAAAACAGATCACGAGTTCACCACGACTCGTGGTTTTACAGAAATCATTTTTTCATCGACCATGACTCGTGGTCAACTCATGGTGACAACCAAGACTCTTGATTACATTGTGGTCTTTCAAAATTGTCAACCACAACTCGTGGTTGCCTCATGGTGAATACTACAAAAAAGGCAAATTCACCATAACTCATGGTATGATTGTGGTAAGCTTCAAAACCCTAACATTTCTAGGTTTTCACAAACCAAGACTCATGGTGCCCTTGTGGTCTTCTAATGGTATCCTCGATTTCATTTTTATCTCTATTTTCCAGAGACCACACCTCATACTGTAATACCATGACTCATGATAAAACAAATTTTCATTAATTTTCAACAAATTTATCCCATTGAAGATAAGAATAAAATTATCATTGCACAACATTCACCACATTCATTTCTTAACTAGCTTAGTTATATATTTATAATATATATCTCTAATTTGGCCAAGAGAATTTTGCAAAAACCTAGTTGATTGTTAGTTCATCTATTGTATTGAAAATTATCCCAATTGCCATTTTATGAGATTCAATGTATTCCATAACAATTTTAGTCAGATCAATGTGATTGCATGATGAAAAGGATAACTAATAAATCTCATGGATTGTTGTTTTCTATGCATTTTTTCTTTGCCCTTCCAAATTTCGTTCCTTGTGCACTGCAATATGAAGACATAAACATAGAGAAGTCACAAGTTCGCTTGGAGCAAATATGTTGGCATTATGGATAGAATACTATTAAAAATTACTTATTGGCTCTCCCTAAAGCATTATAAACATAATATTATTTAGTGTTACAGATAGGTTCCCCCTGAGCATTATGGACAGAATAATAATTAGTGTTACTAATCTATGACTGGCAGTCGGCCTCTCGGCCAAAATGAAAGAGAGAACATCTAATCAGGATTTTGCCCTTAAGGCACTTGTTCAAAAAAGAATATAGACCCATGGTGCAATTACTATGAGCCTTCATTTCTTCAAATCATGAAAAACTTTGTACTACTACAATGTGGAACATGTTGAAAAAGTAGGCTGCATAAGCCTAGCCAAAAAAAAAATCAATTAATAAGGTCATAATGAACATTATAACATGTTGTTTATGCTTTATATGTTGGAGCATTTTTATTAAAAGAAATTGATGGTGTAAGATGAAGGGGCATGCACTTCCAAAAATAAAATTGGAAGTATCTGATAGGTGGATGTAATAAATAATGACCCCAAACACTATTAAAAATGTTGTTTTTCAATTTCCTAAGCCAAATTAATTAATTTGAAGACTTGGACCACTTACATAACTCTCAACTACTCACAGCTCTGCTCACAACCACTCACATAAACTCCTATTTTGTTTACTCCCAGTCCATCCACTGCCCAAATTCTAACAGAACAAACTGACTTGTTGTATAATAATTATAATTGTTAGGGCATGTTTGGTTATGTAATTATTATACTATAAAGTCAGTTTTTAAAAAAATCCTTTTGTAATTATCAGATGAAACATTGGCATCTTTGAACTTATTTTTAATTAAAAACAGTTTGGTTTTTCACAAGTGAATCCATGGATTCCAGTGTGAGCATTAAATGCATCATTTTGTATTAAATTTTGAAACTCCACAGATTTAGAGCAAAGAGGTGAATCCCTTCGAATGCAGAATCCATAGATTCATCATCTGAAGGGTTACAAGCATCAACAGATTCAAGCATCCAAGCATGCCATCAAGGAACATCTATAGATTCAAGTTTGCAACGCTATATAAGCTATGATCATAATTGTTCAAACCCCTCCAATTACTCAATCCATCAATAATTCTAGGACTATTACAAAAGGATGGCCCATTGTACACGCTTACATTTCATTACTTGGATCCTTGACTTATAACCCATGAATAATTGTTATACCAACTCACTTAATAAAGCAAGATTAAAGCCCAATAGATGTCACAATACCCATCCTGTGGGTTCACAAGGTTCACCAAATTTGTTTCAGTTAATAATATGAATAGTTTTATTCACTTACAAAGAAGCAAACCATTAAGGTAAGCGAAGAATTGACCATGATTTTCCATGGTTAGCTATCTACCTAATGCCATTGCTTGAATGAATATTTTTACCATGCCCACACATTGGCACATGCCTCAGCATACCCCTTGAGAATAAACCTATGACTTGCCAACAAGAATGTTTTATCCTTCCACTCAATCTGGTTAACTACGATTTTAGGTACCTTAAAACATGAAAATTAGGCATAATAAGCAATTCAAATGCTGACTTGCTGAATCAAAGTCTACAAGCTTGCGATAAAATTTTAGTTTACCTACCTTCCAAACACTAGTCAATTAATTTGTTAAGAACTTTTTTAAAGTATTAGATTTTTTAAAAAAAAATAAATCACAGCGTATTAATGATTCAACATATTGATTGCACTGCTTTTAAATATGTCGAAAAGGACTTACGGATTGACTTCTTGTTGTACAAAAGAAGATTAACAACAATTGAAAAATATATGATGATCCTTGCAAGAAAACAAAAGTATGAAATATTAGAGAAGATTAATACAAATTGCATAGAATTGGCAGTGAGGATTGCCCACCAACGTTTGCAGTGAAATCCCAACTAGTAGGTTATACATCCAGTACAGGCACAATGAATATACAAAAACTGAAGAATTGACAGCAGTTTCAGGTTATAAAAAGGGTAGAAAGCTAGGAAGAAATACTTTAAATTCATTCGGTGACAGGAAGATAATCTGGATTCCATGTTCAAGTGTTAGGTAACATTAACAGCTTCTCATAATTTGATCAGAAAACTTTCCCTTTTATTTGTTTTCCCAACTGTGTCATTGCTAAATATTGTAAATAAAACTAGTAGCTTATCCAGAAAACATTTACCTGAACATAAGGTTTCTCTTTGTAATTAATCATCATTTTGCAGGAGAGCATTTTTCCAGTGAGCTTTTTGCTCCACACATTTCCAATGCAGGAACCCATTCAAGTGGCTTTGGAATGCATCCCAGATGTTTAAAAACCCTAAAGGCATTCCATAAGTAGTTAACTAAACGTATAAAACATATTGTAATGTCTGATGAGGTTAGAGACTCAGGGGCTTTTGACTTTTCAATAGTTATTATCATGGATAAGGGCTAAAAAGACTTGTCGTTGTTCATGGTATGATCTTAAAAGAACGGGTCAAAGTTGAATATAGAAAAGCTCTAACACTTGATTATGATATTAATCTTAAGAAAAAATATCAAGGATCAGATACTCAGAGGAAGACAATGTAGAAACCCTTCTGATCTAGTCATTATTCCCATACAGAAAATTAATGATCACAGCATGTTACAAGATGATCAACTTGTGTGGGTATACATTCCCGCATTCTGAGTTCAGAGGTCCCCACACTTGTAGTGAAACATGGCAATTAATTAATATAATAATTAGAGGAAGGTTAAACAACCGGGGGTGCAAACTGCGACCAGACATTTTTCAGATATTTTCTTGAATTGAAAGTTGCATCGTTTATCATTTGTGTTAATGCTAAAAGCATATCCCATGCAAGAGGCCCTCTGGCAGAATCTGAATTTGTTAATTAAAAGTCTATTCTTTTTGTTCAAACTTTGCCTGGAAGTATTCAAATGTGTTTAAATCTTATCTTCATGAATTTAGTTAGTGGAGGAGGTACACTAATGGGAAAGAAACTGCATTTTATGTTTTAATTTCCAACCAGTGGTTATTTGGGCCACTCCTAACACATTGAGGCTTATGGTGCAAAGAAAGGTTGAATTACTTTGAGACTTATAGTGTACAAAAAGATTGATTTGACTGGTTCATTTCTGGCATCTGTTCCTACTGCTGCTGTGTTGCAAATGCACAAGGATACTATTGTCATTTACAGACAACCATCTTATGCGCTATAAAAATAAATGAGGGAGCTTGTTTAAGCTCTATTGCTTCTTGGCAGAGGTTTCAAGTGCATGCTATGTTTGGGAAGAATAAATAAAAATGACTTAATAATGATTTTCTGTTGCCAGTTATTATTGGTTGCAAGAACCCCTTCTGTTACCGGTTATTGCTGGTCATAAAAACCCCTGCCCACTATTGTTCAACCTTCCCATATTTAGTTAACAAACGGCAAAGGCGGAAAATAGAAGATATCAAGTTTATGTGAAATATAACGAATATTGACAAACCAATCTAATAAATAGGATGCATGTGCATGTTTATGTAAGCCTGACACGCCAATTGTCCCTGCTCCGCATCTATAAAAATCCCAAGTATGGTAACTTTTGTAGAAGAAGTAAAACCAGAATTTAGGATTGAGAAAACTGCCTAAGATAAGTAAGGTAAACCAAAATCTTCAATTTCTTAAGAATCCTAATACTTCGGCTTTCTCAGACATGCTATAGGTTATTAAAGATTGACGAAACGGGTGAATACGCCATCGCAACAAGATGTAGTACATAAAACAGGATTCCAATTTCGGATTAGGTCGTTGTCGTGGTAAATTTAAAACAAACCTTCGTAGAGGATCACAATCCGTCACAAAGATATTGTCCAAATCTAATCCGTTTATCAATCCTAAAACACAATATATCAATAACATTGTTACATAATCGATATGCGATCGGATATTTACAAAAGGATTTTGAGAAACTAACTCTGTCTGATACTTCCGACAATCAGGATTGCATCGGCCTCGAAGGTCAGCCAACGTCATTTTCTTGCTCGCCATTACCCTCTGCAATCTCTGACTGCAAAATGAGGAGTAATTAATCCTGCAGCCGTTTCTTTTATGTGGAAGAGAAACAACCCGCAGTTGTTAAAGCGTTATATGCGTCTGCTCCAGACAGTTACCGTATAGGTTGCTTAACGATGCAACAGAACATAGAAACTTTCTCGCAGTGATCTCAATCAATACAAAAGCCAAAAACCAAATTCTCTTGCTTTTGTTCTCACCCTTTTATATATTTCAGAATTACCATATAGTTGTGCTTTTTAAAAGAATTATATGTGTCGCTATTATAGAAGAATATAACAATGTAAGATTAGCACGCCTTGTGGAGTCAAATTCGTGTTTTGCATGTCATAAGGTGCATGTTCTAACTACATGAACCATACCACACTAACTCGAAGAGGGAATGATTGGAGAATTTGGTAATGATTGGAGAATTTGGTAGGGAGGGTGTAATGGCACTACTCAACATCACCCAAGAGTTTCAAAATACTCAACCCTACAAGGTCTTGACAAACTCAAAATGTGGTTTAGAGAATCCCACAACCTTTACAAAATTAAGCTCTACACTAAAATGTTTTACAAAATTGAGCTTTACACTGAAATGTTTTGACACTGCAAAACAACTCAATCTCACAAGATCTTGACAAACTCAACAAGGACGTCTTCTTGCAAGAAGCACATCAACCCCACAAGGCTAGGGCTACAAGAAAGAAAAGAACAAGGAGATAGTGTAACTAAATTTACTGACCCTTGTACTTGAAGCTTAGTACAGTTACAATCAAGCAAATGATGTTACAATGAAGTGCAAGAATCAAATTGCTTAAAATAGCCAATTATAGGACTTTGTGTGAGCTGTGCTTGCACAATTCCTAAGATTTTGACATTGTCTTATGGCCTCAAAGTTTTTGAAAACTCTTCGGAATTTGTGCAGTAGCTACCAAACATCTAGTATAAACATCTGTTTGAGAGAGCACTCAATGTAGAAGAGACATCTACCTTAAAAATGAGATGTCTACCTATAGACATCTGCTATTTTGAAGACGTCTACTCCATTTTTACACCTTTGTGAATTTGACATCATGGCAATCCTTGGAACACCTTAGTTTTACTTGTAGACTTTGTTTTCATCCATGCTTTCATCTTGTCCATATAGTCTTCATTTTGACATCTTGATGTAGATTTCATTTCCTTGAATTCTCATATCTCTTTGTAAAGTTCTTGTTTGTGGCCCTGTAAAATCAATCACACAAGAGTGGATTGCAAAAAAAATTTTAGCAAGAACTGCTTCAAGCAAATTACATTAAACTTCAACTCATGATTGAAACAATGAATGGTGTCTAACATCTTCAATTTTGCTTTGGATGTTTCAATCAAAATTAATGATGTGTTGATTGGTGAAATAGATTTTGTGCAAGTCAGTGATCAGCTTAGGTGCCAATTTCATGGACTTAGTCTCTTCTTACACCATCAGTAATGAACTAATCATCTACATGGTTGGTGACTGTAAAGTAACTGTTCCAAGGATTCCTCCTAAAATCAACCAACCATAGTTCAAGCAAACTAGATTCTACACATCCAACCCTATTTTGAAGTAGATATTGAAGATTGAAGTGCTCAAAGACATGTAGAGATCAAAATATCAAAAGGTGCAAACGCTGCTAAAGTTTGAAGGTAACTTGAGCATTAGTGCCATCAATGAAGTAACTACCAAGTTGCAAGCTTGTTTCTACAAGCATCCACTTAAGTTTTGGTCCATGAATAGCCTAGTGGCTTATATTCTTACGGTTCATCCAATTCCAATCCAAAGCAAGGTCATCCCAATGACAAAACTAGATGAAGATGAAATTGTGGCCCAAGTATCTGAATTCTTGAAGAAAGGTTTAATTCGACTATCCAATTCAAGTTATTCCTATGCATGTTTCATAGTTCAAAATCATGCTGAAGTTAAAAGAGGTAAAGCACGAATGGTTATCAACTACATTCTACTCAACGCTATCACAGTTGACATCAAGTGGCCTCTTCCAAACAAGGAGGAGTTAATTCAACAAGTTAGCAAATTTGACTACAAGTTTGAATATCATCAAATCAAGATTGCTGAAGATAACATCCACAAAACTACATTCAGGACACCTAGAGGACTGTATAAATGGCTACTAATGCCATTTGATCTCAAAAATGCACCATCCTAATTTCAATGTAGAATCGATTCCATCTTCGACAAGATGAAAAAATTTGTAGCAAATTATATAGATGATTTTTTGATCTATTCTAATGATATTGAATATCATTATCAACATTTGATCAAGTTTGCCAAACTCTGCCAAACACATGGGATTGATCTATTAAAAGATTCTAAGAAATTTCAGGTTTGCTAGAAGGAAATTGAATTTTTAGGTGTTGTGATTAAAGATGGCAAAATTCATATGCAGCCACATGTTTTGCAAAAGATTTCTTAATCTTGTGATACCCTTGAATCAATGGAGTAGTGCATGAGGTTTCTAGGATGCATCAATTATGTGTCTAAGCATATTGCTCATTTGTTTGATAAAAATTCACATATCAAAAAATGCAAGAACTCAATCCCATTCAAATGGACTAAAGAAGCCATTAACTGAGTCCAAGCATTAAAAAGGCAATGCCAACACCTACCACCATTGGAGCCTATGTTCAACATGCCCTTCATACGAAACACTGATGCTAGTTACGAGGCTTGGAAAGCTATGTAACTTAAAGCAGCAGCTAAGAGAGAAGATGAAAAAATTTGCTCTTATGCGTCTAGTTGTTTTGCCAAAAATGAACTCAATTATTGGCTAGCTAAAAAAGAGATTCTCACTGCCATCAAAGGTTTGGCAAAGTTTCATGCCTATCTAATTGAACAACTGTTTATTCTCAAAACAAATTCTTCCAACTTGGCCACCCTAATGAAGAGAAAGATTACTGCATCACCAAAGCTACAAAGATTTGCATGGTGGCAATTTTTGTTGTCCCAGTACGAATTCTCAATTGAGAGAATTCCAAGTGAAGTCAATTATCTTCTAGACACACTCACTAGAGAAATGAGAAGCTTCATGTTCCAAGAATCACTAACCACATCATCAGAAACCACATCAGTGTCACAATCTACAAAAGAATGGCTATCATGACCATTAAGCATGCTTGAGCAACATGTCCAATGGTGTTGAAACATCACATTTTTCTTTCCCCAGGAATCCACCAGCAACATATCTAGAATGTATCCCAATTTAGATTTTTTCATCAATATGGTGAGATGAATAGACTACTTGGGAAATATTCTTTATTGGTTGTGGATGGAGCCAAAAATTCTAATGCATCTACAAAGGCATGGGGTCCTTGACAATGTCCTCCTAACTCAATGCCAGCTATTTGCCAACTAGGTGATGCATAATTATTTCACCACTTTGCTTGAGTGGGACGACTAGGAGCATGTGTTATGTTAAACTTTCTAGCACATGAATATTTATGAGGAGCTCATGCTTTATCACAATGAGGTTAAAGTGGAGTGGCCAACACTAGTAGTTGAAGATTCCCAAGATACTCTTTCTTCACCATCAGGTGTCCTTGAAGAAATATCTAGACTCATACATGCCTGTCAAGATTCTCAACATGCCTATAGTAAGTTGTGTAGTGTTTATTGCACCATCCTAAAGGCACTTTAAGTTGTCAAAATGCCATCTCCTTTAAGTCATGTCAAGTCCTTTATGTCATGTCATGCGTGTTGGGCAATAATTTTGCCTTGAGCTTATCTTGTTTGAAGCTCTTGAGGCTTCACCTATTTAAGTCTTGTTCTTCTACCATTGTAAATCATTGTGAGTTGAAGTTTAATATAATTTTCTTGAAGTAGTTCTTATCGAAAGTTTTTTGCAATCCACTCTTGTGTGATTGAAGTATTCTTAAATGAGCATGATCCTCTTAAAGTTGCAAGAAAAAAAAAGAACATGTTAAGGTATCCTTTAGCGGATACTGCGTAATCTTTCAAGTGTCCCCATGCACCTCTAGAAGGTGTTTGTTCAAATTTTAACTTGTAATCATAGTGATATTTTGCTATGGCATTTTTCACTTCGTCTAAATTTCATGCAAAGTTGGATGTTTCGGTTGTCTAAGGAATCTAGATGAATTTGTTCAAGTTCATCCTAGAAGTGCCCCTAGTAAGATAGAGAGTGAGGAGTTCAAGTTTTTGAAGTTGCAATCTACTAACAAAGGAAAAGGTATTATGGAAGAGGATCCTACTGATGAATTTCAGTTTCCTGTTTATGATCTCTCTACCTACCAAGAATGGTGAAATGATTGGCCATTACCTATGGAAGATGATTTTGAATATGAGCCCTTTGATGAAGAAGAGGCTAAGCTTATTTTGAAGATTGAGTTTGGAGAAATAGAAGTGTTTCCCAAACATTCTTTTGTTGTTTTTGATTAAGAGGCTATTGAAAGAAGTGTAGCAAAATATAATGAAAGAAGGGTTGATGATTGGATGTATTAATTTCCTCCAATAGAAGATATCCGAGATGAATTAGATAATTTGGAGATAGATTGGGAGACTTATAGAGCATTTATGGTTCGTGGGAAAGTGGAAGAAGTAAAAATTATAGAGCTCTTTGAAGATCAAAAGGCAATAATTTCATTCCATAAAGCAATGTTAAGTAGAAAGTTCTTTGTTTCATTTGATGGTAAATTAGAGTTTCCAAAGCTTCCCAAAGAAGTTATTTATAAGTTCTCAACATGTTCTTTGCCCATCTAACAACTTCAATAAAGCATTTTGAAGCTATTTTGGATATCAAGGGAGCTGGTATCCACCTAGTATTTCTACTGTTCTTCATTGAAGAAGAAATCAACCAGTGGAAAACTCTAGGACATCATTATGTCTATTTGGAATAAATTGACATTTTGGTTAGTCCCACATGCAATTATGATCTTAGTGTAGAATTCTTGGTTACATTGTTGGATAGTTGCATCATTGGCGATGGTCTCAATGATGACCAATATCTCATTTGGGAGATGTCAAAAATTTGCCAGTTTAGAGGAATCCTAAATGTTGATGCTTTATGTTCAGTTTAACTAAACTTTCAGCTTTCATTATATGACAAGCATATCTCTTTAGCCTTACTGCAATGTGCGAGATTCATGGAGTAAGGCTACTTCCTAGTTCATGTATGCAACCATCAGTGCTAGAGGTACTTTTTAGTTAACCAACACTATTTTCATGAATCATAAGTTAAAGTGGGAAGTCAAGTTCCCAATTGGAAGCAAACATTTATTAGCATGCAGTAGGTCCATTGAAACTGAAGGATTTGTGTAAAGATTTCCAAGAATCCAGAAGTTTCTGCATGATCAAGAGTTCCAAAGGTCTACAAAACCTAGCAAACAATGGAGTCATTATTTGATTCAACAATTTGGGTGATCAGTTGTCATCAAGCTTTCTTCTTATCCTTCCAACAACAAAGTATGATGGAGGCTCAAGTTCAAAATTCAAAAGTTCTACAAACTATGACTAAAAGGAACCATTTTCATGCTCCAAACAAGGGAAGTAAAAGGTAAGAAGCTAGTTCATGGTGGCAAATGGCCTCCCAAGAGGTCATATCATACAACCACCTCTAACAATGTATTGCCTAAAATGTGAGCAGATCACAATTATTTGCTTGAACATTCCATCAACTCTACCAATCACCAGAAAGAAGAGGTTTGTCAACTCAATTATCTTTTGCATTAGTCATCTTATTGTTGCAAAAATTTGAATAAGATAGAAAGTAAAGTAGAAGTGTTAAATCATATTAGCGTATATGAATTAGTTTTAAAAAAGAAGAAAAAGGAGGAAAAAGAAAAAAAATATTTTTAAGGATGTTTTGTCATTAGAAAATCATCTAAAAGTCACTCCCATAGAAAAGCATAAGGTTAGGGAAATTGAAAGAAAAGTACAATTATCTTCTAAAGTAGATAAGTTAAAAGAAAAAATAGCTAAGTTAAAAATGTAGAAATCATTTAAAAAGCCTATGTCATCACTAGATGAGGAATCAGATGAAGAAAAGAAGGAAGATTGTCAAGGAAGGATTATGATGTTCTACCCAAGAAACTTATATGAAAGGCCTCCACCTTTTATGACTTTACAAGAAATGAAAGCTACTTTTGTTCCTCTATGAGATATAGATTATTTGTCCTGAAAGAAGTATTTCATACTATAAGACTATGGGTAGATCAACTAAGAGTAGCACAAACCCTACTAAGGATAGATGAGAGGACCGTTATAGTAATAGGAATGACTAGAATAGTGAGCAAGATAAGGCATTGTTGGGAAAGCATAGATCAGGCTACCCAAGAGCAAGTTTTACAAGGAGGATTCCAAGGATTTCTTATCACCTTGACAATAGAATTCATAGTAGATCCATCTGTCAATTGAAGGCTACAAGATAAATTAATATCGAGTCAAAGAAAATTGTAGAGGATTGAAGATTTCTAGTAGCATAGTGCCGAATATGGGAAAGAAGTCTATAAATTGGCACTTCACTAAGATCTATTGACATCCTATATGCATTTAGGATCCCTTACCAATAAGATTGGTCACTTAGTCTTGCATAATGCTATTTCAAATAATTTGGATTTAGCCTTTATGTATTTTTTGGATGTGGTTCACATGGCAAGATAAGAATTGCATAAAGCCTACTTTCAAATTAGCTTAACTAAGCTAATGTCCTCTATTGAAGCATGTGCATGAATAGATGGAGTATATACATTTGGAAGAAAACCTTAAAAGCCCTCAAAGGAATCAAAGAGAAAAGGTTTTCCCAAAAAAATTCAACATTGTACTCGAAGAACTTATCCACTTTGTCTAAGGAGATTCAAGTCGAACAAGTACATGAAGAGAAGGAGAAGACTAGCAAATAAAAAATTAGTATGCTATTATAATTGTAAATAATGTGGTCATTATGTTTATGAGTATCCAAAGAAAACCAACATAATGCTTGCAAAAGTGAAAGCCTTCTTCAAGTAGTATGAAAGTTGATGAGACATGAAATTGCTCATATTGCTGGCGATCGCATTAAGGCACCCACGTTAACGCACCCACGTTATATCATGGGTTGCGATATCGCGTAAGCAATATCGCAGTCAGCCACAATTTCTATAAATAAGAGGCGGCTCTCCCTCATTTGACATCCCAGTTTTAGAGTAGCGAAGCTCTAGCAGTTTGATCCCTCTAGAGTTAGATTTTTTCCTGTGTCTGCCAACAGTGCGGTGAATGTAATTGTACGGTGTCTTTATTTGAGTGTGCTGTACTTGGACACGTACATGACCGGCAATAAAGATCGAGATTACTTCATCATTTCAGCATTCACTTAGTTTATTTATTTGTTATTTATTTAATGTTATTTATTGCTTTCATAGCGCGGTGTGAGTACGACTTGATTACGAGCATCTACGGATGTGTACAGCTAATCAAGGAATCGGTTGCTCATCGCGATTAGTCTCTCACCCTTAAACTCCTAGAAGCGGAATGAGTATGACTTGATTACAAGCATTTAAGTGTGACTGCTTGGTAGCCTAGTGGTGTATCCAGGATCTACGCATGGTAACCCAGTGGCGTATTTGGGATCTGCGTTTGGTAATCCCAGTGGCGTACCTCGAAGCTACGCTTGGTAGTCCCAGTGGTAGTCGTGCACGAGGTCCAAGATGTGTACAGTTGATCAAGGAATCGGTTGCTCGTTGCACTTAGGCTAGATTAGATTTTCTTACCCTTTTCCTCCTAGCTTAGCTTAGTTAATATTATTTTCCACTGCCTTCAGGAGTAGCGTTAGAATTAGAACACATCATACACCTCATCTAGACTAAACCATACGTGACATATGCAAAACTAGTCTAGGTGGGAAGACAGCGAACTGCGACCTAAGGCTAACTATCTAGGTGCCACAACTAGTCCATCTGCGGAGTTTGACCGGATCACGCGTGCGACACTCGTTTCGTATGGTTGAGTGTAGGGGTACCTCGCCACTCATCAAAAGTGAATGGGAGCCCATTGAAAGTAGTGAACAACTACAAGAATGTTTGTTGAATGGGGAGAAGGTTTATAGGTTGTAGTTTGTTGACGAATCATATTCCAAATCAAGTGCATTTGAAGAAGAAGAAGAGGTTATTCTATCATTAAAGATGACTAAAGGGATTTGGATAAATGAGAATGAATATGAAGGAATTCTCTCCAGAAGAAGAATGGACAACAAAAGAATTAGCCAAATTGGAGAAATTCCTTAATAATCAATAAGAATCAGAAGTGTCATTCTCATTAGCAATAGCAACATCACAAGCATCAACCATTCATAGTTTTATTAAAATTTTTTTAATGTAGGTACCAAGCAAGGTAGGTCCTAGTGGATTCAGTGTAGACAACGAAGATGATCTCATCTCTACTATGTGTTCTAAGAATATGGCCCTCCTATTTGAAGATGATTTTGACACAGACGATAGTATGATCTTTTTAGAATCTACTCCAATTACATCCAAGGTGCCTTCCCAATTTCTCATCACACCATACAAGAAGAAGTTCAAGGCTCTACATTATGAGAAGAAAATAATCAGCTAGAAATTAAAGCCTCCTCTTCCAAAAGGAGTCATGTACTAGATTTGGAAGTTTATTTCCACAATCTACATCTAGATCATTCCCATCAAGGTTGCTATAGATGGAAAAGTGAAATGATGCAAATTCAATGCATTCATTGACATTGGGACAGCTCTCAATTTTTCCTACCAAAATGTTATGAACAACTAGATTGAATCCACTAGATCCTTCAAGATTGAAATAATGAATGATGTCCAACATCTTAGCAAATTTACTCTAGATGTTCTGATTAGAATCAATGATGTGCTGATTGGTGGAAAAAATTTTGTGCAAATCAATGATAGTGGCTATGACATTGGCTTAGGTGCCAATTTCATGGATTCAATTTCTCCTTACACCATTTGCAAGACGATGATTGTCTGCATGGTTGGTGACTGTAAAGTAACTATTCCAAGGATTCCACCTAAAATTAGCCAACCATAGTTTAAGCAAACTAGATTCTACACAGCCAACTCTCATTTGAAGTAGATATTGAAGATTGAAGGGCTTAAAGACATGTAGGGATCAAAATATCAAAAGGTGCAAAAGTTGCTAAAGTTTCAAGGTAAGTTGAGCATTAGTGCCATTGACAAAGTAACTACCAAGTTGCAAGCTTGTTACTGCAAGCATCCACACAAGTTTTGGTTCAAGGATATCCTAGTGGCTTATATTCCTATGGTTCATTCAATTCTAGTCCAAAGCAAGGTCATCCCAATGACAAAACTAGATGAAGATGAAGTTGCAGCCCAAGTATTTGAATTCCCAAAGAAAGGTTTGATTCAACCATCAAATTCAAGTTATTCCTATGCATGTTTCATAATTTGAAATCATATCAAAGTTAAAAGAGGTAACACATGAATGGTTATCAACTACATTTTGCTCAATGCTATCATAGTTGACATCAAGTGGCCTCTCCCAAAAAAGGAGGAATTAATTCAATGAGTTAGCAAATTTGATTGCAACTTTGAGTATCATCAAATTAAGATCGCTAAAGCTAATATCCACAAAATTGCATTTAGCAAGCTTGGAGGACTATATGAATGGCTAGTAATGCCATTTCATCTTAAAAATGCATCATTCTTGTTTTAGTGTAGAATGGATTCCATCTTTGGTAAGGTGAAAGAATTTGTAGTAAATTATATAGATGATTTTTTGATCTATTCTAATGATATTGAAGATCGTTATCAACATTTGATCAAGTTTGCCAAACTCTGCCAAACACATGGGATTGGTCTATCAAAAGATCCCAAGAAATTTCAAGTTTGCTAGAAGGAAATTAATTTTTTAGGTGTTGTGAGTAAAGATGGAAAAATTCATATGCAGCCACATGTTTTATAGAAGATTTCTTAATTTCATGATACTCTTGAATCAATGGAGTAGCACATGAGGTTTCTAAGATGCATCCATTATTTGTCTAAGCATATTGCTCATTTGTTTGATAAAAATTCGTAGATCAGAAAATGCAAGAACTCAATCCCATGCAAATGCACTAAAGAAGCCAGTGACCAAGTCCAAGCATTAAAAAGGGAATGCTAACACCTGCTACCATTAGAGCCCATGTTCAACATACCCTTAATCCTAAACATTAATGCTAGTTACAAGGCTTGGGGAGCTATGTTACTCAAAGCAAGAGCTATGAGAGAAGATGAAAAAATTTGCTCTTATGTGTTTAGTTGTTTTGCCAAACATGAACTCAACTATTGGCTAGTTGAAAGAGAGGTTCTTGCTACCATCAAAGGTTTGGAAAAATTTCATGCCTATCTGATTAAACAACTATTTATTCTCAGAATAGATTCTTTCAACCTGGCCACCCTAATGAAGAAAAAGATTACTACATCACCAAAGTTGCAAAGAATTGCATGATGATAATTTTTGTTGTCCTAGTCTGAATTCTCGATTAAGATAATTCCATGTGAAGTCAATTATCTTCCAGACACACTCACTAGAGAAATAAGAAGCTTCATGTTCCAAGCATCATTGGCCACATCATTAGAAACAACATCAGCTTCACAATCTATAGAAGAATGGCTATCATGGCCATTAAGCATGCTTGAGCAACATGTTTAGTGGTGTCAAAATATCACATATTACTTTTCCTAGGAATCCACCAGTAGCATATCTAGAATGTACCCCAATTTAGAATATTTCATCAATATGGTGGGATGAATAGACTACTTGGTAAATAATCTTTGTTGATTGCAAATGCAGCCAAAAATTCAGATGCATCTATAAAAGCATGGGGTTCTTGACAATGTCCTCCTAACTTAACACTAGCTATTTGCCAACCAGGTGGTGCATGATTATTTCACCACTTTGCTTAAGTGAAACAACTGGGAGCATGTGTTGTGTTAAACTTTCCAGTGCATGAATCTTTATGAGGAGGTCACACTTTATCACAATGAGGTTAAAGTGGAGTGATTAGCATTGGTAGATGAAGATTTCCAAGATACTCTTTCTTCATCATTAGGTTTCCTTGAAGAAATATCCAAACTCATACATGCCTGTGAAGATTGCCAACATGCCCGTAGCAAGTTATGTAGCATTCATCGTACCATCCTAAAGGTGCTTTAAGTTGTTAAAATGCCATCTTCTTTAAGTCATGTCAAGTCCTTTATGTCATGTTCTATGTGTTGGGCAATAATTGTGCCTTGAGCTTATCTTGTTTGAAGCTCTTGAGGCTTTGCCTATTTAAGTCTTACTGCTTTGCCATTGTAAATAATCATGAGTTGAAGTTTAATGCAATTTTCTTGAAGCAATTCTTGCTAAAAGTATTTTGTAATCCACTCTTGTGTGATTGATGTGTTCTTAAGGGAGCATAATCCTCTTATGTATTATAGTATTTGCTAAATGTAGGAGTTGCAAAACAAACAATGTGTTACAGTATCCTTCAATGGATACTACACAATCTTTGAAGTGGCCCCACATAGCTCTAGAAGGCATTTGTTCCAATTTTAGCTTGTGATTGTAGTGATATTATGCTATGGCATCCTTACTCCATATGAATTTCATGCAAAGTTGGATGTTGTGATTGTCGTGGAACATGATAAATAATAAAAGCATTAAGACATAAATTTCAATGGTAGTTGAGGGTAATGTATGAATGGGAATAAAAGGCTCAAGGAAATGGGTTAGAAAAAAGATGATACAAGGATGTCTCTGTAAACTATCAAACCTATCTCATAACATATCCTGCTTAAAAAAATGTTGTCCATAAACATGATCAATAATAGTACTATCATAATACGTATCCATATATCCATATACAACTATCCAAAAAATTCAAAAATTTACAAAACTCTATCCTTTTTGGACATCACCCAAAAGGAGGGACCAACAAGAAAACTTAATCACTAACCTCAGTAGCATTATTAGACTCATCAATAAAGGGATCTCTCAAAGACAATGGTAATAGAACAAGTTATCTCAAATTTGTGTTGAGTGTTAATGAAGCAAAACCGAGGAGTATAGGAATTTGAGCTCCCTTTGACTTCTTGTTCCTTGTGGGAGGATCCCTAGATATCACAATCTTCTTGTGTGCCATTAATTTGAGAGAAAATGCACAAATTGCTGCTATTGAAGAAGCCTTGGCTATCTACCCTCAGTCGTCTATGCTTGGATGTGGAAAAATGAGGTAAAAATGAAGTGTTGGCTTTATGTAATCATGGCCATTGGAGTTTTTTTATAAAAATATAGACATATATCTTGATTAGTGGATGTCTATGCCATGTTTATGTAAAACTCAAATAGAAATCTAACTTGTGATGTAGATGTCTAACCTTTTATGTAGACATCTATACGTAGATGTCTCAACAAGGGAAGGTTTAGGGAATAACTACCATGGATCATAGTCTCAAAAGAAATTTTAAATGAGATGAAGACTTATCTCTACTTACCTTGCTTGTTGATGGAGATGAAGATGTCTAAGAAGTTTGTGAATGAGGTTCTACTTTTGAAGTAACTCCTTTCATACAAATTTGTTCACTTTTTAATGTTTGGCTCCCTTTTATAAAATTGTTGATGAAGGTTCTTTCATTTTCTTCCTTTTGTTTAATTCTCCAAACCTTTTTGTTCTCCTTGCCCTTTTGATTTGTCCTTCGATTCTTCTTGTCCTACAAGACTTCCTTTCTTGGTTCATTTTGGTAAGACCAAGGAGTCTTATGATATGAATAGGTGTTCATGTAATAATATTTTAAATTACAATCCCATTACTTATGCCCAAATGTATTACAATAGTAACATCTAACCATTTTATTTTGGTTAAGGTGATCAAACCTTTGAGCTGCTTTTTGTTTGGACGTAGTATTAGTTGACACTTTAATCTTTGGAGTAGTCTCTTGTTTGAATGAATTTTGTGTAGAAGCTTCTTCTTGATAGCATCCTAGTTCACTTTTCTTGTGTGGACTTCTTCCTTATCCTAGCATAATATGAAGGGATTCTTTCCCTTTGACCAATCTTATGTTCACTAGTTTGGTATCTGCAAGTTCCTTTTTCATCTACTCACAAGACAAGGTTATTTTTTCATTCTCAGCCCTTAGGTTTGAGTTTTCTTGTAAGAGGTCTAAATATCTTTTATTAATTAGAGATTGATCTTGATCTTTTTCTTTCAGAGCCTTCTTTAGCTTGATACATAGATTTTGGAAGGACAATAGTTCATTGTACAAAATATCATACCTTTCCTTATTACTTTCAATTACTTAATCCTCAGCTTTAGTTTTGCAATCATCATCTACGAGAGCCATGTAGCTGAGATGTAAATCCTTTGTAGTGTTCTCTACCTCTTCTTCTCTTTGTTCTCCATCAGCCTAGCTAGTGTAGAAGTTTATCTTTTTCGTCTTAGCTTTAGTTTTATCTCTTCATTACAACCTGCTAGTGCTAGGACATTTAGAGGGTAGAATCCATGCACATCTCTAAACCTTGTTTCTTCAAAATGTGGTTTGAAGGGCATCATACCCTGTACAAGCTTTAACCTCTACTTTAGAATGTTTCATTGTTATGAAACTACTCACCTCACAAGGTTCCAACAAGCTCAAAATGTGATTTTGAGGATCCCACAACCTTTACAAAATTAAGCTCCACACCAAAGTATTTTGACACTACTAAACAACTCAGTCCCATAGGATATTTACAAGCTCAACAAAGATGTCTTCTCACAAAAAGCACACCAACCTCGTAGGGCTACAAGAAAGAAAGAAAAGAACAAGGAAAGAATGTAACTAAATTTATAGATCCTTGTACTTAAAGCTTAGTACAATCACAATCAAGAAAATGATGTTACAATAAAGAGCAATGGTGTAGGAACATCTCTTTTGATTCCCTTGTGCTTGTCCTATAAGTTGTTTTTGTAGGTTTTGTGCTTGAAGAAGACTTGGACATGTGTAGTCTATTTTTGTGTGTTTTCTTGTGTTAATTTTTGATGATGATATTTCTTGGATGTTTTGGCATGTTTGGAGGTGTTTTTGGCTCACTTTAATGAGTTTAGGGGGTTCCATGGTCTATGAGGACTTGTTGGGAGGCATCCAAAGGCTTCTAGGATCAAAACAAGCATTTTTATTTTTGGCACCTTTAGAAGAGACGTCTTTCCAAAAGCTTCTCCCCTTTGTAGAAAAGGACATAAAATTTCCAAGATTGCGTAGTTGTAGCGATACCATTGTCATAAAAGATATCCATAGTAGCATAATCTTTATACTCATTTTATAAAAGATATACCATTTTTCAAATAGAGTAATTTCAAAAATATCCATAATGATCACAAGAATCTTTGGAAAGTTTAAGGTATATAATCTAACCAATTTCAATAACTCCCTAATAGGCCTCCATAAAAGAAATATGTCTTGCTTTAGCATAGACCTTATTAACAAGAGAGATCATAAGTACTCAAGGGAAGATATATTCATAGCAATATATTCATATTCAAGACTAAATAGAGATGCAAACAAAAGATACTTATTTCTTAGCAAAAGTTTCATAGGGATGAAGGTGTCAAAAACAAATAGGATCTGCCCCTTATCAAAATTCAATCTTTGAGTAATGAGGATTAAGTAACTTGTCTTTTTAAACCAATAAACTCATTAGTTAAATTAATATTTCATGATTCCATCAGTACTTAACTCCTTTGAAAGCATCATGAAGATAATTAAATGGTAAGAAAGGACATGCTTGTAAAAGTAAAATCAAATTCTCATAAAGAAGGACAAATACCAAACAAGCAAATGCTAAAAAATATCCAAGTAGATTTTTAACAAGATATTCAAATAGTAACCAAAAGATATTACAAGGTAAAATATTTGTAAGATATCTTAACCAAAATTTAATTCTACTTGTACCTTGGATACTATACCATACCCTTGCATGACATGAATCCTTGCTCATTTTGGAATGTGACATTTTTCTGTTTGAGTGTTTCTTTGTAGAAGCCTCCAAAGACTTCCCCTACATTGGTGGCCTCCAACATGATGATAGATAATGAGGAATAGGCTCCCCCTACACATGTGCAGTTCTTCTTGATCTTTGAAAATCATTGTGTATTTATCAAGTAAATAATTGTTGTATATCACCAAAGTACTATAGTTGTAGGTCAACATTAAGATCAAATGTGGAGACTAAGGTCTCCAATCAAAATTATTGATAGAATATTCATCACTTATCACAACAATGGCAAAAATATGACATGAGCTTAGAAAAAATGAATAGATCATCATAAGAAGTTTAGATCATGCAAGATTGAAAGTTAGATAAAAGCCCACAAAGAAATTATTACAAGTGCTAAACCACATATTTTTCTAAAACCAATTGCATCAAGCTCAAAGTGAATATAAGAGATACTCTAAATAATTATTCTAACAACTTGCTAATCTAGACATAACATTCTATAAGTAATGTAAGTACGAATTAAAACAACTTGGATTTCTTAAATCATATACTTAGAAATTATCTAGCAAGTAAGGAGATGAAAACTTACCTTGACTTACCTTGCTCATAGGTGAGAAGAGAAGATTAATAAAGTTTGAGATGATGTCCTCTATCATGAATGAAACACCACAAAAATTTCAGCAACACTTCTAGACAACTTCAGAGCCTCTGAAATGGCTTCAAGCAGCCCACCATGGAGCAAGTAAGGTTCCCCTAGGGCCCACAAATCACGACGGCAAGTTTTGGTGTCAAGAATCATCAGTTTCAAGGTCAAAAAGTGTAATTTTGGCTAAGTACACTTTGGTTACTTTTTCAGACGTTGCACAGCGTAAGGATTAGCGTCACCAATTTTTAGAGCCCCAAAACTGAGCCAAAATGGCTTGATTTTAAGGGTGTAAGTCGTCCTCAAGATCCACTATTGATAACTATGGGTCCTAGCCTTCAGAAATTCCAGATTTCAGTCCAAAATTGCAAGTTTTGGAGGTCACATTGCAGGTCACACTGCAAGTCACGCTGGATGCTAGACAAGCAAGGTGGTGTTAATCCTTCTTGATTTTCTTTTTCAAGAAATCTGTAAAATGGCAAAGGGATATGAAAGCCCATGCAAAATCAGGCCAAATATTCAAAAAAAATATATAATTTTTCCAAGCGGGCCAGAGTTGGAGCTAATCTTTTTAAATTTTTTAATTTTTTTTATAGCTTGAGGGCTTGTATTTCTAATTTGTATTTTTTTTATGGGCTTGAACGACCCACAAATTGTAAAATACATTAAACTTGGTTAAAGTATGAAATTGCCAACACACATCCAACTCGTGTACAACTATCCAGCATAGATGCATTGAACCTGGTCAAAGCAAACCCTAGCCAAAATCCTAGCCCAAACCTATAAATACCCTACCAATTCACACAAATTGGGAGAAGCAAGAAGAACAAGGAAAGCAAGAGAAGCAAAGCAAAAGTAACAAGAAGGAGAAGAAGATTGGAAGAGGCAAAGATTGGAGAGATTGGAAATTCTGAAGGAGGACAGAACTTGCAATCCTTGGGCGCTCGGCACATCCTATTTTTGGCTTTCAAGTTCTTCTCACATCGTCACATCATATCCTTCCGGGGCTAGGCGTTTGACTTGCCATTCACACTTGTGCAACTACGCTTTGACCGGTGCACATTTTTTTAAAACAATATAATACAGTTTCATTATTGCCTCCCATTTACATTGTTTAGTTCTGTTTATGCTTTACAAATATAACTTTGTTTATGCTTTATTCATAATTTTGTACGCTTTATTTACATTTCGTATCATTGTTTACATTCCGTTTACATCCTGTTTACGATAACCCCAGCGCTAGCCGTAGCTTACGCTCGGGGAAGTCCTTGGTTGATTTGCGTGCAAACCATCCAAGGCACTCTGCCTTCGTTCCCTTTTCCAGCTTGCCCTCAAGCGAAGGCAGGGTCAGCTGTGGCTGCCCAACAATCTCTCGGTGTCTGTTTCCCTTCCAGCCTTACACCGACGATTTAGGTCAGTACAGTTTTTGGCGCTAGAAGGAGGGCCACTTTCTTGTTATTAATTAAAACCTCACTACCTATCAAAACTCATCCATCTTGCCCATTTGAGTCTCTTCATCCCTGTTGATCACAGTAAGCTTATGTCACCCCACACTACAACTGCTTACAATCTAACTCCATTCGTCTATCCTAGTCCGTTCACATTTACCATGGAATCTTGCCAAGTCAACCCAGTAACACTACCAATTGCATCAAACCCTGTGACTGCTACGGAATCTATAACCGTTATTGAACACATAAATCCTCAAGGCCCTACATGCCAATCCCTCAGGCTACAAGGCAAAGGCCCTATTCACGAAACTCTTACACCCGAACAATATAATTTTATCTGTGTTAAGATCCAAGCCAACCTACCCATTGATCGTATAGAGAGGGAAGCTAAGCGAGAATATGAATTCATCCATAAAGGAGGACGTGAGTTTATCCCTTCAGCTTTTGACATAATCCCACTATCTGAAAACCATCATAAACTCATATCCCAACTTCTTATGACTAGAAGTCAAGCCTTACAACTACCTCCCATAGAGCCTCAACATGAAGAAGATGACTTTGCAGCCCAATCTGAACATGGAGAATCATACCATACTATTAGCCCCCATGCCCACACAAACCTATTATCCCATCCTTTCCTAGAAGAAAATATGTTTCCTTCTTCATCCACAAACATTCAAGCACCTGTTTTCCATTCCATCCCTATCTTCTCCATGCTTAATAACATTCACTCTGATGCATCCACTTCCATCATTCCTCCACCAGTACAGTCCCAACAATTCACCCAAACCAATGCAGGGTCAATCCTCTAATCTCAAGTAATTGAAATACCGTCAGTCATCCCAGCTTCCACATCCACCCATTACATACCCCAGATGCAAATTCATAGGACACCATTAATTACTCCTACCCAACAAATTCTAGGTGTTGCCTCACAACATGTGGCTGGGCAATGGGTTCCACCAGTAATCTCAATCCCGAATACCATCCCTCCACAACAAATGTTAGCCTAACAACCTGCTTTTCCACAAACAATGCAACAATTAAACCATTATCATCCACAATCAACTCAATCCATTGGATTGCCTACTGCCCAAGAATGGGCAGACACACAAAAAATGATGTACTCATTGGTAGAAGAATTAAAACGCCTTAAAACTTTCAACAATGAGGAAGTCAAGGTACTAGATTTCTATCAAGATGACCCAATTGACCCCTCAGTTCCACCCTTGACCTTGCCAAAAGGAGTCTCATTACCTCAACTGACCAAGTACAATGGAGAAGGGGACCCAAATGCCCACCTAGTAACATTTAGAACCAAAAGCCTTTTACTTCAAGCATGGCCCCATGTAATCTTGCGAGTGTTTGCAATGTCCTTAACCGGAAAAGCCTTAGACTGGTACCGATCTCTACCCCGTAGCTCCATATCTTCTATAGAGAATTTGTTGCATCAATTTGTCACCCGTTTTAAATACAATCTGAAATCTGAAGCCACATTAGATAGCTTGATTCAAATTAAACAAGCGCCATTAGAGCCAGCGCAGAAATTTATCCAAAGGTGGAGTGCATCCTTAAATGAACTTCATGAACCTATCCCCGAAACATATTTACTCACTATCCTTAAGTCAGCTATGAATGACTTTATTAAATCAAAACTTTACTACCTAAAAGCCTGCACATTGAGCCAAGCATTTGTACAAATCAAAGACATAGAAGAAGCGGCACAAACAAGTAATGACCCAGCCTACTCAACCTTTAGAAGCCAACACATAAGGAAAGATAAACCCAAAACAATGGTAGCAGCAGTGGCTGAGGGAAAACAACCCACTATCCCAAACAACTATGAAAGAGCAACACCCACTCATACACCTGAAAGTTCCTCAAATAGAAACAACAACACAGGTCATGCACGTACCTTCGAAAGGAAAGACCCCACTCAATACACACCATTGCCCATGAAGCCTTCACAACTATTTGATCAACTTCTAAAGGCTGGGTTAATTCAACATAAACAAATGTCCCTTGCGGCCTCACAAAGACATGATCGCTTTTGCAAATTGGCCAAAAACCCAGCCTTAGCAACACCCAACGAACCCCCTATCCCAAAAGGCTTTAGGTTGGATAGGTTTTGTGAGTATCATCAACAGTGTGGTCATGGGACTAATTACTGCTATGCATTGAAGCAAGACATACAACACATGATAGATGGGGGTGAAGTAGTATTCGACGAGACAAACCCAGTAAGGCCCCAAAATCAATCCATGGGGGTCTATAAAGATCCTCTCAATACCAAAATCAATGATGCCCCATATGTGATTAATACTATCCATATGGAAAACAGACAAGATGTCCCGCAAAGACCTTTTGTGATTCGGAGGCCTTCAGAAAACGCCCCTACCCCAACATCTCCTCAAATCCCTTTTACCACACGCACATCCCCCACACCATCAAAACCATTTATCATCCACATACCTCCTTCAGTTGCCACCACAACAAACACACCATCTAAAAAATGACCCATTCCCTTTGTGATCCAAGTGCCAAAACACCTTGGCACACAACCCATCTCCACTTCTCGACGACCTGCGCGAGAACGTCTTGCCGATAGGCTAATAAGGGAGCGCTTAGAAAGAGAAAAAAGAGAGCGCATGGAGAGAGAAAACCATAGACATGAATTAGGTCTACGAAAGCCTACACCACTAAGCACCGTTCCCATGAGTTCGTCCATTAATGAGCCTAGTACAAGTCATATCCCAAGCCCAACATTCTCAACTACTAATGTAAAAACCCCTCCACGAGAAATACAAATACTAGGTCAAATGGACCAAATCTCTACAGATAAGAATGTCCCAAATGGTAAAGACCTAGCTAATGCATTGACCCAGGTCACACAAGCCTTAAAACAAAAGAACACTTCTTTAAGTTTGTATGACCTAGTGATGACTTCACTAGTACATCGAGAGGCTCTCGTACGAATGTTAACTTCAATTCCTGTTAGTGAGGATCTCCCTGCAGATGAACCATCCCTTTATGCGGTATTATCCCCACAACTTTAGGAATCAAAAACCACATCCTTAGAATTCCATGTTAAGGACATTAAGCTAGATGAGAAAACAAGGGAAATCACCATGGCCCCTATGTTCATAACAATACAAGTTGATCATTTCAAAATACGTAGGGTGCATGTCGATGATGGTGCAGCAACAAATGTAATACCTTTTTCCATCATTGAAAAACTGGGACTCACTGAACAAATACAACCTACAACAACCTCTTTCTTGAGATCCTTCAGTGGTTCCCGTGTCGGAGACCAATTCCCTACATCAGCTGAATTCATAGTGGTTGATGAAATGCCAGGGTTGACGTCCTTGGCTAGCTCAACTTAAAGCCGTATCTTCACCAATCCATCAGGAGATACATCTACCTTACGAGGGTGGTGAGATCACCATACATGGGGATACAACACCAACAATCACTTCCTCATACCTTGAGAAAGGTGAAGGGTCAGAAATTAAGTTCATTAAGCTTAAAAAAGAAACCATAGACATACATCAAAATGTGAACCCAACATTGATTCACAACCCAACTAGCACTAAAAAAACACAAGAAGACACAGACATAGGAGCCATTCCTACTGATGTTTCTTGGTCAGAACTACCCTTTGACATCACCGATGAAGGGGAAGGTGAATATAAGATCATACCTATACACCCAGCCCCACACATTAAGCTACAAAAGATCAAGAGACAACTCAACAACTAGAACGAATGATACAAATTGTCCGAAATGACGTTAAACTACGAACTGTCTGAAATGACATTAAAATACAACAAGTCCGCAATGACATTAAACTAGCCATGGTCAGAAATGGCCGGTTCCATTTAAAACTTCTTGAAAGCATTACTACCTCTGGCCCACCATGGCATGAAACTGGTAATCCTTTCTGTAACAACAGATGCAACAGTCCATCAAGACTTTAAACTGATGTACCAAGCCCGAAATGGCTTTAAAGTAGAGCCAACAAGTTACAAATTTATAAACTCTCATCATTTCACGTTGAATTTTTTCTTACAGGTTACAAATTACGATTTAGATTCTTGCACGATCATTGCTTTCTTTTCCAAGTATTTACCTTACATCTTGCTTTACACTTTAGAAATTTATGTTACATTTAGTTGCACACATATACTCTAGAAAACAAAGAAAAATAATAAAAAACATAAAACTACAAAAATACATGGCCTGAAAAGGCCTTAAACTAGCATACAGCCTGGAATGGCATAAAACAATCACTTTTTGCATTGCTTTTCTTTCATTCATACATTCTAACTCTATGAACGGCAGGTGTTGCTTGATGTTGTTTTCTTCCTAGTTGATTTTTGCAGGATCTCGCAAGCACGTAGCATGACCATGCATCAAGCATCACACTTTACACAAAGCAAGGTAAGCATCAGTCCACTATGACTATAAACTAGCACAATCCTGGATCATGACTTAAAACTGATACCACAGAACAGTCCTGGATCATGACTTAAAACTGATACCACAGAACAGTCCTGGATCATGACTTAAAACTGATACCA
>MNCI01012252.1:577516-590982 GCA_015680685.1 Gnetum montanum
CTCGGCACATCCGATTTTTGGCTTTCAAGTTCTTCTCACATCATCACATCATATCCTTCTGGGGCTAGGCGTTTGACTTGCCATTCACACTTGTGTAACTACGCTTTGACCGGTGCACATTTTTCTAAAACAATATAATACAGTTTCATTATTGCCTCCCATTTACATTGTTTAGTTCTGTTTATGCTTTACAAATATAACTTTGTTCATGCTTCATTCATAATTCAGTACGCTTTATTTACATTTCGTATCATTGTTTACATTTCGTTTACATTCTGTTTACGATAACCCTAGAGCTAGCCGTAGCTTACGCTCGGGAAAGTCCTTGGTTGATTTGTGTGCAAACCATCCAAGGCACTCTGCCTTCGTTCCCTTTTCTAGCTTGCCCTCAAGCGAAGGTAGAGTCAACTGTGGCTGTCCAACGATCTCTCGGTGTCTGTTTCCATTCCAGCCTTACACCGACGATTTAGGTCAGTACAATGAAGTACCTCCTCATCATTACGTTATTTTTCATTAGATTGTTTATATGATGTATCTATTTGTTTATGTTCATTATGAAATAATCTTTGATCACTTATAGCATATTTGTCTCTTTGAGAAAATTTTAAATTCTCCACTTCTCTTCATTTTTAGGAACTACTACCAGCAAAATTTCCTTACCAAAGCCTTTTTGACAAGACCAAGTGTGAATCTTATTTTGATCATCCTGACAATAGTTAAAGTACTACTAACTACCACAATTCATGAATAATATTATCAAACTTGACTATGCTTGAGCTTGAACTTGCATCCTCTTGTGTGAGATTCTTTGGTTGATTTTTAGGAGTCATTTCTTCTTGTACCTTTCTGTAATTCTTATTTAAAGTGGTTAGTTGTTGAATCTTAGCTTTTATGTTTGAGATTTCTCCTTTCATTTCAATGTGACTAGCATCTAGTTTAGAAATTAAAAATTTCTTTGCTTTCCTAAGCAAATAATGTAGAAGAAGAATCTCTTCTCTAAGTTCACTATAACTTTCATCACACTTACCACCTTGTTCATCCATATGTGAAGAATTTTCATCTATAAGTGCCATGCATATGAGATGAGAATCCTTGGTAGAGTTTCCTCCTTCTTCTTCACTTTGCTCATCATCATCCCAACTTGTATAAAAGTTGGTCTTTGTTAATTCCTCATTATTAAATTTGTTCTTTGGCTGAACCCTACTATCACTAGGACATTTAGAGGCCATGTGGCCACTTCCTTCACAAACCCAACATTCTATAGAAGAGAAATATAAGTTAGAATTCAAAAAAATTTTGCCTCTTTATTTACCTGTGAATAGATTAGACCTTTGCTGATACAGTCCCTTGTTTCTTCTTGTAAGCAATCATTGTAGCTTTCTTAAGAGAAAGGCAATATCATCTTCACTACCCTCATCATGCTTATTTAGCTCCTTCTCCTTGGAGATAGTCTTTCAAGCAATAGGTCTTTCTTGAATGGCTCCTTTGCCTATGCGATTTATTTCATAAGCAATGAGAGCACCTTAAAGCTCTTCAAATTTTAGAGTTGAGAAATCTTTGATTTCTTCCATAGCCATGACCTTTGGTTTGAACTTTGGTTGAAGAGTTTTGATGATTTTGATGATGACATTGCTTTTGGGAAAATCTTTATTGATACCTCTAATAGCTACAAAAATATCATTTGCTCTAGAGAAGTAATCTTTTCTTTTCTCACCTTTCATTTTAAGCTTATGATATTTGCTTTGTAAAACTAACAAATTTGATTACTTAACAATAGAGGTTCTTTCATAAGTAACTTCTAAAGTTTGCCAAATTTCTTCAGCCATTTTACATCCTGCTACTCTATTAAATTCAAATTTATTCAAAGTGCAATATAAATAATTCTTTGCTTTTGAATCAAACATGAACTTATCTTTCTCCTCTTGTGTTCATTTGTTGCAAGGCTTGATGACATCAGTGGAGCTGTCGACAGGTGGAGTGTAGCCTTCTAGGATGGACACCCAAACTTCAAACTTCATGGATTTGAAGAATCCTTGCATTCTAGCCTTTCAATAGGTGATGTCACATTCGTCAAACATTGGTGGCTTTGTATAAGATGTCCCCTTCATTTTTTACTCTTTGAAGTTGATAATGAAGAAGAGTACCATGCTCTAATACGACTTAAGGATTGTTGAACTTAGAAGGGGGGCATGAATATGTTTCCCAAATAAAAAATTCTTTAAAGAAAAGCACACACCAAATTTAACATGGTTACCCAACTTGGGTAGTCCACACTCAGGAAGTAGTTTGCAAGCACACCTCTAGACTTTGTTACTCTCAAATAAGGTTTTAAGGGTACCACATCTTGTACAAGCTCTATGCTTCACAATGGAGTGATTTAATGCTATGATCTACTTAACTCTGCATGGTTTCAATAAGCTTAGAATATGTTTTTTAGGATCCCACAATCTTTACAACTTGAGCTTCTCTCTAGAGTGTTGTGGCACTACACCAACACTCAATTCCTCAGGATCCTGATAAGCTTAATCAAGATGCCTTCCTACAAGAAGCACATCAACTTTGTAGAGCAACAAAAGAGAACAACAGTCACAAGGAAAGAATGCAACCAAGTTTATCTATCCTTGCACTCTGAGGCACAACTTACTTTAACCAATTACAATAGACAAATGAGTGTATAAGGAAGAGCAATAATGATTACAATAGATAGTACACAATGCTTGCACTTTTCCCAATGAGAATGAAGTATTCTTATAGCTAATATGTTTTTGAAATCACCTCAAAATTTGTGCAATAGCTAGTCAATGGTTATTAAAGACATCTTCTTTGAGATTGAGATGTCTTTCTATATCTAACCTCCATTTTAGAAAGATGTCTTCTTCTGATGAAAGACATCTTTCTACAATAGTCCTTCATTTTGGAAAGATGTCTTTCTTTCTAAAAATATGTTTACCATTTTGCAGAGATGTATTCCCTTGTACTACCTTCAGTTTTTCCAAGATGTCTATTATTTCTTGGAGATGTATTTCTTTAGCTCCCTTTTCATTTTGAATTCTTTGTTCCTTATCCATGATCTTGAATTTTTGTAAGCCTTCTTATCTCAATTCAAGTTCTTGTCCTATAGACACAAAAATCACACATCTACACAAACAACCTTGTTCTCCATTCTTCTTAACAGTTTAACATACCAAAAGGTCCATAGAAATCGGTGTGAAGGTGGATAGACAAGCTAGTCCTAGCCATATCCAAACACATGGAGGTGAAGAGCATGTACATTCAGATGAAGAAGTCTGATAGCTAGGTGGAGATTGAGTAGATGAAGAGGAAGGTTAATCCATCTATGGGAGTGTAGGAAAAAATTAGCCAAGGATTTTAATTAGAGAGAATCCTATTCCTCAAATATAACTCCAAGGGCTTTCATAATGCTCAATAATTCTTCAAACAAGCTTAATGATCAAGATGAAGCAAGACTTCGTAGAGCATTCAGAAATGCTTCAAGACTTCCATATGTAGAGTTGAATACTTTCAATAGTGTAGATGGTACCAACTCTTTTGCAAGTTGGCTAAAGATATCTGAGAAGCATTTTCTATTGGAAGAGGTACCCAATAACTTGAGGGTATTTATTGCTAAATCCAGAACGGAAGGTAAGGCTTCTACATGGTGGAAAAAGGAGTCTTAGGGTTATGAAAGATGAAATGGTTAGCCTATCAAAGATTGGGATTTGATGACATATAGGTTGAAAAGGAAATTTGAACAATCTCATCAAAGATAAGAAAACATTATGAGGTTGAAATTCCTAAGGCAAGGTGACAAGGATGTTAGAGAATTCTATATCAAAATTTGTGATCTATTCCATCAAGTTAAGGTAAACTAGGAGGAGTATGATCAGGCTTACATCTTTTTAGGACTCAAAATGATGTATTGGAAAGAGTTATTCTTTAATGAGCCATAAACCCTTGATGAGGCTTATGATTTGGCTCTCAAGGTTGAGAAAAAATTAGGTGGATTTGGAAATAGGAGAGAAGAAACTTCTAAGGAAAAGGATAAGGGATCCAAATCCAAATCTAAAGACAAGAAGGGCAGCCAAGATAAGAAGACTAAAAGAGGTGATGAGAAGGGCAAAACCAGGAAGGACCTAAGCAAGGGAGGAAAGAGTCAAGGTTGTAGCTCATCAAAATTTTAGTGCTTCAAGTGTGAAAAATAGGGACATAAGTAATGGGATTGTTTACTTCACAAGGTAGTGAAGGGAAAAGATGTGCAAACCATGGAGGTGGAGGAGACATCAAGCCAAACTCTTCAAAGAGGTAATCCTAATGCTCCAAAAATTGAGGATGTTTTTGAATTAAATTCTTGTGCATTCATGGGAAATGTGAATAGAGGAGATTGTTCTGACAAGAGATTGTTACTTTAGATTGGGGATAGTTATTTTCTTAGTGGGAAATGGATTCATCTTTTGATTGATGGGGGAGCCCAAGAAAGTGTTATTTCTTCTAAGATAGTTGCTAGATTGGGTTTGATAACTAATCCTTCCCAAGAGATGAAGGAACAATGTATTTTGAAATTTTAAATTGGAAGTTTTCATGATCTTGTGAGGGGTGATGTGCTTCCAATAGATTGTGTTGATGTAATTCTTAGTAGACCTTAGAATTTTGACAAAGGTTCTTAGTTTGATGGAGTAAGAAATGTGTGGAGTGTTGTTAGACCTAATGGAATCCATGATTTGATTCCTATGATAGTTGAACAAGTGAGGTGGAAAAGCTCACTTAATGCTTTGTTAATCCTTATAAGAGAGAGGGAATATACTAAGGAACATGATGAAATCAGTTTTGGTTTTGTTGTTATGACAACAGTTGCTACTAACTATGATGATGTGTAGGTTGAACTTCCTACAAGTGTGCTAGGCTTGAAGGAGAAATTTTCCAAGGTGTTCAAGGGGAAATTGGATGGACTACCACTGATGAGGAATATACAACATTAGATTGACTTCATTCCTAGTGCTACCATTCTAAATGCGAGAGTTTATCAAATGGTACCAAATCAAAGGAATGAATTGCAAAGGCAAGTAGAAGGGTTACTTACAAATGGCTTTGTGAGGAAATCCATTTTACCTTGTGTAGTTCTAGTGATGCTAGTGCCAAAGAAGGATAGTAATGAATAGAGGATGTGCATTGATTCCATGGTAGTGAATAGGATAATAGCAAGGTACAAGTTTCCTATTCCAAGGATGGATGATATCCTTGATGTCCTTACCAATGCTAAAAGTTTTAGCAAAATTGATTTGAAGAGTGGTTACCATCAAATCAAGATTATGCCTAGTGATGAGTAGAAGATAACTTTCAAAACATTGGATGGATTATTTGAGTGGTTGGTGATGCCATTTGGGCTCATGAATGCACCTACTACATTCATAAGATTGATGCATGATGTACTAAAGGACTTGATTCGTAAGTGCTGTATTTTTTTTTTTAAAGATATTTTGGTGTATACCTCTAATGAGGAAGAGTACTTGGGTAACTTAAGGATGGTATGCCTTAAGTTAGAGGAGGCATAGTTGGTGATCAACATGAAGAAAGTCATTTTTAAAAGAGGAAAATCACATATTTAGGGCATGTGGTTTCTAAAAATCAAATTTGGTGCAAGCTACCAAGTTGAACGCTAGAAGGGATTGGCCAACTCCTAAAAATGTTGGGGAGGTAAGATAATTCCTTGGTTTAGTAGGTTTTTATAGATGATTCATTAAAAATTTTAGTGATATTTTGTGGACCATGTTTGCTTTGTTGAAGCAAAATAAATAATTTAGGTGGGATAATGAAACCCAAGGGTGCTTTGACTTGTTAAAAGCAAAGATTACTAGTGAACTAGTGCTTGCAGTTGTAGATTTTTTAAAAGCTTTTTTAGGTGGAGGTGAATGTAAGTGGACTAGCCATTGGAGGGTTACTTTCACAAAAAGGTAGGCCCGTTGCTTTCTTTTTTGAAAAATTAAATGAGTCAAGGTAAAAATATAGTGTATATGAGAAGGAGTTGTACACTATTCTTCAAGCAATCAAGCATTGGAGGCATTAGTTGTTGTCCAAAGAATTTACCTTGATGATAGACCATAAAGCACTTCAATTTCTAAACTTACAAAAGAAGTTGAGTGCAAAAAACATGAAGGGGATTGCACAGTTACAAGAGTTTAATTTTGTGTTAAAGCATAAAATTGGAAAAGCCAATGTGGTAGTTGATGCATTATTTAGGGTGCATGTGGTAAGCTTTAGTGCACTTCATGTGGAAGGTATGGATGATTTTGCTTCCTTATATGAGTATGATGTTGAGTTTAGGTAGGTTTGGAGGAGCCTCAAAGAGATGTTGATGAATAGGATAGACCAACGGAGGGACTATCATATTCAATATGAACTACTATTTAAGAATATAAAGGTATGTGTTCCTAATTGTGATTTTAGAAAGAATATCTTGTTTGAAAAGCATTGTAGTGACATGGAAGGTCACATGGGTAGGGATAAAACATTGGAACTTGTGGGTAGGCACTATTTTTGGCCTAGTATGGCAATTAAAGTTTCAAAATTTATGAAGGAGTGCTTGACATGTCAAAATTTCAAAGGAGTTAAAGGTGTGGATGGGCACTATATGCCTTTACCAATTCCTAAAGATCCATGGGAAAGTGTGTCAATGGACTTTGTGAGTGGTATTCTAAAGACCAAGAGTGGAAAAGATGCAAATTTTGTTGTTGAGGATAGGTTCTCCAAGATGGAACATTTTATTCCATGTAAGAAGGTGAGTGATGCCTTTCATGTTACAAATTTATTTTTCTAGCATGTTGTGAAGTTGCATGGTATTCCTTTGAATATTGGTAGTGATAGAGACTCCAAGTTCACAGTCATTTTTGGAGGTCCCTTTGGAAGATTTTAGAAATAAAGTTAAATTTTTCTAGTGGATATCATTCATAATTTGATGGCCAAATAGAGGTGGTGAATAAATCCTTGCCAAACATATTTAGATGTTTATGTGATGGATAACCAAATAGGAAGGAAAACCTATTGTGTCATGTTGAATTTTTTTATAATAATTCTTTTCATGTTACTATTGGAAAAAGCTCATTTGAGGTGAATTATGGGTTTTGTTCAAATATGGTGGACACTTTGAAGAGCTTTGATGTTGACACTCAACTTAGTGTTGATTTTGTGTAAGAGATGAGGGGTTCTTCATACATAAGTAAAATCAAATCTTGAGAAGAAGACTAAAGAGAGATTCATCAAGAGGAATGAGAGCAAGCAAAAGTCTAATTTTTTTATTAGTGATTTGGTTTGGATGCATTTGAAGAAGAAGCAATTGATAGATGTTAACTTATCCAAATTGAAGGCTAAGAATATTGGGCCTTTCAAAATCAAAGCTAAAATTAATGACAATGCTTTTGAGATTGATTTACCAAACAATTTTAGCATGTCTTTTGTGTTTAATGTTTCAGATCTGGTTCACTATCATGGACTAGTTGATGAGGAGACCACACAGGGAAGCATTGGTGAGTTGAAGGGGGCTATTGATCAGTCCAAGCCTTCAATGGAGAATAAGACAATCGTACTTAAGTAGAGAAAAGCTTCTAGCACTTGGGAAGTTAAGAGGCATGAATATTTGATCCATTGGAAGGATCAATTTACTGAGGATGTTGTATGGATCCATGAGACCAAACTTGTTGAGTGGGGGATCACTTCTATCCCTATTCCCTTGTTGACATGAATTTTCTTTTTGAAGGGTGGGAGAGTTGGTGTAGGAACACCTCTTCCAATTTCCTTGTGCTTATCGTACAAGTTTTATTTGTAGGTTTTTTGCTTGAAGAAGACTTGGCTAAGTGTGTCCTATTTTTGTGTGTCTTCTTGTGTCAATTTTTGATGATAATGTTTCTTGGATGTTTTGGGATGTTTGGAGGTGTTTTTGGCTCATTTTGATGAGTTCAGGAGGTTCTAGGGTCTATGGGGACTTTTTGGGAGGTATCTAGAGGCTTCTAGCATCAAAATGAGCATTTTTATTTTTGGCACCTTCAGAAGAGACATCTCCCCTTCCCTGAAGTGTAGATGTCTCCAATCCAGAGAATACGTCTACTAAAAATAGTAGACATCTATCCTAAGAGTAGGGCTTTCACAAAAGACATCTCTTGTAAAGTGTAGATGTCTCTAGTCTAGAGAAGACATCTCCCAAATATAGTATATGTTTCTTTTTAGAACAGAGCTCTTATAGAAGATGTCTACATGAAACAAGAGATGTCTACGTTGGTGAAAAAGAAAAGCTCTAGTGTGGCAGTTCAATTAGGAAACATCCAAAAGACTCTAGATCCATGTGGGAAACATTTAGGAAGGAAAATAAAAAACTTTCAAGGATTTTGGATCTCTATATTTATTTATTCCTTCATTCATGAAAAAGAGGGAAGAGAGAGCTGGTATGGAAGAAGAGAGCTTGTATGCAACAAGAGTGAGATCTTAGTCCTAGGTTGTAGGAAAGATTTCTATTGGTTGTGTCTTACATTGAGAACAACCATTGTGTGGTTGTAGAGCCTCACACTCTACAATATCGTTTGAGTGTGATAGGTTTTTGGATGTTTGTGGGTTGCATGAACCTTAATGTATTGTTATGATAATTTTAAGTATAGTTAACTAGTTTTCTTGTTTTCTAGCAAACAATTTTGTCTTTTCATGATATCTAGATTTAGTGTGTTGAAGGTGATTTAACTGTGGAGTGAACCTACTCCAAGCAAGAATAAAATTGCTTAGAATAGCCAATGATAGAACTTTGTGTGATAATGTTTACATAATTTGCAAGATTTTGACATTGTCTTATAGTCTCAAGATTTTTGAAAACTCCTTGGAATTCATGCAACAGCTACCAAATGGCTAGTATAGACATTTACTTCAAAGTTTAAACATCTATTTGAGTGAAAGCCCTCAATGCAGGAGATATGTCTACCTAAAAAATTAGATGTCTACATGTAGATGTCTACTGTTTGAGATAGATGTTTGTTGTTTGAAGACGTCTATTCCACTTTTTCACTTTGGAGTCTAAGGTATTCTCTTATCAATTTGACATCTTGGCAGTTCTTGCAACACCTTAGTTTAGCTTGTAGACTCCATTTTCATCCATGCTCTCATCTTGTCCATTTAGTCTTCATTTTGATATCTTAACATAGATTTCATTTCCTTGAATTTTCAAATCTCTTTGTGAAGTTCTTGTTCATGGCCCTGTAAAATCAATCACACACATACATTCTACATTCTCTATTTTCCTTAAGATTTTGACATACCAAAAGGTCAAAAACACCTTCAACTCTTTAGTTCTAAAGTTCATCAATTCTTATGATGGTCATCCATCATAACTTTCTTTTACTTTAAGATATCCAAACATAAGTTCCATCTAAGTTATTCTTCATTGTTGTAGATAGTTGTTCCTTTGATTACTTTTTAGTCTTATTTAAAAGTCATCGTTTAACCCTTAATGTCTTGTTTAATTTCTTCCTTACATACTTATTCTTCATCAAAAGTATGTCTTATATCCTTGTGATACAATTATGAATTTTTGTAATTAAGGGGCACATCCTTATGAATTGTCTTATTTGATTAAGAATCATATCTTTTCCTTAGATTGGTTTTGAAACTAATGATTATACTTTTGTACATGCTTAAGATTTAACACTCCTCTTTAAGCATTAGTTTCCTACACTCATTTTGACAATTTATTATGAAATTGATAAGTGTTATTGATTATAAGTGCATTATTACTTCATAGTGACTGGTCACAATATAATATGTCATACTCATAGTTGAGACATTGAACAATGAGGTGTTAGCCTCGTGGTAAAACCCTTGATTTGGATAGTATAGGTTATGGGTTTAATTTCAATGGGCAATGCTAAGTTACATAAAGTTCTAATTAGACTATATACCTTGGGGTGTACCTATGTTTCACTTATTTTAGGTTCCAACACTCCCCCATATCTCATTAGCAATGTAGATGAAACATTTTGGAGGGTTTTTAGAATTAAAGCTAGATGACTATATGTAATCCCATAGAACTTAACTTTAAATTTTATACGTTAATGTTATGTAGTGGAATCAAACCCATAGCTTGAAGATTCCAAACCAAGATTCTTACTACTAGGCTAACACCTCATTATTAGCTAAGTGAAAATTTTGGATATTGGACTCCAAAAAATGTATATATTAAAAATTAAAATTCAATGTACAAAAGTAGAGGTGTACTATAGAGAGGTGAAAGGCCTAGTAGTTTTGAGGATGTCTTTTCAAGTTTTCATTCTTATAATTGATCTTGAAAGATCTCCTCTTTAGGGTAGAAAATTAAAATTTCATAAAAAATTAACATTGGATGAAGGGGGAGGATGCCCCCATCTTGTCAATAGAATCAATATTATATGGGCTAACATAACTCGTTAAGGTAAGTAGAGGATCTACGAATGATTTTCTATAGTCAATTAACCACATGAAGAAGTAGAGGGAGAAGAAAGGGGTAGGGATGGAGGAATGCCAAAATCCAAAATAATTTGACTATAGGCACAATCCAAGACATATAAATAACAAGATATAGTAGAAGAATTATACAAAAATTGTAATTTGACATTATTCTAAGATATGCTATGTTATAATATGTAATTTAACATTCTTCTCATCAAATAAGAAAATTCAGCCAATTACATATTATAATCTTCTTAATTCTTGCAACTATTATCATCATAAAGGATATTTGTATAATGCTTATCCTTTTCTACTCGATAAAATATATACTATGAAAAAGAAAAAATACATTGAAGTTAAAGATAAGAAAAAAAAATGAAGTTGAAGATAAGAATAATTAAATATCAATAAAGAAACCAATGAAGATAGAAGCTTTAGGAATGTTTTTACTTATACTACAAGAAGTATTGATAAATCTAGACATATAGCTCATGAGGAAAATATGTCCTTATTTGATAAGAAGAATATTAACTCAAAGATCAAAACTAATAGTGATAAGTAGGTTGCTTAGTTAATAGTAAAGATTCTTAATCAAAAATAATAAAATGCTAGTGATGCCAAATAGGTTGGTATTTCATTATAGCTTTATATTGCTACCTCAAATCCTTTTATTATTTTAAGTTCATGGACTAATGTTAAAAGCTATATAAATGTTATTAGAGAATGGGCTATCTTCACTAATAAAAATTAACTTTTCTCTCTTAATTTCCTATAAATATCAATTATAAGGATGTACACATGAATAAACATCCTTAAAATTAAAATTTTTTTGCTTTTGGTCTAACATCCCCTCTTCCTTTGCAAAAAGTGCTTCATTTCCATGTTTTTTAAAGCGTTTTCTACTAAATGCATGTGATGTATTTCGAATATTTTTTATTATTAATGTTGATCCCCAAAATAATATTAAAAAGATAAAAAATATTCAGAGTACATTAAATTCTTAACACCAAGTTAAAAATACTAAAAACATGGAAAGGAAAAACTTTTTAGTTTTAGGATATCTATTCAAGTGTACAACCTTATAATTGAATTTTTTAAAATCAAGAGGAGAAATATAATAATTAGTAGAGAGGATGGTTTTAGCCTAACAACATTTACATCACCTTTAACTTCTATGCTTGAATTTAAAATAGTAAAAAAATTTAAGGTAGAAAATTATGGCAAAATACCAACATTTGTAAAAAAGTTAGATACAGTAGAAAATGATGTCATATATTCTTTATTACCATTACATTATTTCTTAATGTTAAGCTTACATCAATAATCTTTATCATCAACTATAACCTACTTGTTAACATTAGTTTTGATCTTTGAATCAACATTATTCTTGTCAAATAAGGATAGGTTTTTCTTATGAGCTATTTATCCAAAATGATCAATACTTCCTATAGTACAAGTAAAAGCATTCACATAAGCTTATGTGTTCTCTAATTTTCTTATTTCCATTTAATTATTCTTATCATTGATATTAACTTAGTTTTTTACATCTTTAACTTTCAATTATTTTTTTATCTTCAAATTTAACATGTTTTTTATCTTCCTTAGCATCTTTTCTCTTGAGTAGAAAAGGGTAAGCATTAAACAAACATCCTTCAAGATGATAAAAGTTGCAAGAATTGAAAGATTAAAATATATAGTTGGTTGCATGGAAGTTTTCTCATGTGCTTACAATATCAATTACTTTTTATGGTTAAGAAGATTGATTTTAACAAAAAAAATCTATGAGAACTAGATAATATATACAGAAATTCTATATGCTTAATGGGACTAAGAAAACTAATAATTTGCTACTCAAATCTTTAAAATATTAATAGAAGATTAAATAGATCAAACAAACATTAAACTTTAGAATAGTCTTTAGATTAAACATTAAAATCTAAAGTCTCCTCATGAATGATCAACATTACATAGTTATGTATAGCTAATCCTATATTTAGGGTGCACCATGTGACATCCCATTTGATGAGTGGCGAGGTACCCCTACACTCAACCATATGAATATGAGCGTGTACGCGCGATCCGGTCGAACTCCGCAGACTAAATGCCTTAACGCCACAAGGAACGCTTGGGGTTAATCGTTCGTTGTCTTCCCAGGCTTGCTTGTATGTGTCACGGTGTATGGTTAAGCAAGTCTGAGGTATATGATTTTTTTTGGTATTTTTCAGTTTATCTCCTAAGCTATGAGGAAAAGGGTTGAGAAACTAACTAACTCTAACTAATGTCCTAAGTCTGAATTAACTAGCGTCAGCATTCGTTCCCACTTACCGGACACACCTTGAACTATGCAACTGTGGCTACCAAACGCTAATTGTTACTGGGATCACCACACGTAACGCAAGTGCTCGAAGTGGTTGTACTGAGGCACCTATTTAGCCTAAGTATGATAAGCAGCCGATTCCTTGATTAGTCATATACATTCATAGATGCTCGTAATCAAGTCGTACTCGTGCACACTAGGAAAGCAATAAATAACAATAAATAAAACCATGTACTGCAAGGTTTATCCAATCAAGTTTGTCTTTATTGCCGTACACAACTTGTGTTTAGGTTACAAAGTTGCTCGAATAAAGAGCCGTTCACTCTAGGACTCCTACTGCGGGCACATGGGAAATTAATCTAACTCTGGAGTGTTCAAACTGCCAGAGCTTCGCTACTTCTAGTCAGGATTGGGAAATGAAGGGAGTGCTACCTCTTATTTATAGATATGGTGGCAAACCGCGATATCGTGTACATGATATCATAGGGATAGATGCGATATCGCGTACGCGATATTGCAGGGGATGCGATATTGCAGTGGCTGTGATATCGCGTACGCAATATCGCGGCTTGTGCATATTGCATCTCATCATACCCCCATGACTGAATGAAAACTCGTCCTTGAGTTCTTTACAATGATATCAGGTAGGTATGGGATTATTGAGGGGAATGGAACTAATGGGATGACATGTGAACGG
>MNCI01012252.1:596693-721379 GCA_015680685.1 Gnetum montanum
CGATATCGCGTACGCGATATCGCAGGGATGGACGCGATATCACGTACGCAATATCGTAGGGGATGCGATATCGACGCGATATCGCGGCTTGTGCATATTGCGTCTCATCACCATTCTTGGACATTATATAAACATCAAATATAGGTTATAGTCAATATTATGTGTATTAAACATAATAAGGAAAATGTAGAAAAATAAAAATAAAAAGGAACTTTATTAATAATAAAATTAGGAAATTAAAAAATGTATCTAGGTTATGCTTAGAGGGTTCTTGGGATTCTCTTCTTTAACATCTATCCCTTAGAGGCAATCCTACATTACCAACATGGTTGGGCATAGACTCTGCAAGAAGGAGCAGCCAAGTCCTTTCTTTTCCTACTTTATCCAAAACTTAATATTCACCATTGTTGGCTTTGCAACTCTATGCTGGCACAACTTCTAAGTTACTGGTATAAATACTTCTAGTTAAACCCCTAATGGTTCTCTTAAGAGACATACTTGTATTACAATGTGTTCCAATAAGAGTTCTTTAATAATAATTATAACTTCTAATTATAAAATGACACTAGTTAGGAATGGAAAAGTAACACATTCCACTATCGAAGCATTACCTAACTTAACAAGTAGAGAAAAATAAGAATAATGCCTTGTATGAATGACTTGAATGTTATACTTTTGCATTACATTGTTTAACTGCAAAATGAAACTTTGATTATAAGGCTGATAATCCAAAACTTGAAGGAACACATATCATGATGTAAGATTAGAAATCAATGAATCATATATATAATTAGAAAGAATAAAATTAGGTGTCTTATTTGCAATAATATCACTAAAAGGAATCATTTACAAATTTCTATTGACTACCATGTAAATTTACATTCTAAGAATCAATAAAATTTTTTGCATTGGTAGAAGAATTAGAAATTTTAGTATTGGTAGAAGATGTTAGAAGTAATTTAGAATCCAACATGGAAGAATTATGATTCTCATTAAGAATTATTACAAACAAATTTTGATATCTCATAGAGTTTAGAAGAAATAATAATGTAATTTTTACTTTGTAAACCTTATTTTGAGTTCAAACAACTTAGAAGGTCCGAGAATTCAAAATATTTTTTAGTAATATTTATTCCCAAGACTTATAGAAGGGGTGTTGAAACAACAAAATAATTAGGAGGGAAGTGGAAGGGGTATTAGAATTCTAAAATAATTATAATATAGGCTAACATCGCATTTAGGATAATGCATATGATAATTAAATGGTTAGTTATTATGATAACTAAATGGTTAGTTCATTGTCTTGTTAGATAAGAGGATGCTAGTTTGAGTTATACATAAGGCATTGTTATATTTCTCTATAATTCTTCTAATGTATCATGTTTGTTATATGTATTGGGATGTACCTATAATTAAATTATATCGTTCCATCATTCTCACTTAAAAGAAAAAAATATTATCAAGCTAAACTTTATTTAAAAAAATAAATTCAAATAAGTAAAACATGAAAAAGTAAAGGAATAACTACGATCTAAATAAGACCTTAGTTGAAAGAAGAGTGCTATTAAAACCATAAAGAATGTGAAAGTCAAATATGCATTTACAATAAAAATGTTAAAATCTTTCATCGAACTAAATTGAAATAACAATACTCAACTTTTGTGTTACCTTTGATACCTTAAATTTTGGGAAAGGAGGATTTGATCATTTTAACGAACTTTCAAAATTCAACCAACTTTCTTGAGCTAAGTATAATAAAGCTCTTATTATATTATTTCTCATAAGGTTACATGATCTTAAATGTAGTTTGAATTGATGGAGTACCCTTCAAACTATCAATAATCTTTTACTTTTAACTAGAAAAATATATAAAACTAAAATTTTATTATATTTGTTGATTCTTTGATCTATTTAATAGTGAAAAATTACATGCTATGAGTTTTGAAAATATGATTAAGAAAATTACTAGGTGTTTTTAATAACAGTTGAAACAAATCAACTAAATTTGCAACTACAATATCTCATCTATGTTTAATATACTCAAATGAAGGACATTGCAAGAAAATGTGGTATTCATCTTCAATGCTATTTGTATTACACAGATTTCATATTTGTTCTTCACGAGAAAATTTCAGTTATCTACTTGTTTTAACTCGTAGATGATAAGATCCCATTCATGCTCTACTAATTATGTATTGTAACTAATGAGAAATAATAGTAGATAAATAGTTTTCTTTTGAATTAAGGCCTCCCATGATATTATTCAAATAAAAATGTTTTTTCCTTTTAGAATTTCACCAATCTTTTGAAATACTTCTTATTTTACCAAATTGCAAAATTTGTTAGAATCAAAATAGAAAATGTAGTCTTGAATATTCCATTTATTAAGCCATAGGACTTCCTCATGAAGTTATTCTTTAATACGGGTTTTCATCATTACTTTTTTTGGAATATGTATCTAATAAAGATGTAGGAAGATTAAGTGTATACTATAAACTGACAAATAGCTTCAACCTCTAATGGCATCATCTTTGCTTCAAGAAACATGATATCATATTGCCAAAATAGATTGAACTTAATTTGCTTAGTTTTCATGCCTAATATGTGATATTAGAAAGTTAAAAATTTGATGAAGAATTTTTTTCTCAGGACTATGACATTGTTGCTAAAATGTAGTATCAATGTCGTATTTATAATGTGATGAGTAGCAAGTATACCCTGTGTTTAGCCATAAGAATCACTAGTGTGCACTAAGCGATCTAGTCGAATTCCATAGACTTTAGCTCTATAAGTACACTAGTTTCTAGGAGGTGAATCTAACCATTGTAATCATTGTCTTTTTAGTTCTTCTTGTAAAGTATAAGTGTATGGTTAAGTGTAATTGAGGCATAATATTTTTATCATTTTATCTTTTATGGGTTAAGTCACCTAAGAATAAGAATAAAGTGATTGAATGCTTAATTAATTTAATAACTAGCTAATATTTAACTAATCCTAACATAAGCATTTGTTCCCACTTTGTGTACACATCCTAAACATGTTATAGTGCCACTGGGTTATCGAGTGTCAAGCACTACTGGGATTACCAAATGTTAAACATATGCTCAAAGTGGTCATACATATGTTTGCTATTTAATCAAGCTTAATTAATTACTTAGAAACATTAAAGTAAATTACATGAATATTAGAAGCATAAAGAAAACATTAATCTATTCTAAATTTTGTAAGGTTTTATTATAAAATCTTGTCTTTATTGTCATTCACACGAGGGTGTTTAGGTACATCAATGCTTGAATAAAGATCCATATACTTCTTTGACTCATATTGTAGGCACTTAGAAAATATTCTAATTGTTGGAAGGAAAAATTGCAAGAGCTTCACTACAACTATGAAAAAAATTTCATAAATGTTGAGGGTAGGCACACATTTATACGTAAAGATAAGGTGCCATGTCAATTGGTACATATCAACAAGTCAAACCTTACATTGACTAGATCTCATCAATAGGGTTGTGTTGATGGCATCCCGTTGATACAACCCAACAATGACAACTCATCATACACCCAATGACTAAATGAAAAATTTTTCTTGACTTCTTTACAAAATTTGGAAAGGTATGAGATTATTGACTAACTACAAACACACAAAATAAACACCATAAAAACTAGGTGCCTAAGTGTACAAATTTACGATCATTACAAACATTTGGTATTTAGGACAATAAAATTGAACACTAGGACAAAGATAGATAACAAAAATCCTATGATGGCATGAAGATGCTAAAGAAAATTAGACAATTCCAGGTAGTGGAGGCTTCTAAGGTTTGAAGGACCTTCTCCTACTTTAGGTGGATGTGGTTGTTGTGGTTGTCCTATCACAACTACAACTTTTGGTGAAAGATAAGAGGCATCTAACAATGCCTTCATCTTTTCCTCATTACTCTTGGGATCATTCATGGTTCATGCTACTTCACCAATGTGGGCTAGAATGGGAACATTCCATAGAAAAGGCATTGTTGAAAATAACTTCTTCACATTGACAAATCAAGCAGCAAACTACTTATGTTTGAGTTCAAATGCCTTAAGTGCACTCTGTAGCTCGTAGTAGTGATTCACCCTCTTAGCCAAGTCCTTAGTAGTTGATATCTGATTAGTGAACTTCACCTTGAGAACATCAAGTTCCACACTTGTAACCTAGAGTTTTTGCTTAGTCTCTTTATGGTGCTTAAACTCTACCTTATACAAGAAGTATGAACTAGCTACCTACTTCTTCAATTCTAACTATGGCTTTCTAGTAGTCAACATCACTAGGTTTACATATCAAAGGTTGGAAAGCTTCATATACTTAGTCATTTTCTTGATTTGCATCTCCTTCATGTAGATTTCAGCCTTGTTGTATGCATTTAGCCCATCAAAGATAGGCTACCAAACATTACCTCCTTATTGGAGTTGCTAGAGGGCCTCATCTACTTTTGCCTTTGCTAATTGAATGTGCTATTCATTAATTTATTTTTGTAATTCCACCTAGTCCTTGTAATGATTTTTCACCCTTTTGAAGTTAAGGGCCTTATTCTTCTAGGCAGCAATCTTGATTGCAAATTTTTGATGTAAGGCACAAATTTCCTCCATCGAGATGTTTTTATTTTTAACTGCTAACGTCCTTAATTTAGTGTTTACCTTAGCAAGATACTGATGCTATTGATGAATGAATTTGGACATCTGTTGCTTCTATGCATCAACATTTCATAGGTTGTGGTCAAGGCTTTATTCTCCTAATGAGTCTAGACCAAGTCCTTTCGGATGTTGTACATCATGGCATTAACTAAGGATTAGTCAAAGATTGCTGACTTCTTGGCATTCTCAACCTTTTTGAGTCTTGCTTGAAGCTATTGAAAAGCTTCATCTTGCATGATTTCTTGGTTGAGCAACATGGGATTAGTGAGGCAGGCTCTTAGTTTGGCAACTTTTGCAGCCAAGCATTGGTTCTCATTTCAAGCTATTTTAAGTTGTTCCTCCATGATGATGCATTTGATCCTTGCCTTGAGCAACTCCAATTGGGTTGCAATGATGATATCTATAAGGTCAAAGACATCCAAAATCAATTGCCAAGTTTCCACTAGTTAGTTTAGCAATTTCTCATGTTGGGATATGCTCAATCTACCGCTGACAGTTCCTGTGGATGTCTACACATCTCTAAGTATAAAAAAATCTGGTACAGACACCACAAGCACATTGAGTGCTTTAGCCACTTTGTCAATAACCACTTCAGCCATTTTCCCTTGACCATGGTGTTGCATCACCAAGATAGTTGTCCCCTCATCCTCCCCCAAACACATCAAGAAGATAACAACATTCCCAGAGATGTTTGGGAATTTCTGCTATTGCGAGAATTATACCATTACCTCTCAAGTGCTTGGATTCAACTTTGCAAGCACTTGCATTCATTGGGTTGAGAAAGTTGGCATCCCATCCTTCATTTGGCTTATGGTTTGGGCCACTTCATTGAGGTGGCTTATGGTTGGTCTATACACAAATGGGTCACCACCACTCATTCTTGCTTGCTACTACTGCTATTGAAAGAGTTGCTCTTGGAGTTTTCTCATGTGCTTAATGGTAATGTGGATCTTTGGAGTTGTCTCATGAGTGGGTGGTAGAGGTGATGGTTGTTGATCCTCTTCCTAGATTACTTTTGCAAGAACCTTGTCTTTCATCATTGAACCCAAGAGGTGGTTGGAGTGCATTGAATGGTATCATTTGTGTAGTGGGCTATGCTTTCCCTGTTGCATAATTTTTTGATGAGGCATGAAAAGGGAAGTGCCTTTCTTCCATGTTCATTCTTCTTAAAGTGCTTCTCTATTTAAAGATAGATCAATTGTGGAATATTAATAGGAAATCTAGCACTTAGAGCAGTGCATGCATGAGTAGAGAAAGTTGTGATTTTGTTGGGCCTCACCATTGGATTGAGCTGAAATGCTATAATTTTGAAGCATCCACATTCCATAGTGGTGAGTGCACCAAAGTCCTTGTAGTTCATTCCATAACATTACTACATCCATTTTTTAATGCCTAGATCTACTTGCATTGGAATTTTTGCAAGAGTGGCCCCACTTTTAGGCAACTCAAAGGCCTCAGAGATTGCTTTCATTGAGTAGGACATAGATATATCCTTGATTTTTACCATGAAACTAGCTTGCTTTTTGTTCTAGAAAAGATATGTCTCTCCCATGTACCACTCCCCATTAAAAGTGATGATGGGCCACATGGAAGAGCTCTATAGTTGAGTCTTAACTTCTAGAGGAGCAAACTTCAAGAAGGATCCAAAGTTCAACTCTTGAAGCATAGATTTTTGAACCTCCTTAGATGTGATTTATTTGAGATAGGCATCCATCAAGGTGACCTCAAGGTTCAGTCTTGGCCTTGGTGCCTCATCTTGGTGTGATTATTCTATTGTGGCCACTTCTTTGGGAATCTATTTCATAGATTCCACTTTGGACTCCTCCCGAAGAGGTCTTGTTGTATGGGTTTTTGCTACCTACTCCTAGGGCTATTTTTGGCCCCTCTTTATTCTTGGCTTTTTGTCCCATCGTTAGGCTAGTTCTCCCTCTTGTGGGTGCTTTCTTTTGGATGTCATTTGTGGTCATAGCAAAACCAAGGATTAGCATGCGATGTGTAACTTTTATCCTTTAGGTACCTTATTTCATTAGGTAGTTACACTTTGGCTAAGTTATAACCATGGAAGATTCATTATTTTAATATTATTTGATTTAGAATGGCATCCAAGTTTGTTGAAAGGTTTAACTTTCATAAATTGATGTTTTAATATTTGTTGAATGCTCTAGGAGTAGGCATTGTTGGAAGGTTTAACTTTCATAAAGTCTTGGCATTGTTTGCTGAATGCCTTGTGCACTTCATTTAGGGATAGGGCCACCAATTGATTCTCATCTATCATGTTAAGATTGATTAGTCTTTTTTTTTTTGTGCTAGGCTAAGGTCAAGGTCAAGGTCAAAAGCTATTGAAAGTGTATGAAGCTCAGATTAAATAGGAAGTATTGACAATTTTTTATACACTAGCTCATAGGGAGAATATCCTATAGGGATTTTTCATGTTGAGAAATAGGCCCAAAGGGCATCATTAAGCTTAGCACTCTACTCTCTCCTACATTTGCTAATTGTTCTAGTTAAGATCTTAGTCATTTTTCTATTTGTAATCTCAACTTGGCCATTGGCTTGGGGGTGGTAATATGTTATTAATTTATGTTCTACCCCCAAGCATTACATGAGCTTTCAAAAGGTGGTGGTTGTAAAATGAGTACCATTATCAAAAATCAATGCATGTGGCACTCCAAACTTGTTTATAATTTTTTTTGTATAAATTGAGTAGTGGTAGAGGATCTAATATCAGTGACGACTATGGCTTCTACCCATTTTGTATAATAGTCAACAGTGACTATGATGTATGCTTTTCCATTTGACATGGGTACGATGGGACCCATGAAATTAATGCCCCATATGTCGAAGGGTTCTAGTGATTGGATCCACTGCTAAGGTCCCTACATTTAAGCAGTCATCCCACCATCACATTGATAGTGTTTACAAGAGTAGAGAAATTGGTGAGTGTCCTTAAAGAATGTTGGCCAATAATACCCTACCATTAGGATCTTAATGACCATACGTCTTCCAGCATAGTGACCTCCACAAGGATCCTTGTTAGCATCTTGGAGAATGTGCAATTGATCAGCATTAGGGACACGCTAATGAACTAGGCCATTGGCACACACCATATAAAGGTGTCCATTGATCTCCATGAAGTGTTTGTCCTGATGAAGAAACTATTGTTTCTTCCTATGGTTTAGCTCTTGTGGAATCTCTTAAATGAGAAGATAAGTGAGGATGCCATCATACCAATTAGGTTCATTGGAAAGTTATTCATCAAGAAATTAATTAGAAAGTGGACTTTCCCCAAATTTGTTATCCCATATCAACCAAGACAATTGGTCAGTGACCACGTTCTTAGTTCCCTTTCGAACTACCACCGTAAGATCGAATTCCTACAAGATCATAAGCCAATATATGACACAGGGGCTCACCATCAATTTATTCATCAAGAACTAGATTGCACTATGGTCTATGTGCATGAATACCTTATACCCAAGCACATAGTGCTTGAATTTCTCTAAGGCATACATCACCACCATTAATTCCTTCTCTGTTATGGTGTAGTTTAGTTGTGCACCCATAATGCTACATCTCACCCAATGGATGTAGTAAGGATATTTTTGGTCATCTAACTATGTGAACACAGCTTTCAAGGCATAATTTGATGCATATGTCATAATATGGAATGATTTGGATCAATTAGGTACTTGTAGAATTGGAGTTTCTACAAGCTTCTGCTTGAGTTGTTGGAATGCATTCTCACATTCCTTTGTCCAGAAAAATGGAGCATCTTTCTTTGTTAGCTCCACCAATGGTTTAGTAATTTTAGGCAAATTATCTATGAATCATTCATAGTAACTAGTGTGTCCAAGAAATGACCTTACATATTTGACTATTTTAGGCTATATGGTAATTCCTTGGATGACCCTTATTTTCTTAAAGTCTACCTCAATCCTTACTTGTGATATTCTATGTGCTAAGACAATACCCTCCTGGATCATTAGAAGGTTCTTTTGCCAATTGAGTTAAAGGTTGGTTTCCACACACCTTTTCAATACTTAAGGTAGTTAAGGGCTTGCTCAAATGTAGTGCCATAGGTGGAGAAGTCATCCATGTAGACTTTCATCCCACTACTAATCTGCTATTGAAAAATGCTTAGGACAAGGTGTTGGAAAGTTGTAGAGGCATTGCATAGGCCAAAGGGCTTATTTATATATGCAAAAATTCCCCAAGGATCTATGAATGTGGTTTTGGCCTAATCCTCAAGTACAATCTAGATTTGGTTATAGCCACTATAGCCATCCAGAAAGCTATAGAAGTAATGCCTAGAGATGGTGTCCAATACCTAGTCCACAAATGGCAATGAAAAATGGTCTTTGTAGGTTTCCATGTTCAATAGCTTGAAGTAAATACAAGCTCTTCACTTATCACCTTTCTTTGGTACTATTACAAGTGGGTTAACCCACTCCCTATCTGTAATGGGATAGATGAACCCCACCTTGAGGAGTTGTTTAATCTCCTCCTTGATGATATGCTTCAGTTTGGGTTTCAATCACTACTATGGTTGCCTCTTTGACTTTATGGAAGTATCTATATAGATGCAGTGCTAGCATATCCTAGGATCAATTCCACTAAATTTAGGATATAACCAAGAAAAGGCTGTTGGCCATTTTTTGGCCACCTTTAACAACTTCTCTTTCTATTCAGAAGCAAGGTTGGCATTGACTATCACTAGCTTTCCATAATTTAGAAAAGCATATTCCATGCTAGTAGGTAGAGTTTTCAACTCTAGGGGCTCATGTTTGAAAGTTTTAGGGATTTCCAACTCTTCCTAATTAGTGTCATTAGGTTCATTATTAGAGAGTTGGTGATGTACTCACTCCCATTCATCCATGCCTTTAACATAGGCACTTGTTAGGCTCTCAGTTGATTCAATGCATATTGTTAAGCTACTATCAGGATTAGTTATCAACCACTAGGTGCCCTCCTATTTTTTGGCTACTATGTATAGGCACCTTTGAATTTCATACACATTTGCACACTGCTTGCATGATGTGATAGTTGTACTTTTCATAGATCATATTTTTTGCACATAGTTGCACCCTATATCACTATACATGACACATGGAACTCTCTTCTTCTTAATTTTTTCAAATGCATTTTTCTTGGAAATCTCCAAGGAGAGGTCTTTCATTTTCAGTTGTGCATCAATGGTGCTCAACTAAGCCCTTCTCATGATGATTAGAAAGTCTCCATTATAATTATCAACATGGATTACTAGGAAATTAGAAGGATAGGATCACCCACAAATTGTAGTCACAATGTCCTCCACAAATCCCAAGGGAACAATGATGGACTGATCTACCAACTCAAGATGAATATTGCTTTTCTTAAGTGGAGGTAGGTTCCAAGCTTTGTACATCTCATGTAGAATTAGATTTACACCAAAATCTAAATTAAGAAGAGCCTTACATGGCTCATTTTCAATAATTTACAAATAGATTAGGGAACTCCTAGGAGTAGATGTTTTCCTAGGAAGGTAGCTAGCCTTTATCTAGCTAATTATTGCATGGGTTAACATGATGGTCTACACTTTGGGAGATGTTTGGTTTGAAGGGGACTCAAATGTTGTGGATGTAGAGGATGAAAGAGAAGTAGGACTATCAAATATGTAAGTCTATGAGGGCTTTGTAGGACTATAGGTTTGAAAGAGTGGTCTTTTTTGAGATTTATTTTCTGAACCACTCAACTGAGGAGTTGACTATAAGTTAACAATCCTAGTAACATTATGTTGTTATGGCTGTGATGGAATTTCACCTTGCATTGATGGAGTAGGTGGTAATTGAGTTGAGGATGGAGAGACATGTGTAGAAAGATGAAGAGGGTAATGAGGAAATGGTGATTCCCCTCTTGGAGATTGGACTTTGTAATATTTAGGAGGGTAGTAGTGATGTTGGAATAAAGCGTGACTAAAAGAATCACATAGAGAAATGGGTTACTAAACATAGTATCCATATGGATTAGGCTACATAAGGGTACTGCTACCTTGGTGGGTGCATCCCCCATGAATATGGATGCTACCATTGATGGTACTACTCATAAGGCTGTGGTGGAGCTCCACTTGAATAGTAGGCTTACTATTGGTGGAACTACTTGGGGTTGCCTTGAGAATAAGATAAATGTTTGGGTGCTTGCCTTCTTGCTAGATTAGGATTTAGAGCATACACCCTAGACTCCTGCAAGTATGACACAATGGGGTAACATCCCTTAGGATGTTCAAATTGGTAGATTTCACACTCACCATCATCATCTATCTTGGACTCCACAACCTCCTCTACTATAATAGCCTTGCCCTTACTCCTTTGGTGGACACATTTAACTTCCTTTTCTTATGATCATGCTCACTACTTTGGTCTTTGGATTCCTCTACTATTTTCAGAGTGGTTTTTATCTACCTTAGCCAAGATTTTAGTAATAGACTTCTAAATTAACAAGGTATTTCATTGCACCACCTCATCAATTGGTGCCTCCTCATTATCACAAAACCAGACTTTCCTTTTTTTGATAGAAGGGTCCCTGTTATACTCCTATGTACTTTTCCTTTTACTCAACTCTTCTTCTTTTTTGGTAACTTGTCTATCAGCCTTTGAATCTAATGGACCCTTATTTCTAAAAGGCTTCCTTGGGCATAGCCCCCAAGAGTTTTCCTTATTTCTGTTCAGAGCCCATCTATGATATGGTAGAGCTACTTTCTTTAAGAATAACCATGGCCAGGACATTGGTACAAAAGAGAATAGTACCTACTCATGGCTATGTCCATGTGTTTCTTGTTTCAAACATTACATCTACTTTCTCAGGTTGGACACTCAAGAGTATGTTTGATACTTATCATTGAAGAGCTCAAGCATCATACTTCATCGATGAATTGATTCTAGCTTCAAAAATTAGTATAAACTTTTAGCTTCTTTGATGAGCATCCTTGGGAATAGCTTTAACTTATGCCATTTGTTCTCCATGCTTTGTAAGCCATAGGCATCATGAAAGGCTTGAAGATGCTTTTTTGGATCTAAGTTATATCTTTCTTTCAACTTGGGGATACTGTTCATATCAAACTACATGATTTTGGTATCTTTCACATGCCTTATTGGAATTCTAACTACCTTTGCAATGTTTAGCATGTTTTGAGTTGTAAGCAAAGGCTCATCATAGTCATGGCCTTTATAATGGCCATGATTTCCATGATGTCCTTTGTTGTTTCTTCTTTCATGGTGGTGGCCCTTCCTTGATTGCCCATGCCCCTAATCTTGACTAGTCTAGTGGGTCTATAATCATCTCTATCCTGCTGGTCATATCCATCATGGTCACATCCTTTACAGCTTCTGTTGGAGCTAGAGGAGGAAGAAGAGGATGACAAAGATGAAGAGGAAGGAGGACAAGCACCACCACAATGCCTGCCATCCCCTCTTTTGTGTCACAACCATGATCATTATCATGATGCTTGTCCTCATCCCTAGTATGACTCCCACCTTTGGATCCTCTATGATCATGGGAACCATTCTTGCCTGAACTAGGATTGTTTATAGTGGATTGTAAGTTCTGGTTCAAGCATTCTTCATCGAAACCAATGGGAGGAGAGGTATTGAAATGAGAATCCCTAGAGAAGGAATCCTCACTATCTTTTGGGTCTAGAAGGAATAAGGGGTTACTGAACTATTTTCCCTTTAAAGTTTCATGGCACATCTCCTATTACTAATCTCTTTTTCATTGTGCTTCAGTGGGATGGTAATGCTGATAGTTGTAATCTTGCATAACATATTCAACATTGAGCCTCTAGATGTTCAACCTCATAAAATTTTGATGAAGAATTGCAGGAATTGATCAATAAGGTTGCAACACAATGTTTCCCTTCATTTTCATGCATCGCAACTATTCACCTTGATGCAAGATGAAGGTGAAGTCTCGTACATACTCATCAAGATGAGTATATACCACTTTGCATTGTTAGGACACTAGAGAATTTGATCATTCATTCCTTTGTTGATTGGATGTATGCTCAAACCTCAGTGGAGAATCATCCTTGTGAGAAGAAGACATCTTTAGATTGGAAGAAAATATTAGTACACTTTTACAACTTTTATTATTATTTTGAATAATTTTGACTTTATGATTCATTACAATGATTTTGAATAACTTTCACCAAGTCCTAGATAATGCATGTAGTTAACTAAAGTCCCTAGCAATGGCACCAATGATGAGTAGAAAGTATACCCTACGCCAAATCATATGAATCACTAGCATCCACTAAGTGATCCAATCAAATTTTGTAGACTTTAGCTTTCTAAGTACATTGGTTTCTAGGAGGTAAATCTAACCATTATAGTCATTGTCTTCTTAGGTCCAGTTGTGAAGGATAAGTGTATGGTTAAGTGTAACTAAGGCATAAGATTTTTATCATTTTATCTTTTATGGGTTAAGTTGTCTAAGAATAAGAACAAAATAATTGAATGCTTAATTATTCTAATAACTAGCTAATATTTAACTAATCCTAACATAAGCATCTATTTCCACTTTCCATACACATCCTGAACATGCTATAGTGCCACTAGGTTACCAAGTGTTAAGCATTGCTAGGATTACCAAAGTGATTGTACTTATGTTTACTATTTAATCAATCTTAAATAATTACTTAGATATATTAAAGTAAATTTCATGAATATTAAATGCATAAATAAAACATTAATCTATTCCAAGTGTTGCAAAGTTTTATAAAAAAAGCTTGTCTTTATTGTCGTTCACATTGGGGTGCTCAGGTACATTAGTTCTTGAATAAAGATTTGTACACTTCTTTAACTCCTACTATGGGCACTTAGAAAATATTCTAACTATTGGAAGGAAAAATTACAAGAGCTTCTCTACAACTATGAAAAGATTTTCATACATGTGATGGGTAGGTGCACATTTATATGTGAAGATAGGGTGGCACGTCAATGGGTACATGTCAATGGGTTAAACCCTACGTTGACAAGATCATGTTAATGGAGTCACATTAATGGCATCCCATTGATGCAGCCGAACAATGACAAATCATCATAATGTTGTATGCTTTTATGGGATATTGTAGATACAATGAATTTGAGATTGACAATGTTTATAAAAACTATTCGCCTAATGTATTAAATGTACCTTTTTGATTATAGTACTAGTCATATTCTTGTAGTTTGTTCCTGTGACTTTTAGAATTTATCAATGAATACTTATAACATAGATTTAATTTAATTATACTAAGTCTTATTTGAGTAAATTGTACTTTGATGTCATCTATGAGTGGCAATAAGATCAAGATTAATTTTTATTCATTGCATCACTTTGACATAGCCTAAATTTACATTTGATGCAAATTAGTTAATATTCAACTTCCTTGAACACTTAATTATTTACATCTACATGTATGATAATTATATGAAATGAGTATGACTAGTTTCAAATATAAATACATTAAAATTTGCTAATCTCAGTAGTGTGTCACTTGGTACACCCAAAAATAGAAATTTGGTAACCCAACAATAGTAGCGTAAGTTTAGGATCTGTATGATAAGTTAGAAATAGATGCTCATCACTTGGGCTAGATTAGATGTTCTACTCACACTTACATTATATAATTTTGATTTTTAATATTGTAATAATATTTTAGTTTTGGTTTTACAACATTATTTATCTTATGAATCAGTTATACTTAATTATATACACTAAAGCCACATGAGTATAACTGCAAAGACAACAACATATGATCGAATGCTTAACTATCTTAGTATCATACTAGTCTAGTCTATGGATTACAATTAGGTCATTTGTGTATACTTGTGATTTGTATGGTTAGACATTGAGTATACTTTATCACTCATCATTGGTACTATTGCTAGGAATTTGGTGCTAGTTATTAAATAGTTAGAATTATTTATGGTTACCATTAAGACTAAGAGATTCATCATTCAAAAGATAATATTATTTTATTCAAACACATACAACAATTATAGATGTCTTTTTCTCACAGGGTCAATTCCCCAAATGCTAATGATTATATAGGGGGATGCAATAGAATAGTTAAGAATAAATGATATGCCCTAATCAATTAAATTTATCTACCAACATTTAGATTCTTACTATATGAAACTTCACTTTCATCCTTCACTAGGATGAGTAGTTATAACAAAGGAACCTACAAGGCAATATTATGTTGTTACTTGATCACTTAGTTTCATTGATCCTCATGGTAGCATTGATAAAGTTGGACTTGAAGTAGTTGCCAATGATTACAAGGTGATTGATGAGATGTCTAGGTTCTATGAGCTCATTAAAGCTCAATTATGAAAAGATTGTTTCATGGAGGTATGTTAGGAAGCTATCAAAGGAAATGATACTATCATTCCATTAACATTGTAATCTATAAGGGAGGATATAGATAATCAATATGGTAGACTGCATCACTAAAATCTTCCTCTCTTCAAGGAAGTTGAAAGCTAGTATCGATCCTTAAAACTGGAATCCATTAAGTGATGAAGCATGATGTTAGAACTTTTCAATGATAAATATCAGACATATTCTAGAGTATCTAACTTAAGGAAGCATATTTAGGGATAGAAGCAAGGCAACCATGAATCCCTTGATGCATTGGATAGGTATTACTCTTTACTACATAGATGTCTAGGCGATAACTTCTCTCAATGGAAATAATCAAGGCACATCATAGATTGGTTAAGAAACAAAACTAAAGAAATTCTTGGGATCTCTGCCCAAGGAAGACTTTCAGAAATAAAAGCCTATTAGATTCAATGGTTAATTAATCAAGTGGTAAAAGAAGAAGTAGATCTTAAGAAATAAGAGAGTGCTAAAGAATATCATAAAACTATATCTCTCTCTGAAATGAAGGTTCAACTTTGTGAACTAGAGAATGAGGCACTATTAGAAGAGGTGGTCCAATGTAAAACCTTATTAATACAAAAATTAGTTACAAAAATTTCAGAAAATATTGATAATATATGGGACTTAATTAATGAAAATTTTCTATCAACATTGAAAATTATGAAGGAAAAAGTAGAATAGAGTAGAGTTAGAGATAAGAATAAAAGAATTAAGAGAGACATAGGAAAGGACTGCTACCAATAGAAAGGAAAATTCATTTCTATTAAGGAGGTTCCAAAATTAGATTTAGATGATGATAGTTGTGATATATACTAGTATAAGGATCCTAAGGGTTATTTCCTTATGATGTCACATCTTCAAAAGTATGGATCTTATGTCTTAAATCTCAAATTCATAAAAAGGAAAATAACTAGAAGATTGGTGTCTTACCCTTAAGACAACTACAGGAAACCCTATCATCAAGATTATGATCATTATTCTTGCCTTATACTAACAAAATGGGGTTAGCTACATGAGTTCGTTTTCACCATTCACCTATATGAAAAGCTAGATCTTTATTTATTTCTAGTTTCTAAAAATCATCTTTAATTGTTTTTTGGCATGTCTTCTTTGGTCTTCCTTGTGGTAGCTTTCCAAGAACAATGATGTAGTAACCTTTGTTTATAGGCTTATTATCTAATCTTTTTTGTCTAAATCATCTAAATCATCATTCCTAAAGATTATCTAAAATAGATGCCCTATCATCAAGAACAATACTATTTTAGTAGGGCTCCATTGCAACCTTAGGAATATTATCAGCAATAGTAGCAAAACCCATAGTTATGGGAGATGTAAAAACCAAGGTAGTAGTACCTATACAGGAAACTAGATCCTTATGCATATTATTTCTAGCAACCTATGTCTTCAAGTGATTCTATTATCCATGCTCATGCTCACCACTACTACTTTCCAAAGTATCATAGATCTTTCACTTCATAGATCGAGTCTTCCTCACATACCCATCTTTGTTAGTACTTACAACCTTACACTCCTTACCCTTTGTCATCTACTTTACCTATTCTAGGAGAAATTCCTTCATAATCATAACAGCAAATTGATATTCAAGCTATGAGTATATAGGTGGATGATAGATCAAGTGGTTCTAGGAGAAATCCTAGAAAGCATTAATTTTTAGGCCTATTAGCCCATCTAAACCTATGTAAGCATTTGTGATTCTAGACCCCACACCTACACCCTTTCAAATCATTCAAGAGCTTCCTTCAAATTAAAATGCCAATTTAAAAAATACCATGTTAATTCATGTTGTTATAAATTGGATAAGAGCATGTTACCTTTCTAGGAAGAGCAGTTGTAACATCCCTTAACTAAGCAACATTGATAAATTGTTGATGTGACTTGAACCTATGTCTTATACCTTATTGACATTCTTTGTTAGTAATGGTAATGATGGTTAGTAAAGAATGTGGCATTGTATGACATATGTAGTTAGTATTATTAGTGTGGTATTTTGTGATATATGTAGTTGGTATCATTTTTAATTACATTAAATAATTTAAAGTAATTTTCTAGTTTTCATTATTTTATAATTTTTACTTTAATTATACATATTTTTATTTTATTATTAAAGTTATATATACTAATCATGTGAGGTTGTGTTGTTAGATACCTTTGACTGACATATTGATAACCTTGAGGCACTGTGTAACATATGAAATAGTTGATATGATTTATCATTACCTTGAAAATAACTCTTCTCATATTTTTATTAGGTAATTTTGACTTTGATGATGATTATGATGATTATGATCTAGCTTCCAAAGGGCTATAGAGATGATTGTGTCATGAGTAAGCATAGGATATGATTAGATTAGTTGTTAAGTCAATTTGTGAGTAAGTCTCATCCCTGTAATATGAAGTCTCAAGTTAGTTGTGAAAGTTTCATGCTAGTAGAGGAGTGAGACTTGATGCTTTTAGAAGTGGAACATGAAAACCCATAGGAGAATTCAACATTTGATAGTAATAAAATAAGTAGATGTTGGTAAAGTACTAAAATGTTCTTCGACATTGTAGAAAGTGCAAAGCATTAGAATGTTTTTATTGTAGGAGTAGCTAGAAACATATGGTAGTAGGGTTCATGTTGCTGTAGTAGTTAAGAGCACATATCAGTAGCAAAGGTTTTGTGAAGGCAAGCAACTATGAGTAGATAGTCAAATATGAAGGTAGGATTATATTACTTGAAATTCTTGTAGATCTAATCATATTGGATAGTGTCATATAAGCTTTATGATCTTTTAATGTAGTAATGATGGTTTCTTATCAATTTTAAATTTTTTGTAGTTATTTAGAATGTTATCATTTTCAAGGATTTAGAATAGTTGAAAGGTTGGTTTAAAATTTAAAAGAAATAAAATGATTCATCATAATGAATCCTACATATTTTTAATTTTTATTTATTTTTGAATTTATTAGTGAAATTTTGCACTATTTTGGTATTTATGGTATTTATTATTAGTTTTATGGTAGAAGAGTGACTATTTTGGTAAATTGAAATCATCCTTGAGTTCATTTTGGTTAGATTTATATTTTCACAATTTTTACTTATTTTTAATGTTTATTATAAATTTTTCATAGGTTTGTGTTTGTAACTAAAATTGTAGTTTTCTAATGTGTCACTAAGGATCTATTGCTAATTAAGGTGAAATCTAGAAAGTCTTATCCTTTTTTATACATTTGGTAGGTCTTATAGTTACCTATCATCAAATTTTTTGATTGATATCTAGAATTTGTAATGCTTACATAACTACTTTTATTTTCATTTAAGAATTTAATGGCTATTACTATTGTGATTATTCATGAGGAACTAGAACTAGAGGATAAGGGACTAGTAGGTTATTAAGGGCCCTAAAGATGGCTATATGTAGTCCTATCTATTGATTATAGTAATGTACTTAATGTTTGATCATCCTTAACTTGGGTTATGGAGGGAGATCAGGACTTACTATCCTATCCATTAGGGAGAAGGTCTTCTTTACAATGATCATGGTTTGAGACAACTACATACAATTGGACTATGATCACCAATCAAAAATATTAATAAAAACTAAAATGTAGTAGGCCTAAAAATAAGAAAATAAATGGATTTATGAGCATACATGTAAACTAATTCATATGATGCATAGAATGTGGTAATGCTAGCCTTCAAAATCTTTAACTATTTGTAGTGGTAAGTAGACTGTCAATACTGATTGGATTTTGTAAATGTCAAATTGATACTTGTTGTATCTTATGGATGAAATATTGTTCTTGTCAAATGAGTTAGATCTTGTTATCCATAGTTTCCCAGCTTATCCCGTTTTAGTTAGTAGTTCATTACTATCAATCTTAATGAAATTTTTATAATGTTTCCCTACTTAGCCACATTTAGACTAACATGCTCTTGTATCTTTTATAGGTAGTCTTAAAGTTCCTAGTAGTTTATGTGAATATTAAAGTTAAATGTTTAAGATGTAGGCTTGTTGACTATATCTAGTGATTCTTTTATGGGCTATTGGCACTCGTGTATTTTATTTATCTCATGTATTAGAAGTGTAGCTTTTTCAATTGATGATGAATTTTCTTATGGGTAGAATAATGTTGGGTATTTGGATGATTAATTTATGTGGATTTGAATGATATTTTACTCATAGTTATGGCTATCTTGTTTATTTATATTATGCTTACTTTTCCTACTAAGTTTTGGGGTGTTACAAAACTAATCTAGAAAGTCCTCTCATTTATTTGAAGATCATAAGAAATGATCCATGCAAGCATTTATTAGACTCAAGATCTAGTGTAAACTTGGTCTCTTAAGAAATGTACAAATCCTAGAACCTACTAACATTAAATAAGTATAACATTAGATTAAAGCTTGTAGATCAATTCATCACTATGCCTTTGGGTTTGATCAAAGATATTGTGACTACTACTAATGGTGGTCATATTATATAGATTCTTTGTGATTCACATGGATAATTACATGGAGTAATTTCTCATCATTATGAGAAGGACTTTATTGAGTACTAGATGCATGCTAGGAATTAGAGACTTGTACTTGGAAATTTTCAAGGGAAATGAACATGGATTAAGTGTGAAGAAGCACATTCCATGCATCATGTACAATGAAATAGGATGTAATTTCATGAAAAAAGTTTGAATAGTTAGTCAAAGAAGCATCATGACATGTAATACATATGAATAATTAGTGTGTATCCAAAGGTATTTTTATGCAGTAGTTACTAAGAAAGAAGGCATCTAGTAACTAACAATGGACGAAAGTTACAAATCCATAATGTGCATAAAACTAATAGAAACACTCACAAGTTCATATGTTGAGGAGTTAAATAAGATGGAGGAAATGAAACAATATATCTTCCAAATAATGCACATATAAGTTGAAGAAGATATAGATTAGGAGGAATTGGAGATTCTGGAAGAAGCTATGCTAGATTTAATAGAACTAAAGATATTACTAAGCTCTCTAGAATATGATTTTCTTTAGAATGACAAGCCAGAAATTGTCAATGCATATCTAGAAAATGAAGAGAAGAAAAAGCTACTAAAATTTATAAATAAATGATCCACAACATTTGCATGGTTCTATGATGAGATTACTAGCATTGATCCATGTATATGTCAATATTGCATATATGAAGATCTTGTAGTAGAGCCCAAGTGCTAACCATATAATAGGTTGAAATGAAAATTGAAGTAAATAGTTAAGAAAGAAGATAAAAGGCTCTTGAAGGTAAGATTCATCTATCTTGTCACATGACAGGGGTCTTGTCAATTTCGAATCAATGGAATTTATCATACACATTGCAGTGTAATCAAGTTATAAGCTTTGAAGATGATGTTGAGTGAATTTCCAAAAACACTCATGTATATTTTTGCATTTAACAAATATAAAATATATTATAATATACATAATACAATTAAAAATTATTTTACTATAGTGAAAAATAGAGAAAATATTTAAGATTTTATATTTTATAATTTTTATGTATTTTATAATTATAATAGTAAAGGAAACATAAACACACATGCAACACAATCCCTTATGGGGACACTTACAATGCTTAGAAATACTTACACATGTCACAATAATTTATAGGATAGGTACAAAACCACACAAAAAATGTAATAAAAGTGACTCATAGTCACAACCTTGATGGTCCAACAACATGCCTTAGCATTATGATCTTGTTGGATAAGGAATGAATTGTCATAACTTAATGAAATAAGAATTAAATAAATATTTTTAGGGTATTAATGTTAAGGAATTAATGGTATAATAAGGAAAAATCATGATCTTTATTTACTGTGTAAACACTAGACTCTACAATGACCAAATGGTTCTAGGCTATGTAAGTAAAGTAGCACTTTGATAGAGTCTAGATGCACTTGTAAAAGTGATAATTCAAAATACAAATACAATAAGGAAAAGAATCAACATACCTAAGGGAAGAATAGCTCTTTACATACATTGAATGCTAAAAGCTCAAATGAAATCAAAGTTATGCATAAGATGTGTATGAGAGCTTATCCTAGGTATTTATAGTTTTTGCAAAGTAATAGAGAAGGTTCATTAGGGCATAGGTGTCAATAGAGCTCCATCAATGTAGCATGAGCTAATTTGGGTCACACCATAGGCAACAAAGGTTAAAATAGGNATTGATGCAAGGTAGTTAACACATCCTCCTAAACTACACTTTGCACAAAAAATTTTGGATGAAAGCTAGAACTTGAGAAAGCATGCTAGAAGGACCAAAGGACATCGAAATAAAACTAGAATCATTCTAAAGAGCTTGAAATCATTCACACAACCTTTAAGTATAACATAAGGGACTAGGATGCATCTTAGGAGATCAAGAACCTTGACTAAACATGTTAGACTAAAAACACAACATACATAAAACACTCCTTCAAATTTAGAACTCATAATTGACTTACAAATTATCATTGAACACCTCATTATTTCCTCATGATCGAGTAAAGCTAGTTCCATAGCTTTAAAATTTAAGATATAAAAAGCAATGACTAGACACATGATAAAATTAATATGAAGGAATTACATGTATACAACATAGACCATGACTATGTTACAATACAAGCCACCTTACTAAAAAGTACTAGGAGGTGGTTGTACAAGAGGAAATCCCCCTAATATGCTTCCATAAAATAAGAAGAAGTTAGAAGGATAAGTATTTACCACACATTATTTGCATCTATGCCTTCTTCGATATCATTTATCTTCAAATAGTCTCTTGCTAGCTCCTTTGACACTTGTCTGAAAGATCTTGTAAGGACATATGCTAAACATAAAAGATTAAGAACATGAATATCTACCTCTAGATCTCTCTCCTAAGGGATGTCTCTCATGTATAATTGTTGGATTTTAGTGATTACATTATTCCTCTTATTCTTCTAGGATTAATGATTTTCTTTTGTGGGATCATAGAGACTAAGATCTATAAAATCTTAAGTATAGTCATCTACACATGATGAGCTATGAAAATGCTAAAAAACAAGTGAGATTCCTAAGGCATTATACTACCATTGTAAAAAATGGCCAGATGAACAATGGTAAATATAATCCTCAAGGGTAAAAAAGAAACATAATTACAACTATGGAATGAAGGCCTGCATGGTTAAGTAAAATATGATGAAAATAATTTAAATAATCACCAAAATTACAAAGTACATATTTGAATTAGTGCCCCCTCCCCCATGGCTAAGTTACAAGATACCTAGCTTGAACCACATGAACAATGCAAATGGAAAGAACAAGAAGAATAAATACTTATAAAAATCCTAAGAATCTAACTAAGGATCAAATCAAACATGCCACAAAAGAAAGCAAAAAAATAAAAACATTTAAAATTTTATCTTGGATGACATTTAAAATTATGGAATTTGAATCATAATGTTAAATCTTCTTATTTCCATGATCAAAGAACTAAGAAAGAGAGTTATAAATATGGAAGATAAATAGTGAACCCCAAGGTTAAACAAACAGGCACGAGTGAGGTAAGTTAAGAATATTTTTTCATGATCAAACCTTAAAGCTTGTAGAATTGATACTTAAACAAGTGAAAGACCAATCAAGTGCTTTATTACATGCAATCATAGCCATCATTGGAAGATAAGCTTAACCTCATTGGCTTATAATTTCAAGCTACCAAGGATTCATAAGTTAATCCTTCCCATAACAAGCACTTACCTTTCTTTCCCTTGTGAAATTTGTTGATGGAACAACTATGAATTTCCAATAACCAATGATACATTAGAATTAAATACAAGTCCATCTTCTTAGATGACAAAGTCTCATCCTATGCTTTGCCTAATGGACTTCTTGCCACATACAACAATGGACTAGAATGGAATGGAAGAGATGGAGAGTGAATGATGGATAAGAGAGAGTAGTTAAGAGTACAACATCACTAGATCCCTAACCAACCATTCAATTAGCTCATGGAATCACATGAGGATGTCCTATATCATGTGAGAGATCCAATGCTACATTCCTTCATCACTACTAATCTACATAGTGGGAGTAGACCTCCACGTCCTCATTTCAAGCACAAGGTTCTACTTATTACAACTAGTGTCATCTAGTCTTGATTTTTCCATGGTTTAACCATTGATAATACTAAACTACTACACCTAGAAAATTCAATCACTAGAAAATTGAAGAGCATAGGCATGGAAAATTTTTAGCCTTGGGTCCCAAGGACCTCTAAGAAGGAGGATGCATGGCACCATGGATGATTTGTCTAATGCCCTAGGGACTGGAAAAATGTAAAAACAATAAAAAAAATGCAAAAATACTACAAATTTGATCTAGGAAATAAATGTACAAAATAAAATTGTAATAACTTTGCATAACAAATGAACTATGAGTTTTATTACAATGAAAATATTGTAAATAAAAAAAGTTCAAAATGTATACAGATAGTGCCTAGATTCACAAGAGATTTTCCTTGATGGAGTTTGAAGCTTTTTGAAGTTGGTAGTCTAGCAACATTATCATCTCCATCATCCAAGTACTTCCCAACTCCCAAATTGAAACACCTTGCTAGCTCCTCTTACAAATCTATAGTGTTTCTCAAAGGGGGGTAAGGTGTGTGAAGGGCTTTTATCACAAGGGGAGGATGGGGGTGTAGTACTATGCTAGAGGTCTTGATGCCTAGGTAGTTTGAAATTGCTCCAAAAAGTCTCACACAAGCCTCAAGTGTTGAAAAAAATGGTTGCAAATTCCATGTTGAAGAATTTCTCAAGAGCTTCATGTTTCTTCAAGATTAAAAAGCTTAGGAATTCAAAAGTGGTGAAACCCATTTAATGTATACAAAGTGGGTTTATATAGGCCATATGGATGTTGAATTTTAATTTCAAATTTCTATCATGATTACTGAAAAATTGGTGTCATGTGCAAGTGTGACAAATGTTTGATTCCAATGTAGTTGCTATATGTGGTAAGTTTTGATACCCCGAAGGCACAAAAACCATGTTGGTTATCAAAAATAGTAAATGGATTTTCATCCACACTAGCTTCTCTCACCCATGCTAGCTTTCCAATAGCAATGCTCGAGTTGTGGAAGCAACACTAAAATTTGATGAAAGCATAAACTCCCACCACTCCAACGCTAGCCATGATGTGGCAACATTGGCTTTATGTTAACTATGTTGGCCATAGTTGGGGGAATGAAAGCAAAACCCCCCAATGGTAGGCATGGATGCTTCTAGCATCATAAAGGCCATACCTGCCACAAAACCCATGGAAATGCCAATTTTAGCAATCCAAAAGACATTTTTAACCTTTCCAAGCCTAAATATAGACATGGTGGGACTTTTTTTACTTAGGAAGTGAGGCTATAACAACTTATGAGACATTTTTAGCCTTGAAAGTTAAAGTATGTAAAATTTTATCTCATGGATTATAATCTTCACATTTTACAATGAAATTGCTAAAATGGGTTTTATGGGGTAAAAGTTATAATGCTAAAAAGGTTTTAACATGCATTTTCTTGGTGGTGTTTCATTGGTCCTTTGTTGATGTTTAGAGGATTGAACTAAGAGACATTGAAAAAGAATACAAAACACCACTAGCAAGCTAGATCATCATAGGTTACTATCATTACAAAGATTTATAGTTCATTTATTGTGCTAAAAAAAAGAGAGAGATACAAAAAGGTCATGTAGGCTTGCTTTTCATCTAATGCAAAGGCTATCTATGTCAACTATTGGCTTGTACCCATCAAATGTAATAGGGTTTTAGATAGGAATGATTAACTAGATTATCCAGTTCATTTCCATCCACATTTACTATTTTGAATGCTTCATTTCTGTAGGCCTTGATGATCAAGAAAGACCATTCCTAGTTAGCTAAGAACTTGTTTGCATGCTCATGGATAGCCTTGAGGACTAGGTCTTCCTCCTTAATCTTCCATTTTTTCAAGTCATGGCAATGCTATTATTTCTACCTCTCTTGGTACCTCTTGATGTAAGAAAGCATTCATACTTGCTACTCTTCCACTAAATCTAGGTCAACAATACACATCTCCTTATTCTGCTCATCATTGATGAAGTTTGATAATGCCACTTTGAGTGATGGAACCTAAAATTCAAAAGGCAAAATAGCTTCAAAACAATAAACCAAGATATATGGGATTACATGGCTTGTAGTTTGATAGGTTGTTTTTTAGGTTCAAAGTGCATGAACAAGCTACTTATGCCACTTACATCTGCTATTATTAGGCATCATTTTTAACAAGTTGATGATGGCCTTCTTTCTAGCTTTAACTTATCCATTGGCTTGAGGTTAGTATAGTGACGAAAAGGAATGATTGATACCTAGATCTTAATAAAAGTCTTTAGTTTCTTGGCTGCTAAATTATGGTCTACTATCTATAACTATCATCAAAGGCATGCCAAAATGGGCCACTATATTATTGAGTATAAATCTACATACTTCTTGATATGTTGTTTTCCTTAGGGGATAGCTTCAACCCACTTTGTAAATTATTTGGTTATAGTGATAATAAAACTCTTCCCTATAGAAGATTTAGGAATTATAGATATGATGATGTTCAATCCCTACCATTGGAACGACCAAGTTATCTAAGTAGTGTGTAACTCAGTTAGTGGCATGTGTATCAAGTTGTTATGCCTTTGACAGGTATCATAAGTCTTGACCTTTTATAGATAGTCTCTTTCCATATAGGGCCAGTAATAGCCTAGTCCTCTAATTTTAGCAACCATGGCTCTAGGTCCTATATGCCCTCCACAGACACCCTCATGAATTTACTCCAAGACTATGTGGGCCTCAGGTTTACCTAAGCACACTAATAATACGCCATCATAAGACTGTTGACATAATGTGTTATCACCTATAATGACATTCTATTTTGATCTTTTATGTACAATGTCCTTTTAAGAGGCATTTAGGCTTTATGAAGATTTACCATGCATTAGGTAAAACTTGATATCATCATACCATTCCTTTTGAGAAGTGGTATTGATAGAGGCTATGGAGTCACCTTCATTGTTTTGCATGATGGAAATAGCATAGTTCACAGTTAAGGAAGGTAACTTGCTAAAGACATTAGGCATCACATTTAGAGATGAGGTTACAATGGCATTAGCTAACATATTCTCAGTTTGAGGTACATGTTGAATACCAATGTCTGTAAATTATTGCATTAATTTCTTGCCTAGGTCATTATAAGGTTGCAAATGTTTGGCTTTACATGCATAAAATTTAGTTATCTAGTTAACCATAAGTTGTGAATCACCTTTTATCATTAGGTGTTTGATTCCTTGGTCATGAGCTACCATCATTCCCTTGATCAATCCTTCATACTCCACCATGTTATTGATACATGGGAATTCAAAATGGTAGCCAAAGGGTTGGATTTCACCAAAAGGTGAGATTATGATAACAACAGAATTGATCCCATGGGTAGTTGGAGCCGTGTTAAAGTACATAATTACCTGTCCTTGGGTACTTCACTAACAATGTCGACATGGTTGTCAGGGAATTCAAGGTCTATGACTGCATGGTCTTCTATTGGTGAAATGGGAAGTACTATAGCTATCACATGGTCCTTGGTTGATGCTTGAGAGATATAATGGAGGTCAAATTTGGTTGTAATGGCTCTCCAATGGGCTATATAACTACTTTCATAGATACTTGTCATTATGGTCATAAGCATGTTATCCTTAAAAATGACATTGACTTGGATCCTAAAGAGGTAGTGTTGCCACTTCAATGAGAATACTAGGGCTAGACAATACTTCTCCACCTTGGTATATCAGGTCTCATAGGAAATCAATGCATGACTTAAGTAGTAGATTGGAAACTCTACTTTGTTATCTTATTTTTGATAGAGGAGAGAAGCAATGGACACATCAAAAATAGCAAGGTAGATATAGAAAGGTTTATCCTTTTGTGGTAGATAAATTGTGGGTAATTATGCCAACTCTTGCTTAAGGTTTTCAAAGGCTTCTTAGCATTGAGCCATTGAGTCATAATGAATTCCTTTCTTAAGAAAGTGTTGCATGGGTTGTAACTTATTAGTAAGCTTGGCAATGAACCTATGAATAAATTTTAATCTACCTTCAAGTCCTTGAAGCTCCTTAAGATTGGTTGGTGTTGCTAGGTTGGATATGACCTTAACCTTGTTAAGGTTAACACATATTCTTGCTTTAATAAGTACAAAGTTAAGCATATTACTAGTTCTGACACTGAAGAGACATCTTTTGGGATTAAGACTAAGCTCATACTTGAGGAAATGTTTCAACACAAGGTCAAGATCATGTGCATGGTCATGGGCGATTTTGGATTTAATGGCTATATCATCCACATAGTCATTAAGTAATCCAAGCATATAATCAGTAAAGATATACATCATGACTCATTGATAAGTGGATCCTACATTCTTTATACCAAAGGGCATCGTGATGTAACAAAATTTTCTCCAATAGATCATGAAGGTCATACAAAGTTGATGTTTTGGATTAATCCTAACTTGGTTGTATCTTGAGAACCCATCCATGAAGGATAATAAGGATTACCCAACCATAGTATCGATAAGTTGGTCAATACTACATAAAGGAAAATCATCTTTGATGGTTGCCTTATTTAGATCTTAGAAGTGAATATCGATACATATACTCCTATTTTTCTTAGGAACTACCACTATGTTGGACACCCATTCTGCATAGTTGATAGCTTGAATGAAACCATCTTAATATAGTTTTGTGATTTCATCACAAACTACGAGGGCTAATTCTGGTATAATCTTATGGACTTTCTTCTTAACTAGTTTGGTACTAGGGTTGAGTATGATGTTGCATTGTACCAAGGATGGGTTAAGGCAAAGGCCTTGACCCATGCCTTAATGTTATCTAGGAAGGACCTTGGTAATATCTTGAGCTTGTTGAGGTTTCAGTGAGGAACTTAATTTTAGTGTTTTCTCCTTACCATTATTTATTGTGATAGGAACCTTGATTAGAGAGTCTTTAGTGATTTCACTAGCATTGAGGTCAAGGGTTTTAACTAGGTTTTTAGGCAATCCTATATTTTTTTCTATCAAGGCTATGTAGTTGACAAGACTCTTAGGCTCAAGATTTAGGCAATGAAGGTTAATAAATCATTCAACATCACCATGGGGTCTACTTAGGCTCAATGGAAAACTAAACTTTCTTCTAGGTGTCCATGCTCCAATCCTACATATCAATTGTAAGGACATTAAGTGACACTTGTGTGATAAAATAAACAAAAATAATGTAAAGTACTACAATAATAATGTGAGGATAAGTAAAAATACATTGCATTCTATAGCCAAACAAGTTTTAAATAAGGACACTAAGATTGCAAGAGGTAAGTGAAAAAAATGGGATGAAACAAAGGCCAAATAAGGTTAAATGAAGGCCAAATGTTGGTAGAATGGAGCCATAAAAAGGACAAATGATGGTCACACTCCATTCAATGTGTTTTTTAAGGTCAAGACATGGTTAATAGAGGTCATATGAAGAGTAGCAAGGTATTCAAGATGTACTGAAGGCAAAAAATCATGAAATAAGGCCAAATAGATATCAAATGATAGTCAAATAAGTCTAAATGATGGTCTAACAAGGCCAAAGGAGGGTCTAATGATGGTCAGGTACCATCAAATGATGTTGGATAAGGCTACTACATGATTAACAAAGGTCATAAAGGAGAGGATAAGGTAAATAAGGTAAGCTATGAGCCAATAATAATGGAACAGGGGCCAAATGATGGCCAAATGGGGTCAAATGATGATCAAATGATGGCCAAATCTGATCAAGTTACATAGAACAAGATCAATGAAGGTCATATCAAGGTGAAAAAATATGGACTAATGTCAAGTCATGTCAACAAGGTCAAATGGTACCAAATGATAGAAACATTTGGTGAATAGGGTTCAAATGATGCTAAAATGATGAAAATTAAATCAAATGATGCCAAATGATTATCCAATAAAGGCCAAAAATGCTTAACAAGATCAAAACTAGTTGAAACACAATGTAAAAATGCCAAACAAGTTAGGGCAAGAAAGATATGGTAAAAGATGGTAAACACTAACTAATTAGAGTTAGATTTTGCTAATTTTAGGCCATAGTGGGCCATAGTGAAATGTTATAAGGTTGAAAGATGAGTTTGGACACCAAATGATATTTTTTTAACATCATTTAAGGTCAAAATTAAGGCTTTTTTGGGCACCCATGTTGGCCAACATGGGTGGGGTGAGCTCTAGCATGGATAAGATGGAAATGTGGTTTTATAGGTTAAAAATGGTAAGTTTTGGGGTCTTTATGGTTTATATGGTTAGTGAAGGGGACTATGGATGTAGATTTATCAATTTCGATATCAATTTGATCCTTTGGAAGCCATAAATGCAACCAAGAACTACCATCCACACTCGGACTACACTAGCCCTAGCATGGATACATGGAAAAATTGAGTTTATGACATTTAAGATCAAAATTGATGTTCTATTATCTTCCTAGGATAGTGTAGGGTCATGAGGGTTGGAATTGGTGACTTTTAAGTTAAAATATACAAATAAAAGTGAGGTTTGGGGTCTTACCCCTTAGAACTACATTGGCTAGTATAGTTGGGGGTGGCCCTAGCATGGATGAGAAATATATGATGTTTTTTTTATTAAAACAAGATCAAATTATGGCTATGTTTAGTGTTTTGAGGTTGTATACTTTCATAGTAGAGTTTTAAGGCCATTTGATGGAGGTTATATTGGTAAAACCTCTTTGGGGATCCAACTACACTAGAGGCACACTATCTAGCATGGATCTGGCACCCTTCAGCTCATATACATTTGATTTTTGATTCTTGGTAAGTTCTAGAGGTAAATTGACCAAGTTTTTGAGCTCCCAGGATTACTAGTATGCATGGTCAAGGTTTAGGCGTGTAATTATCAATGTTAAGGGTTGTTTGAGTCTTGGCATGGTCATACCCCCTTAAACTACACTAGCCAATGTTTTTCTAGCATGGATGAGGAGGTATGATAAGTTTGTTGCCATTTGTTAACTTGATTTCTAGGCTTTTATGGCTCCTAAAGATTCTAACAAAGGTTTAGGCTTTCCAAGTCAAGTTTTGGACTATTTGAAGTGTTTTAAGACTAGAAAACCTAGTCTTAGGCCTTAATCACACTAGAGCCATGTTGGCCAGCATGGTTGGGAGTGACCCCAACAAGGATGGGTAAGGCATGATGCTCTTTTGGATAACATAAAGAAAAATTTTAGTTGGTTTTAAGGCCTTGAGGTTCTAAGCTTATTGAGTAGACTTTTAGGTGGTTTGGTATGTTATGGGATTAGCAAAATTGGTCAAAAACCTCACCCACACTAGGGCCATGCTAGCTAGTGTGGCTTTGGCCTTTGTCAACATGGGTTCACTTGGGTTTTGGTTTCTATAATATTCTAGTATGAGAAAAACCAAGTTCTTGAGTTCCTAGGGTTACCATTGTTGATGGTCAAGATTTGATCTTAAAATTATCAATTTTGAAGGCTTTTTGATGGTTTGTACAATCATTCTTCTTTGGGCTATGTTGGGCAACATAGCCCCAATGTGGATGGAGGAGGAATGATGGGTTCTTGCCATTTTTGACTTAGTTTCTTGAGTTTTGGTACTCTCTTGAGGCTTTGACAGGGATTTAGGATTAGAGAGGTGACTTGTGAGGTCAACTTGATGCATTTATGGGTTTTATATGAATTTTCTCAAGGTACTCACATTGGCCAACATGGATGAGGGATTCCTTAGCATGGGCAAGGGAGTTAACATAAAATTTAACTTATTTTTGCTTGATTTTTAGTTATGAGAGATTCCAGAAAGGCATAGAGGACATGGTATGTTAATTTAGAGGTTATTTTTGGTATTTTATGATCAAACCCTACCCAACCATACTAGAGCCATGATGGCTAGCATGGTTGGGGTCTTCTCTAGCATGGATGTAGGGTTAGAGTTGGGTTTTTCCTAATTTTGCCTAGTTTTTTGACATTTGAGGATGACTAGGAACCTTGGGAAAATGTAGAGGCCAAAAAATGTAATTTCAAAGGTTTTTTATGATGAAATATGGCCAAACCCCTACCACCCACACTGGAGCCACATTGGCTAGCATGGATGAAATGCATCCTAGCATGGTTTACCCAAAACCAATGATTTTCGACACTTCCTATTAGGTTTCAAGGGTTTTTGAAATTTTCAAAGGCTTCTAATAAGGTTTCAAGCTTTACATGGTTATTCCAGAGTCAAATTGAGCCCTAATTAGTGTTTGGAAGTTCCATTCCCTTCGAGACACACTAGCTATTATCGATGGACTCCAAGCTAGCATGATTACCCAAAATAACAATTTTTTAGGGGGTTAGATTTGTCAATGCTCAGGTTTTTACAATGTGTTAACCTTTGGTTTCCAATTTTGTCATATAAGGTTTTTACGCTTCAATGTGTTGAGAATGATGTCCAAACCCACATTGCACCCACGTTGGCTAGTGTGGGTAAGGTAGGTTTTGGTGGTGAATAAAATTTAGAGTTCATCACAAGGCTTTATGAAGCTTCAACCCCAACATAGATGGGAGTTTTGGTTGTGGATTTTATTACATTGTGATCTTTAGTGTTTTGCTGGGGAGGTGCCTAGTGGAGCCCATCCCAATTTAAATGATGTTTCTATTTGAACTTCCCACATTCTTAGCATAGCTAGGACTTTTTCCCTTTACACTCTTAGTTCACTATGAGTTAAGTGAGTGAGTTTAGGCAAGGGGTTTTCAAAGGAGGCACATAGGTCAAGGATTGGTTTTAACTTGTAAATTTTGCAAAAATCATTTTACCAAACTTATTTTCTCAAGGTAGTGCATAGGTGGATAACTCTTGCAATAGTTTTTTTTTTTTTGCTTCTATTCTACTAGTTCTCAACTTTGCTTACCTATTCTCCCTTAAGTAGTAGCGTTGGTGTTCAGAACTTGGAGATTTTCAAAGGTTTTTGCATTGTTCATGAAGATGTCAAAGAGGAGAACAACCACAAGTAAAAATCCTACCTTGGAGGATGCAAACATTGTAGCCAAAGGGCTTTCATACTTGCCATGGCTTATATTAGGAGAAGAAGCATCTTCAATGTCTCCCATGTATACAATTCTTGGCCATTTTCTTATGTGTTTTTATAGTTTTCTTGCTTAGGGCCTAGGCATTTTGGTTTTTTTTTTGGTTAGTGTATGATGTGAAATTTGATTTTTTCAAAATCCGACATTAGATCCAAGTCATGTTTATGAGGTTTTAGTATTGCTTTTACTTTGGGATTGGCATGCTGAATTATAAATTTTGTTTGAGTCTTTTCTATGCATTTTTTTTTAGTTTCCCACCAAAAAGCAATGCTAAATTTGTATTTTGTTTTGTGAAAATGACTTGGAATTTTTAGTTTCTATGGATATGGGGTTATGATACATTGTTCAATAGTCAGAATAGTGGTTGAACCACTAGATTTTGACTTATGGTGAATTTTATGTGAAATCTTCTGTAAGCCAGTTCACATAGGTTTTTCAATGTTATGCCATTTTTATACTAATTTTCTAATTTTTTATGAAAAAATGGATAAGAATTGGTTTTTTTGGTTGTGGATTTTTATTTTACTATTTATTGGTTCAAATGGCTATGGAATCACTAAATCCTAAAAAATGCTTAATTTTTTGTGAATTTTTTCATGGATTAGTATATAGTATAATTTTTTATTTTTATGGTTTTACCCCTTCAAAACTGGGTAACATTGACACTTAGGAAATGGTTTTTCAACCAATGTCCCAAGTTCCTAGGGATGTTTAACTCTATGTGGGGGGTTTGGCATCAATTTTTGGTGTCTCAAAATTTTTTTGTTATTTTTTCTCAGCAATTTACTATGGCCATTTTCTACAATTTGGAGTTTTCTTAACATTTTAAAGGTTTTTTCTAGGTGGTTTTATGAATTTTTCCTAGGCTTGGTATTGTAATGTTGGTGCTAAATTTTGCATATATATAATATTCAGACTTAGAAAAAAAAATTTGGTGTAAATTTATCAATTTTGATTGATGTTGACTATCTAAGATAGTTGCAGTATTAATTGTTGCAACTACAAACCCCCCACGATGTATGGGCAACATTGGCCTATTTCTAGTAAATTTTTTGTTCCATGTTTAAAATTCCCATGGTTATTTACATGTTGTTTTTTAGTTCCCTAAAGTCATTTGATTTTTTTAAAAAAATTTAACTAGGCCTCCTAGAGTTTTTACTACAACTAATTTCATTGTAAACTAGGATTTCTAGTTGGAATTTTATCAAATCCAAGTTGGGATTTCATGGTTGTTACTGTTGTAGGCAAGGTGTCATTACAGGCCAATCCTCATGATTTCAAAGCTCCTACATAATAATTTTTGTAATTTTATGCATTTTCCATAATGAAATTGCCGTTAGTGTTCATTGGTTATTTGGCTTTTTCCTCAATTTCGTGTTAAGTCTTGTTTTGGGTTCTAAAGGTTGTAAGTGATATCCTTTGTTGTCTAGTTTAATGTGGTAATGTTGGTATTATGGATGCAAGTGTGATTAATTTTAATTTTTTAGTGTTCATTATGTTTTAGTTGTGGTCATGTAAGGTTTTAATGGTTATCATTGTGTTGTACAGGGTCTTTCTCAAATCCATCCTGGTGGTGATTGAGCTGGTGGGGCCCTTGTACTATATTAACATACTAGGACCTAACACCCCACCTTCCCATGTGGTGTTGGAGCATGATTTGTTGTGGTTTAGGCTAGAAGCAAAGTTCTAGCCTTTCTGTTGCAAAACTTTAGTGTGATGCTATGGTCATACTTAGCTTCCCACATAGTCGCTGTCAACATGAAAATCCTATTACCCCATTCTACTTGTTTTATTGCCAAATTCATTGTTGAAAACCTTGAAACATGTGTTGACGATAAAATACTTGATAGCAAGTATACTAGAGGCACTTGTAAGTTGTCCAAGATTTGGAACATGCCCAATGTCGATTAGTATAATGCCAACAATACATTGTTAGTTGGCCACTATGTCAACAAATTATTTTAGAACTCTTTAGGTACTATCTACCATGTGGAAGGGTAAGCATGGTTTTGGCTTTCTTCATTTTGGTTTATTTATTAGTCTCATTAGGTTATTTGGTTTTAACAATTTTTTGCTTGGATTGACATGCTTTCAGGTATAGGGTGAATGATCAAGGGTTTATCAAGGATGACCAATTCATGTCCTTGGCTCAAATAGCATTAGGGGTCTTCACCAAAAGCCCCATAGTATGACTTATAGTGGTGGAGCAACTTAAAGGTGACCTTAGTAAATACACCATGCACTATGCCCAAGCCTACCAAAGATGCATGGCTAATGGGATAGCTCACGATTGGTGGGGTAAATTGAATCTTAATGTAGAAACACACATACTCCTTAGGACCTCCCAACCACTTTCTCAAGTAGACAAAGAAAGGATGTGTACTTTTATTTTAGTCTTTGTTTTATGCAATGTTGATGTTTTCTAGTTATATGGCTATTTGGCTATCTTGGCTTTGATTGTTTTATTGGTTCTAATAGTGTTATTCTAAGTGTTGTTTCTAATTTTTTATGTTTAATGCTTATTATATTATATTATTTATTTTTTTCCTTTCAATGCTATGTGATGTGCTCATGCCAAAGTTAATGGATCACATCACCTTCCATCATTGCCATAATTGCTTCAGGACATGGTGAGGAGATGCTTATCCTCAAGTTTGATGGGGTGGAGGTAGTGCAAAATTGGTTGGCTAGCCAAGCACCTAGGGAGATCCAAGCAAGGATCACCAGCATAGGGTTTCTTGACTTGTTCATGGCTCCTACCCTAGCTATTCCTACCCTTAAGATGGTGAATGTCATTGAATCCTTTAGCAAGGAAGTAAAGAAATTCATCACTCAGGTCCATGGTATGCCTATTAATGAGTCATGATTTGCATACCTTGACATTGAAGCCTTGACATCTGATGAATCACTACTTTTTATCTACTTTGAGATCAGGTACCTATCATCAGGGTCTGGATGTGACATCAGGTATCCAATGTCAAGGTATATACTCTGGCTTATAAATACAATGCCTAGGCTCCCATTTTGGGTTAGTTTTCAAGTTACTTTTTAGTTTCTTTTCTTTAAAGTTTGTTATTCCTAGTGCATGCCCACAATGTGATGTTTGTAATTGTACGACACCTTTGTTCGAGTGTGACATACTTGGACATGTTACATGATTGGCAATAAAGATTAAGATTACTCCCATCATTGTAGCATCCATGTAGATTATTATTTCTTTTGATTATTAATTATTTACTACTTTATTTAGTTAAATGTTTTCATTTATTGTAATGTAATATTCTAGTTATTAAGCAAAATGTGTGTGCCTTAATCATGAACATTTAAGTGTAGGTACTTGGTAATCTAGAAGTGTATCATTTGGCATAACCAGTGACATACACTTGGCAATCCCAGAAGTAGTCTCATGAAGTCCAAAATGTGTACAAATGATTAAGTGTGAATACTCATCATCCATAGGCTAGTTTAGATCTCATTTTTTGTTATTCATTATTCTAATTAATTCATCTCTTTATTGCCATCATGAGTAGTGTAGAATTAGGAACAACATCATATGCCTCACTTGGACTAAACCATATATGACAAAGCTACCACTAGTCCAAGTGGGAAGATAGCGAATTGCAATTAAAGCATAATGATCTAGATTCCACAACTAGTACCATCCATAGAATTTGACTAGATCATGTGTGAACACTTGTGATTCATATGGTTGAGCATAGGGGTACCTTGCTGCTCATCATTGGTACCATTATCAAGGATGGTGCTAGTTATGTAGATTAGTTATAGTATACAAGATCACTATAAAGGAATTAAAAATATTTCTTTGAGAAGCTATTGAATCACACACATAATAAATCAAGAACAATGTCTCTTTCACATGGAAGTGACTATGCATTGTATAGCAAACACATTCATTGGATGACTAAGGAAACATACAATGAAGAAGATTGAAGTGACCAACCTTATGTAGGGGTTTCTTATGACCATGATCGCCTTGACCACACTCAAAGATTACATTCATCCAAGATAGACAATCTTAGAGAATATGACATAGGTCCTAGACTAGGGAAGGCCTCAAGGCCAAAGACACCCTCAAAACCAAGAAACAATAAATTAAGGGACACTGAGGAACACCATAGAAGCCATGGAAATCCTTGTAGTTCCTCATCCTTCTCTTCCTTTTCAACATCTAGTTCTGAAAAAGATGAACATAGGTATAGAGATAGAGCTCAATTAAAGGGTCAGACTAAAAATTAGGATCAAACCCATGGGAAAAGTCAAAGAAGTCACCATGAACATAGAAATTTTCCTCATAATCTATTTGATGATGATGAAGCCTTGTTGGCCACTAAGAGCATAATGCATATCATAGAGGTAGTTAGGATATCTTGTAGGCATCATAAAAAGAGTTGACTACCTAAGCTTGACATGAATAATATTCTAAAATTTTTTGGAGGCTATGATTCAAATCCATAACATCATTTACAAGCATTCCATGATGCCTTTGCTAACTATAACATTGAAAGTGGATGGCAAAAGCTTAAGCTCTTTCCTAGGACACTAATTGATAGAGCCAAAGTGTGGTATCAATCATTGAGACCAAACTCAAACTGATGATGGTCTACAATGCTAGAACTTTTCAACAAAAGATACCAAACTTATAAAAGAGTGTTCAATCTAAGAAGACAAACCAAAGAATGGAAACAAGAACAACATGAACTCTTGGACATGGCCTTAGATAGATATTATTCCTTAATGAATTGATGCCTAGGCCATGGTTTCTCTAAGGAGGAGAAAATTTACCACATCATAGATGGGCTTTGTAATGAAACAAGGATGATCTTGGGATGTATTCCCTAGGGCAATTATATAAGCTTCAAGCCCATCAAATCAAAGAGATAATAGAGTGCATGGAAAATGAAGAAGGAGAGATGTGCAAATGGAAGAATGTCGAGAAATCTCAATCGGATCCAACTCTTCAATCGAAGAAGGTTCAAATTTATCATAAATAAAATGAAACTATCAATAAGGTGATTCCATAATAGACTTTGTTGATAAAGGAGTCTATTGATGATCTAGAAGTAGAGTTTAATAGGATGTCTAAATGGATAGATGAGAATGTCACAACTCTTATTAATATGGTCATGGAGAAGATCATGCAACACACACTAGGTGAACACAATAAACATAGGACACAAAACTAAGAAATAATTAGGAATACGTTTTAGTCAGAGAGAAACGTGGCTGATGAAAGTGAGGCTAAAGACTCCACCATGGATGAAGATGATGGATGCAACTTATGCATATATGACTATCTGAATGGCCAATGCCTTGTATTATTGCATCTACAAGAGTATTGGGTAGGTGCCTTAAATCCAAAGTTTGTGCAAAAGCACATGCCTAGGAGATTTCCTCTTTCACAAGGTAATTATAGATAGTGCATAACCAATCGTACCATCCTGGGGGGACTTATTACCAACCTCAACACAATCATCAACTATAGTGGCAAAAACCATGGTTGTGGGTGGGGCCACCACCACATCAACCATATCCACTGAAAAAACATGGCTATTATGTTCAACATCCTATTTCTCCAACCAGTTCTGCATCTTCTACTTCTAATCACCACTACCACTCTCTTGAGTACCATCAATACATGACATCCCTTGAAGGATCACCACTACACACCTCTTACCATCCAACTTACCCTCGATATTCTCATAACCCACCTCCTTATATGCCATTTCCAGTAATTCAAGAAGGTCTAGCCTCACAATATCAACCAATGAGTGGCACTTGTGTTGCAAATGTGCAAAGACACATTGACACTGATGTCTCAACAACAATGCAAAAAATGTTCCTTCTGGAGGAAAGGTAATAAACTAAGGTAAACCATGCATGGACCCACCACATCATCTAATCCAGCACAAGGCCAACCTAGTGCATCACCTTCCCTATCTCAACTAACATCCTACAACCATAAATAAGGGCCACCATCTATCCATACTCCAATCCCACATCCAACCAATGAATCTACAAATGTGGGGAGACAAATGAATCCATGCATACCATCTCATACTCAAGGATGCAATAGTAGGCTAGTCATCCATAATTTTAACATACCTCATATCTTGACCCATCATACATATAACAATTAGGTATGTGACCAACAATATTTCTACCTAGCCACCACACCACCAATAGACACGCAGTGGTTGGGGCATGAAAGGTTCTCGATGTTTCTTACGTGCATGGATCCTATTTATTCACTTATTAATCCTTGTTAGAAAAAAAATATTTAGTCGTGGGGGTTACCTCCCATTCTAGTCTTTAGGATTCTTAAGTGTTTTTTATCTTTTTGTCTTACAATTTTTTTGTTTTACACATTCTTTATTTTACATCTTCTTATTTTCATGTTATTAATCTTTTCTAATTTTTTTACACCATCATTAGTACATTTGCTATTTCTTGAATATTTTATATCTTCTTTTATTTTATTTTGGTGTGATTTTCTAACTTTTGTTAATAAGTGCCAGGTATAGTGGTAATGTGTTGATTGATGGTGTTATTTGATTGTTGGTGTCTAGTTTCTGGCTTTGAATTTTGTTATGGATGATTAGGACATGGTTTCTTTTTCATGAAATAGGTAGTGAGTTGATGACATCCACCCATTCACAAACTCTATGGTTTTTCTTGTTTTGGAAATGTGCAGTCCCTTTTTCATTAATAAAACTTTAATAAATTTGTGACTTTGATAGTTTTTAGAATTAGGAAGGATTCAAAGTTTTGAATAGGGTGTGGCTTCAAGGGTATTCAATATTCTTTGTACCTTTCTATTTGCCTGGGTTCATGTGTGTTTTCATGGATTTCTTACCATTCTATGTCAACCAATAAAAGGAAGCTGAATAAGTCTTTGCATGGTGTGGTTCTTATAAAAAAATTTTTTAAAAAATGATGAGGATTCAAAGCACACCCATTGGATAAAATAAATGCATGTGTCTTTGCATGGTCTGGTTCCCATTTCAAAAAAAAAAATGATAGGAATTCAAAGCACACACCTTAGACAAAATAAATGGGCTACAAGCATTGGTTATGGGACTAGAAAGATATGTACCCATGCCTGAAGGTCCCCTCTAACTAAGGCCCTTCCTCACTTCCTACTTCTATTTTCTTCTCTAATAAGGAATAGTGGTTGTTCTATGGGAGCACTCTTGTGTCTCAAGGGCTAGACTAGTCTTAGAATGTCGATGTGAAGTCACTAAACATGGTTGGTTTTGGTATGGACTAACGATGGATCTTATCAAGTCATTTAACCACAAAATCCATAAGGGACTTCATGTGACCTTAATTAGGAACTCCGTTCCACTATCTCTCATCCATCTATGCTTTCCATGTCTCACCTCACTGCCAATTTCATGTTCTTAATTCAATGTCTTGGTTTGATGTGTTGAAATTCTTAGTTAGTTTCTTTTGGGTTTTTGTACTTAACCTTTCATAACCATTAATCATCCTCAGAGCCCATGGACTCTTTGGTTTGAAGGTATACAAGGGGATAAAAGGCTTATGCCTACTTTGGGGAGGACCTACTTGCATATCTTTTGGTTGGGTTAGTTAAGTTCTTTACCCTTAGACACTCTTACAATCAAATCTTTTTGTTTACCCCATCAATGACATCCAATTGTGCACATCTTTATAACATTTTTCAATGAACTTTCCTTTTTACTATTGTGAATTCTTACACCCTCATCAAATATTTCTTGGTGTTAAACTTTTTCAAATTTAATGGACTTCCTATCTATTTGACCCTATTGTTTAGCCTTCTTGCTAACACAACTAAAGAAATGAATATACCACAATCACAACCTAGCTAAGTGTAACCACCGAAGAGACAAGGTACTTAATAGCTATGTGTTACACCTTACACACTAATTCACAATTCTATTGTGATTTTAGTGGAAAGCATGGACTAGAAGTGGGACTATCTTCACCAAGGATGATGTAGAAGCACCTTGTGATGAGAATCATTCATGATCTTTGGATCTTCTATCTCTCTCTTTAGCTACCAAGAGGTGTTGGATGTTAGTTTTTTTCAAGGTGTTCACTTCTCTTATCATGAACACCCAATTTTGTAAAGGTTGTAACTCCGCACACTTGGAAACTCAGCATTTTTCTATTCCACTTAAGTAAGTTTATATGTCAATCAATAATCCCATACCTACCTAATATTTTGTAAAAACCTTGTTTCTCATTTTTTTTAAACTCGAGGATGTGTTTTCATTCAGTCGTGGAGGTATGATGAGTCATGATTTTCCTACCTTGAAATTGGAGCCATAAAATATGATGAATCACTACTTTCTATCTACTCCAACGTTAGAGATGCAACATCGCATACATGATGTCAAGGTCTAGATGCCATGTCAAGTACTTGACATTGAGGTATATACTCTAGCCTATAAATACAATGTCTAGGCTTGTATTTTGAGTTAGTTTTTAAGTTAGTTTTTAGTTTCTTTTCTTTAAAGTTTGTTATTGCTAGTGCATGCCTGTAGTGTGATGTTTGTAATCATACATCACCTTTGTTTGAGTGTGACATACTTGAACATGTTACATGACTAGTAATAAAGATCGAGATTACTCTAATCATTGTAGCATCCACTTAGATTATTATTTCTTTTGATTATTAATTATTTACTTCTTTCTTTAGTTAAATGTTTCCATTTATTGCTATTTACTATTCCAATTATTAAGCGAAATGTGTATGCCTTAATCATGAACGTTTAAGTGTAGGTACTTGGTAATCCAGAAGTATATCATTTGGCATAACCAGTGGCATACACTTGGAAATCCTAGAAGTAGTCTCATGAAGTTCAAGATGTGTATAGATGATTAAGTGTAGATACTCATCTCCCATAGGCTAGTTTAGATCTCATTTTCTATTATTCATTAGTCTAATTAATTCATCTCTTTATTGCCATTAGGAACAGTGTAGAATAAGGAACAACATCATATGCCTCACTTGGACTAAACCATACGTGACAAAGCTACCACTAGTCCAAGTGGGATGATAGCAAACTACGATCAAAGCATAACAATCTAGATGCCAAAACTAGTCCCATCCATAGAATTTGACTGGATCATGTGTGAATGCCTATGATTCGTATGGTTAAGCATAGGGGTACCTTGCCACTCATCACCTATCATCTTGATCATTAATGATTCTACCTTATGTGACCTCTTTAATGTCCCTTTTAAGGGGATGAATATTGCCAGCAAGCTAGGGAAAGATGTAGGCCACTAGAAGAAGGTGGAAAAATGGCTAAAAATTTATCATGACCACTCTAGATTGTCCTTGATCAGTTATTGCATCATGAAGGCAAATGAGATGTACCCATTGTTCTAGTCCTAAGCTTTCCCTAAGCTCTTATTACAAAAGAAGGTGATAGGCATTCATTAGGCATGGAACATGAAATAGGTTCTCATGGAGGATGCTTAGTTCAACTAGGCTACTCATTTAGCTTTCGGGCTATGAGGGACATTCCTAAAACTCTAGGAGAACCTTAACATGATACACCACATGCACTGTGCATTATTTACAATGTATCTTAGGAGGTTTTTAGAGTTCCTAGTGGTGTAGATGGATTGATGATGGATGTGCCAAGATCCATCCCAACTTTCTAAGCCTTGAGTGAAACATATCTTTCCAACCATGCAAGCTCAAAACCCACCAGAGGACATTGGGAAATCACTGTCCATTATCACTAAGTGTTTTAGTGATGTGCATTGTGCTTCCATTACCAGCATGGGGATGGATCCCCAAGTTAACTAAGAAAACATTAAGAAGGCCAAGGAGTTGAGTGCCAAAGCTAACATAACAACTAGAGTGAAGTTGAAGAGGCTTGTAGTTGAGGAAGTAGCACCAGTTGTAGGTAGCCTATGAAGAGGAGGCTTGTGATTAAACTTGGCTAAGCATATCATGTGGTCATAGGTACATTTTATTTATTCTATATTTAGGCTATCTTTACATTTATGCTTCATGCTATATGGCTATATTGTTTTGTTTTAGGAAAATTATGCTAATTTATTCTATGTTTTGATTTTGTTGTTCTTGTAGACAAGCAATAAGAACTAGCAACCCAAGAAATAGTAGCAGAGGTGGAGTAGAGACACTTGAAGAAGGAGGTTCTACAATATCACAAGGATGAGGGATTATACAATGTCACATTGGATGACCTCAATGTTATCTTTGATAGCTCACAGTTGGGTAAACCCCCTACTATCATTTCAGATGATATCCTAGGTACTTATAAACTTTTTTTTTAATGTATTTTATTCCATATTTTCATGTTTAAGCTTGGTTTTAACCATATGAGTAACAATTATGCCTATTATAGTTCTTAAACCTCAGTCAAGTACCTTAACCTCTACATTCTACAAGAAACCATGGGTGAAGGTTCCTAATAAAATGAAGTTCAAGCATGGGATCATCAAGGATATGATTGATTAGTTGTAGCAAGTTGCCTTTGATGTTGGTAAGAATCTAAGTTTACCTTGCTCTTAACTGTGGCTTCATATAGGTCTCATGGTCATGTGGTCTTAGTGGTTTAGAAGTTTTTTGGTTATTCTTTGTTTTTTAATGTGCATGTTTTGTTGTTATATTGCTTGTAGTGCCTAAGGTTGGATAGAATTGCAACCATATCATGAAGATTGATGCTCTATTGAGCCTACCACTTGAGGTGGAAAATGTTTCACAAAAGTTATATGAAAAGGTCATTGAATGTGCATTTTCATGTGCTACAACTTCATGGGAATGCCAACATTCAAACGAGTTCCTATGAAATCCAATCATGGCATTGGGAATGGAGACTAAGAGATAGGCTAAGGTAAATAGAGATCTCCAAGATCACAAGGGATTCATGGAAACCTAAGTGGCTAACAGGGAGTCCTTGTAGACCAAAGAGATAACATGGGCATGGTATTAGAATGCCATTCATGGCAAGGTTACTCTTGCTAGGTAGGTTGAAGAGAAAAAGCTATAGATGAACTTATTAGCCTGTAAGGCTAGGAAGTGAAGGGACTATTGTGCATGGGCCCTCAAGTGGGACCATGCATAAAAGAATCATAAGAAAAAGTATAAGTTTGAATGGAAGGCCTATCATAAACGATTGTAGGAGGAGTCCATAGAATGATGCAATTTGGATTTGTTTATGAAGGGAATCCATGAAAAGAGTGTCTTCAAACTATTTGAAGGCTCTTTGGTGGTGGTTGACTCTCCAACTCATCAAGTTACTACATCTTTTGGTGAAGTAAAAACAACATCATTTTTGTGAGAGCCATCTACACAAACCAATATCAACGAGAGCAACATTGTGATAGGCATTAATCTCAGGAATGTGGATTGGGTTCACAAGATGAAAGATCAAATCCTCCATCATTCAAAGGTTGGTCTTCAGAGATTCCTAGCAAAGGACACTACTCTAGAGTCTTTTCAGGTTTGTTTAATTTTTAATTATTTATATTTTAGTTTAATTTGATTTGTGGTTTAATTATATTGATTACTAACTACCCTTTTTTTGTTGTGGTTAGTACAGGTACTAGGTGACAATGACAGTACCAATGTAAAGATGTTGGAGATGATCCTCCTTCACCTCTAGAGGCATCTTAGCACCATCTATTGATCATATCTTTAGTTATCTCATTTATTGTCAATGATGTTGGTTGTTGCGGCTAGTCTTAGCCTTTGTTTATCTATAAAACATCTATTGTTATTTTACATTATTGCTATAAGGTGTAGCTATGGCTATTCAAACTTTTATTTATTCTAGATATTTGTTGATTTAACTTGTGTCACACTATGTAACTTATGGCTATAGGCTATGGGCATTTCAGTTATTATCATTATATTTATTTTAATTAATCTTATATGTTCTAGCATTTTTATTTTTATGCATTTCATGTTTATGTTATGAGGCCACATTAGGCTACTTTGGTTGGATCATGTGGTTATATAAGGCTATTCAATAAAGTAAAAGAAAAATGCATGTTAGACTGTGGCAATGAAAGGTAGACTAAGGCATGATGGCCAAGAATAGGTTATGAAACTATTTTCAGTTTCAGGCCATGGCAAGCCATATGTTGCTATTTTTAGGCCATGATGGATCATACATTTTGTTGGTTTTAGGTAATGGTGGGTCATTCATTTTTCCGATTTTAGGTCATGGCAGAACGTGTGTTTTAAAAGGGAAGAATAAACAAGAGTAAACCATAGGTTACATGCTACAAAGGTCAAAACAAGGTAGAACAAAGTAATACAAACAAAATGGTGCATATAAAAAAAGGTTAAACAAAAGAGTATGCTACATGGTTGTGGGAATAGGGTGAGCAAATAAGAAACATACATTTAATTATGCAAGCATTTCCTAAGATTTAAAAGATTAGGAAAGGTATATGATCTACATTATACAATCTTGTATATCTCATCTCCTTCACTAATCACATTGAAGGGGAGCTCTTCCCATGGTATGTTCATGGTTATATTATTATCTATTTGGGCCCCTTCTACTCTATTAGGCCTTTGGACTTAATTTTTGACAACACAAGGTTCTTCTTAAAACTCCACCTTAGATCCTTATTTTATGTCAACGTTGTTGACCACTAATGGAATTGCAGTATCACTATGGATAATTATCTCACCTTTCTGATAAGGTAGGTGAATTTCTTAGTGGATGGATGAGGAAATAGCTTGTAATTAAGCTAACCAAGGCCTTCCCAGGATGAGGTTTAATCCTAGTGTCTCTTCCATCACCAAGAAATTGGCTATTATGGGGAATTTCTCCCCTACTACAAAGTCTAGGGAAATTGATCCTTTTACTACAAATCAAGATCCATTAAATGATTTGAGAGCAAAAGTTGATGTATGTTGCACATGCTTTATTAGGCCTAACCATTCAACAATGGTGTAAGGTATAGCGTTAGTGGTCACTCCATCATCCAGGTGTACCCCATGTACTTATTATTACCCTACTCTTATCATTATGAAGAGAGGAGCCTTAGTTGTCTTGCCATCCTAGGGGTTGGTCTTGATTTTGTTATCATGGAACACTAGTGTTGTTGACTTTGTTTCTTACTTAGGTGAAGGTGGTACCATCACTACATGGATGGACTCTTCACAAGTGGGAATGCCCTCAGTAATAATAATAGAAGTCAACATTTTTACTATTACCTCAAAGTATGCAACAGAGGCCATTACCAAGTCATACGGGCTAAGGAATGTGTGTTTTTTTTTGTTTTAGCAATTGTTTAACCTATTCCATGGCATTGAAAAAGCCTTTTTCATTGGCTATTTTTCATTTTTGTTGGCTTTGACTTCCTCCATGTACCCTAGGATGAAAATGCCATGTTTAAGTGATTATGCCTTGGTCTCTTTCCCTTTCCCTTGTGGTTTGGGGTCCTCCCATGTTTAGTTGGTTGAAGTGACCTAAGTGTTGAAGCTCATGGGGATGGATGAAATAGGAATCAGCTTCAATGGGCTCACCTCTTTTTATGCCTTGGCCTACTTGTTTTCTTTGTTCTTAGGCCTTAACACAAACTTCTTGCATTGTTTCATTGGTGATTTCTTGTTGTCGTGTTGCAAAGAAGTCATGGTGTTGACCATCACAGAAGGATGTTGCTTGGTTGTTATTTTTGGTTTAGTTATAGTGGAAGGAGGTACCCTAATCACAAAAGATTCCTTAGGAGGCATAGGTGATGGTATGCTTAGAACAAAAGGGATCCTTGAACTAGTTAAGGTTAAAGGACCTCTTTCGTTGTGAGGAGGTACTCGAATCATAAAAGATTCCTATGTAGGCCTTGAATCATTGCTCACATAGAATGTCACTATGGTATAAGGGTTATTGTTGACATTCAATGGGTTATTATCGACCTACATTAATTGGTTTTATGGTTTGACAAGGTTAGAGGTATCAAGGACCAATTTCACATTGTCTACCATCTTTTCCAAGTGATCCTTAAGCACTATACAAAAGTTGATATCATGATTGATAGTTGATGGTAGTGGTAGAAATAGTAAAGTTTGAAATACTTAGATACTAGCAGATCATCCTTGGTTCCAAGAGTAGGATTCTTTGCAATTTCACATATTCTATCATGTTTCTTATGGGAATTCTCAGTCATTTGTTTATATTCGATTCTCCTACTCTTCAACAACTAATCAAGGAGTTCAGATGGTTTTAGTGGTAGCCTAGTATACTTTGACCAATCCTTCCTTTCGAAATTCAACTTCGTGTTATCTAATGTAGAGGTGTCAAATATTGAAGTTGATCATTATTGATAGGAACCTTGGGTTGTTGCATTTTGGATCCTTGGGTTTTTGTCTCTTTGGTTACAGTGGCTACAACCATGTTGTTTTACATCCCCTTTTCCTTATCCTTCCATGTATGTTGTTTTTTATATGCCACATAAGTGGGGTCATGGCTATGCTCAACAACATTCTCTATGTTCTTGATTTGAGAGAAGGCTTGGCTAAGTGACTGTGGGTCTAGTTAGTAAAGTTTAGAGTTAATAAAGTTGTTAACTACCCCCTTGAATATGACAAGAAGATGGGTTTCGGCTATGGATTCTAGAATCTCATTAATAAGAGCATTCCAACATTGTATGAATTTCTATATGGGCTCAAGGAATCCCTAGTTAACCTTGATTAGTTGGTCAATAGTCATGTCGGGTTTCAAGTTATACTTGAAACTATTAACTATGATATTATGTCTCAAGTGAGGATGTAGATCCTCTTGGTAATGCATGGTACCATTTCAAGGCTTTTCTAGTAAGGGACATATGAAAGATCTACATTATGGTATGTGACCAAGCTTGCAATTGCAAACACTCAAAACAGAAGGTGATATGATGGGCTTTAGAATCACCTTCACCATTGTACTTAGTAAATTAAGGTATGGGATTGTCTAGATAAAAATCCATTATTTTTACTATCTAAGTTGTTGAAGCCTTGAGATTTTGTAACTCCTCTATAAGGTCTTGGATCATTTGGAATGCTTGATCCAAGCCTTGAGGCATTCCCATGGATTGCAATGTCTATACAAATGATTGAGGTATGAATTAAGAGGCTTGTAGCCTCACAATGGGCATTGGTATTGAAGAGAGAGGCTGGGTCATCACAGTTGTAGAGGGACCAAATAATAAAAAGGATGTTTGTGTTGGTATTTGTGGAATGAAGGGGATAAATAGTATGTAAGATCCTTGGGTCACTTGGGATCCCATTGTGGGGTACATTGGTATAGAAAAGGGATGGGCGGTGGTGAATACCACTAGTGATGGCTACATGGATTGAGGCCACATGGCAAAAGGTATGGAGGAGAACAAGGAGGTTGTTTGGGACATAGATTATGCCTAGTAAGCCGCTATGACAAGCACTAGTCCAAACATGGTAAGGTATATGCGAGACAAGGGTTAAGGTACCTTCTTGATAGAAGAGATAGATAATGTTGAAGTAGGTGTAGTGGCCTAGAAAGCCAACTATTAAAAGAGGCTCCCTATGTAGTTATTAGGTTCAAGCTTAGCCTCGAACTCATCATGCTCCTCATGTTGGCTTACTAAACTAATCTTCTCACTTTGTTTGTCCATCTCACTTATTTGAGACAGTATACATGTATAAAGGTCATTAAGTGGTATTTTTTCATAAGGGGAGGGTATGTACTCCTTTCTATTTGATGGATTAGATCATATTTTCATTTAGCATTAGCCTCCATTCATGGAATGAGGAGACCAACTTGGATTTTGACATAAATGAAGTTATAGTGATCTTCATTTATCAAGGAAAAATCTTGGCTTTTTTTTTCCTTAGCTTGAGCGATTGCCTATGCTTAACCATAGTGGGGTCTTTTAGGTCATACACCCTCACAGCATCTTGGTTAAATGGCATATCAATTAGGTTGAGGGAAAAGATAGTTGATTAGTTGAAAGACATGGTTACTAGTTTAAATTTGGTTTAATAAAATGTATAATTGAAAGATGTAGATTAATGCTCCACTTTAGACACATTTAATACTCTTGCATCATCATCACATCTATAACTCACCCATGCACTAGTGGCTTATTGGATGAGCATTCATAAAGCACATTCATTGGTTTTCCATATACACACAAAGCACACTTGAAAGATTATGAAAATAAAAATTGATTAATTATTAACATAAAAAATAAATACACATAAAAATCATACTAAATAAATAAAAAACCAAAATTTATAGATTTGTATGCTAAAAAACATGCATATAAAAATACAAAAATGCAAAAGAATAGGAAAATTAAAGAATGATATATGATTAGTTTCAAAAACTATGCACACAAAAATACACACCAAACAAATAAACCATACTATACTAGGAAAGCCATTACATGGATGACTCTTCATCAATGACTAACTTTAAAGTTGGTACTTAATAGCTTCCTCTTTGATCAACATCACCAAATTATTGAGGAGGTGATTGATATTCCTTATAGCATCTTAGGTCTTGAACTTATTGTTTAGAAGCATAATGCTCTTAGTTCCATTTCTTTGAAAATAATGATGAATGATGAGATGAGTATGAATGCTCATAAACCATTATATTCTTCTTTCTCTTACATAAATGCTTTCATCTTGAAGTGATGAATTTCTTACCATAGAAAAAACATATTATTATGGTACTAACTAATAAGGTACGATGATGGAGGCTAAGGGTAGTACCTTGCATTAAGGAACTAGACATGTTTCTACTATGGCTAATTTAAAATTCCCTCTTATAATGATATAGAAGGCCATGATGGACATTGTTGTACTTGCCACTACTAAGATGGTTATGGTGGATATGGATAATATTCATGAGGTATTGCATGAGGTATTTGGTTCATAAACTATTGAGTTTCATGGTAGAAAGAGGGATGACATGAGAAAGATTATTATGATGTAGAGGTAACACTCTAAGGATTAGGCTCCATCCCTTGTTAAAGCTATGGCTAAAAATGGATCATATGAATAATAAATTTGATTATGGTAAAGCCTCTCATCCTTTATTTTTCTTTAGCCACTTCTTCTTTGTGGTGTAACTAACTTCATAGCTACTTCAATAACTTTAATTTCTAAATCCTTGAGATCTATTATTATCTTTTGATTTAGCACATCCCATACCTTGTCAACAACATTGGCAAGGCTTGTCAAATTCTTTTTTCTTCTCATGCTTTCATATACAAGGGATTCAACAACATCAATAGGTTTAATGTTATATTTAACATTTTTTACATCTTTCTGACATTGGGGATTTTTGGTAGCTTCCTCTACATTAGTATGCTTATGTCATTCACCTTCCAATTTAGCTATAATATCTAATACAACAACAATCCAAGTCACTGACATTTGGTAGAGATTATTCATGATGCAAATATCCATCCTTTCATGAGTTTATGGTTGTAGTCCTTCTACAAGATACATTAAATTGTCACATTTGTTGAATCCATGATTTGGACATTAATTAAGCATGCAATTTTACCATTCTATGGTCACATCCAATGATTCATTGGTATCTTACTTCCATCCTATTATGCTTTTTCTAAATTTTAAAACTTGGGTATAAGATTGAAATATGATATTGAAAGCTTTTAACATGTCTACCCAAGAAGACATGGAATTGGATGGAAGAGCTTGATACCATGTTTTAGCATGATTAGGGAGTTTTTGAAGAAAAACATTAATTTTTTGCCACTCACTATTCAATCCTTGTAGCTTACAAGAGATGAAAAATATTTGAACATGAAGTTGTCACTCATCATTCAACTATTTACTGAATGTGAAAATGTTAGCCATATTAAAATTTTTTTTATTATGCTTTTCTCAATGATTTTAGGTGGGAAGCAATTGCTTCATACATTTAACCCCAATAGGTTGATGGAAACAATGGATCATCTAAACCATCAACACCTTCATTTAAATGAAGGCAAGAAAAAGATGGAATGATGGACTACTTTAAATCATCATAAGTATACCTTAGGTCCCATGAATAAAGATGCATGAATCTTCTTCTCATAGAATTATTTATGGTGTAGTAATGGAAGTTTTTAGGAGAAGTTCCTACCTACTTCCCAGCATGCTTGTACTTTTACTCTGCAATAATAGCATGAAGCTCTTGTTTATTATGAGTAGCATAGTTTGATTGTTGGGGTGACATGAGTTCATATATGCCAAATCTTTGATGAAGCCTTGATTAAACAAAGGCTCCTCAAAAGTGATAGATGTAGCTTCTTTAGGTTCTTTTCAAAATCATTCATGTGCATCACACCATTATTCTAGTTTTTCTTGATTCAATTTTATCAAAATAAATGGTGATGCTTCATAATTTGGATCAATTGAGGTTTCTTATTCAATCTATTTTCATTGTTAAATTTAGCCATGGTTACTTTAGTCCTTGATTATCTATAAAGTCAACAACTTAAAGAAAGGAAAATTATGAATGTACAAGTATTTTAAGGGAATTTAGCAACATCTTCTATGCTAATGGTGCTAATGATAGGGGTCCCACTAGTTTTGGACCAATAGGATTTATCATAAAAATCATAGTGTGGTCTTGTCATAAGCTTCAAAGATGATGTTGAATGGTTTACAAAGAGCACTTGTATGTATCGTTGTGTTCAAGAAATATAAAATATATTATAATACATATAATACAATTAAAACCTATGTTGCCATGATGGGAAATAAAGAAAATATTTAAGATTTTATATTTTATAGTTTTTATGTATTTTATAATTTTAAGAACAAAGGAAACATAAACACATATGCATTGCAATCCCTCATGGGAACAAGTACGATGCTGATAAACACTTATGTGTTACAATCCTTTATAGGATAGGTGCAACACTACACATAAAATGTAATAAAAGTGGCTCTTAATTACAACCTTAATGGCCCAACACCATGCTATATAGTTATGACCTTTTTGGATAAGGAACGAATCATCACAACTCAATGAAACAAGAATTAAATAAATATTTTAAGGATTTTAATGTGAAGAATTAGTGATGTAATAACAAAAGATCATGATCTTTATTCACTACACAAATAATGGATTCTACATCAACCAAATAGTTCCAGGATATGTAAGCAGGGTAGCACTTTGATAGAGTCTAACTACATTTTTGAAAGAAACAACTCAGAATACACATACAATAAAAAAAGAAATAAACTAATCCAAGGAAGGAAGTTCAAGCACTATGTGCATGGGTATCCTATCTTTGTATACATAAATCAAAGTGTAATCTAGTTTCTCATGAACAAGCTAATAGTAAGCTCTTAAATTATTCAATGGATTATGATATTGAAAGAATATAACATCATAATGATAGATAAAAGGAGTCTAAAAATATTATTGTAGATTATCTATCCAAGCTAAGATGGAATAATAAGATTAATGAGGAGTACTTATTGGATCAATTTCCTTATAAGTCTTTATTTACAAAGCCTAGTACAATGTCCTCAATAGTAAACACCTTGATTTGCTAATTGCCTTACATAAATAAAATAATAGAAGATTCCTTGTGAATGAGATAAGCGCAAAACTTAGTAATTCCTACACTAGGCCAAACACTTCATGGAAGTAGAGGTAAACCTCTATGAATCTATTATGATAGTTTAGTATGATAATGTATTCTTAAGAAGAACTAGCTAACAGTTATTTGAGATGTTCATGAATGACCATTTGATGATCATTACATAGGATGATGAAATACTATCAAAGTCCTCATGGTTGGTTATTTCTAGCCATCTCTCTTTTGTGATGTACATTAATTCACTAAGTCCTGTGAGTGGTGTCAAAGAGATTATGGGCTATTAGCATGATTTGAAGGACTATAATAGTGGATACAACCATTTGAGCCTTTTTTTTAATGGGAGATTGATTTCATGGATCCCATCATCTCTTCTTTGAATGGTAAGGCATGCATCTACATAACAATGGATTATTGCATAAAGTTGACTAAAGCAACTATAGTAATTGATTGTACTACAACAAGTATTGCTAAATTCTTTTAATAATACATGATAAATAAGTTTAGAGTATCACATGTACTTATATTTGATAATGAAACTTATTTAAGCTAACTTTTAAGAAATTAATACAATGCCTAAGCATAGAACATAGGTTAAACATACCCTATCACTACCATGCCAATGGACAAGTTGATGTCACTAACCATGAGATAAAAAGAATATTAATAAAAAAAAGTTAATAAATATAGGAAATATTAGAGCATCAAACTTAATGATGTTATATGAATTTATAGGTCAAAATTTGAAACTTCCTACTGGTTACCCACCATATGACTTTGTATATGGGAAATTGTTTAAGTCACCTATCTAATATGAACTCTATATACCTAACACTAATTATGTATTAAACTTGGATCTTACCTTAAAAAAATGAGAAATATTGATGAATCTAAATGTGCTAAGTGAAAATTGAATGATAACCCTCATGCATAGCGAATCCCATAAGGTCTACTATAAATAAAGGCATGACCTTAAGATTTGACACCTAGACCTTCGACTAGGTAATAAGATTCTTTATTACAACTTAAATGATGTACATCAACATATTAAATTTCAAATGCTTTGGAAAGGACCATACATAATCCATACAGTCTATAGGTTTTGTGCCTTATAGAGTTATCACTATGTAAGTCAATAAAAGTTCATTGTCATCAACAGACAAAAAAATAAGTCATTTTGTGAGTCATGTAGGAACAATGACTTCAATACCTTTGATAACATTATTGCAAAGTCCATCTTTTGCATATTCTCTTCAAAGCCCAATCATGTGGTTGGGGGGGAGTGGCGGGGGGTGNGCAAGGGCTGGGGTGGAGGCAGGGATCATTTTAATTGAGCTAAATATCATTTTTATGCATTTTTTACAATTTTTATAATTTTCTAATTTCTTGAATATTTTCTTCATTTATTTAATATTTTCTAATTCTTTCTATGTTTTCCATTTCTTCATATATTTGCTAATTCTTATACTTTTCATATTTTCTTTTATAATTTTCTACTTTATTTAGGTTATTTCAATATTTTTGTATTTTTGTTAATAAATTTCTTTAGATTATGTCCTATACTATCAAAATATTAGAAGAATAATTGTGCACGAGCAGTGAGCCACATCATTTATCCCTCCATTTTAATAAATAATATATCCTTATCATGAAAGTAATGTGATTCTAATTACATGAAAACTAAAATAAATCCATGATCATTATACTTTGAAGAAAGTGAAAAGGACCAAGAGGGATTGGAAAACAATGTGACATCAAAGGGATTTGTTAATTCTTTAAGTTCTCTCTATAAGTTTCACTACTTCACTTGGATATACTATCACTAGTATCTTAATTGTTTGGGAAATATATTTTTTATACAGCTTATTGGCTTACTAAAACACTAGAAAGACATGAAATTCATGCTTGAAGGTAGTCCTTTGGTAAGGATAATAAAATAATTGTATAATTAAATTCACAAAATCATTCTTAGAGTACTACTAGAAAGATATGTTTTTGCTTAAAGTTAGACATGTGATCCATGCTTGAAGACACTCCTCTAAGCAATGGCCAAGATACATAACTTACAAGGTTATAATTAATTAATTATTCTATTTACTTAAAATATGTTTTCCAATTTTTCTTCGTCAAGTGATGGTATTTCCATGTGATAATGGGTGGTCTCATGGTGGTGGACATGGGATGACATAATATGATGTCATTACCAATGGTATGGACCTAGTTTGAAACCTAAATAGAAAGGTATGATGGTCATTTTAACCACACCTAACATGAATAATCCATTATGGACATGGTAAGGAACCTCAAATTCCAATCTATGCAATCCTTTCCCATTTCATTCCATCTCACTACTATGGTTAATTATGTGACTGATGGTTTTCTATGGTATAGTATAGGATCTTGATGACAATAGTTGTGCAATTCCTAAAATATGAACATGATTAACATTTAATTTTCTAGGTGTCCATAGACAAGTTGTGAAATGAGTATGCAAGGGCATTTTAGAAAGGAGCCTACTATGAGGAGAATCCACTTGCATAACTTTTGGAGATCTAGCCATATACCAAGTTTCACAAGTCCATGACATCAAGCACTACCCACTTTACTTATATGCATCACCATTTGATTATTTTTTTGTCATTTTATTTAGATATTTGTTAAAATTCCATGCCAAGAGCCCCAATTACGTCACACATTCAGGTTTCTAACTGATGCTAAATTATTATCCCACTTCATCTGAAATATATGAAATGTCTTCTTGGCTTTTGAATCCTATTATTAGCTCCAATTAGACCTAAAAATTCTACAAAAATTTCTTTAAATTATACTAAATTTCAAATAAAATTTCTAGCTTTAGTAGTGTTGACATATTATCCTTTGTTGGTATAGCCTTGTTGACGCAACAATTTCAATGCTATACAAAAATACTATATATAAATATTAATTATTAGCAAAATTTTCATTATTTTCAATTTTTAAAAAAGAGAATTTTTTGTAATTTTAGAGTACCAAAGCCTTGTACTAGTTGTACCTTATGAACTAGACTTCTAATTTTCATGATTACAAAACCTATGAGCTTCTAGAGTTAAGTTCTACATGCTATAAGTACTTAACCTACAATATAAAGACTTTTTTAAAACCTCATGTTTTGAATATATAAGATATTTAACACTAAAAACAATTGAAATAACTTAAATATAAGATAATTTAGCTACCTTAGAGTCTATAAAGTCTCCTAACATAGTCACATAAGGTCATTATTGCTAGAATTTCTTAGATTTAGGATAATCTCAAGGATGATAAAAGGTAAAATGTTATAAAAATCATTCTAAAAATAACAATTAATCATTAATATGATTGCAAATATGATGAGGAGAAAGTATATCCTATGACCAACCATATGAATCACAAGGGTGCACTAGTGATTTGGTTGAATTCCATGGACTTAGTTCCTAAGTTTGCCTATAGACAAAGACTGTGAACCTAAGGGCTATGTGATCATTATCTTCATAACTCTCACTTATGTATGATCTTACATATGATTAAGTGTGAGTTAGGACATATGATATTTATTTTTATTTTTATTTTTATATATTTTTATCTTAAGTCCTATGTGGAAAGTTGAATAATTGATGAATAACTATTTTAACTACCTAACTATTCTAAAGGCTAACTAAACTAACATAAGTATTCATGCCTAATTTTCATACACATTCCAAACTTTTATTAACACTACTGGGTTACCAAGTGATGATTACTAGGTGTACCAAATGGTCACTGCTAGGATTACCAGGCTTTATACAGTATGCTTGAAGCAGTCGTACTTTTGTGTTCATGATAAATTCATTTAAATATTATGACATGGAATGTAAAATTAATTTAAAGTAAAGTGCTAGTTAAGAAAGATTAAGCTAATCCAATTGCTACAATGAATACCAAAAATCTTGACCTTATTATCATTCATGCCAATGCATTCAGGTACATGGTGCTCAAATAAAGTTTTGTACAAGCTCTCTCATTCACACTATGGACACTCAAAGGAATTTCTAGCTCTAGAAACAAAAAATTACAAGATATTTGCTATACTATGGATTTAACATGCCATAAATGTAGTTGGTGATTGCATTTATAAAGGATTGACTATGTCAATGTTGATGCATTTTCATTGATGCATGTGACCATGCATCAATGGGGATATGTCAACAAGGCTATGTTGATGCATGCCTATCAACAAAGCCAATCAAACTATGCTTCATCATACCCCCAAGATTGACTAAAAACTTGTCCTTAAGTGATAAAAGTAGGATTAAGCTTTTTACAAAATTGGAGAAGTATGAAATTTATTAACTAAAAGACAATACAAAAATAGCTTAACTAGTCAATTTTGAGTGCTAGATTGTATAGCATTATAAAATTAGTATCCATGATAACAAGATTGGACACTCTTATAAACATTTTAGTAGGTTCTCTTAGATTTTTAAAGGTAAGATGAACTTTCAAATAGTGCTAGGAGTTGGAGGCTCTTGAGGCATTGAAGGTCCTTTACTAGGTTTTAGTGCTTGTGGTGGTGGAGGCAGATGAGGCTATCCTACTGTTGCTGCTACTAGTAGAAGTCTGAAAGCATCCAACAATGCTTTCATATTCTCTTTCTTACTTTCTAGTTCATATGTAGTTCATGTAGCTTGACCAGTGTGAGCTAGTAGATGTTATCCCATGGGCACGACATTATGGGAAACATCTTGTTAACATTGATAAATCATGCTATGAATTATTTATGTTTGATATCGAATGCATTGACTAGATTTTATAGCTCATGGTAGTCATTCATCCTCATGGCCAGGTTCTCAATAATAGATCATTGCTTAGTGAATATGCTTTTGAGAACTTCTATGGATCGAGAACTTTGAAAGGGGGTTAAACAAGTTTCCTAATTAAAATTGCACCTATCACATGAACACACCAAATATTACATGGTTTCCAAACTTGGGTACATCCACACTCAGAGGGTAGAATCCATGCATACCTCTAGATTTCATTTCATTAAAAATGTGGTTTGAAGAGCACCACACCCTATACAAGCTTTGAGCTCCACTCTGAAGTGTTTCATTGCTACAAAAACACTCAAACCCACAAGGTTTTAAAAAGCTCATAATTTGGTTTTGAGGATCCAAAAACCTTTACAAAATTGATCTCTACTCCAAAGTATTTTAAAACTACAAAACCACTCAATCTCATAGGATCCAGACATGCTCAATATGGATGCCTTCTTTAAGAAGCACATGAATTTTGTAGGGCTACAAGATAGAGAGAAAGAAACAAGAAAAGAATGTAACTATATATATAAGTCATTATACCTGAAGCTCAATACAACTTATGATTAAGAAAATTATGTTACAATGAGAACCAAGAATAGAATTGCATAGAATAACAATGATAAGATTGAATGTGAATATTTCTTGCACAATTTCCAATATTTTGACATCATCTTGTAGCCTCAAAATTTTCAAAAAATCCTCAGAATTTGTGCAATGGCTACCAAAATATTAGTATAAACATCTACTTTAAAGTTGGTTTGTCTAATTGAGATTGGCCTTAATTTAGGAGAGACATCTCCTTAGTAGATGGGATGTCTACAATGGGACATCTATAGGGAGACATCTACTATTGAACATAGATGTCTACTATTTTTCAAAGATGTCTTCTCAACTTTTGAGCTCTGACTTCTAAGTATTTCTCTTGTCAATTTACCTTCTTGCTAGTCCTTGAAGCATCTTCATTTGATTTGTAGCCTTCATTTTTGTCCATGTTCTCATCTTGCTCATGTAGTATTTGTTTCGACATCTCATAATAGATCATGTTTCCTTGAGTTCTTAGATCTCATTGTGGAGTTCTTGTTCATGTCCTACAAAAACATTATCCACCAAAAACATTCTATATTCTCCAATTTTCCTTAAGGTTTTTACATACCAAAAGGTCAACAATCTCCCCCTTTTTGATGATGTCAAAAACTTAAGAAAATGGATTAGTAAATATTATGGCATAAAATTTAAATAATAAAAGTACTTAAGACATATAAGTTTCAATGGAAGCCAAAAAGTATTGATGTGGTAAAAAATAAGAGCTTAAGACAATAGGTTTAAAAAGAAACAAGAGATTTCCACAAACTGTCCATATGCGAACCTATCTCTATAACATAGTAGATGAATCCATGTACAAAGGGCATAAAGTTCATGAACATATGATCATACATAAGCATATCATAAACAAAAGTCATAACATACTATTGGTGTCCATAACCATCCACAATTTACAAATGTATATTGTCCATAAAATTCCAAAAAAAAATTTCCCTTTTTGGACATCACCCAAAAGGAGGTACCACTTAAGGACTCTAATCACTGATCTCAATGGCATCATCTAGATCCTCATCAAAAGTAGCTACAACATGAGAAGGTCTACAGGCCTCCTCCTCATCTTCATCATAATTGATGCTAGTGCTAGAGTTGGAGAGATGCTACTTGTTGTCATTGTCCAAAGATGGTATTTCGACTAGAGTCCTCCATTGATATAGCTTCACTCAAAATTGAGATGAAGCTAGTGGATCCTACTGGGATGAAGCTTGCTGAGAGGATAAGGAAGTGTCCTTCCTCTGATAAGTGATAGGATTGGAAAGTCTTCACTAGAAGAAGTCCTAAAGATGTTCTTCATGGCTTGCTATTCAAATATCTATGTAGAATCATCTTGATGATGAGAACTGGGTCCAGGCTACACGGGATCAGGAAATTTCCCCTGGACACATGTTGGTGGTGCATCGAGCTACTCTAAATTAGATGCATTTCTCATGTCATAAAACCAAAAAGGTTCAATATTTATTAAATGTTGAGCTAGGTCTAGGTAGTCCTCCTTACTATCTTCAAAAATAGGAATCATACCATACATAAAAGTGTCATTCATGGAATGAATAAAAATAGTAGCACTAGATATCCCAAGAAGTAAATTAACTACTTAAGAAGAAACATCAATCAACATACCCCTAATAATGGAAGTAAAAGCACCAACAAAAGTGTTTATAATGATAAATGTTACTACAAAATTATCTTATGAGAATTTTAGGGACATAAAAATACATGGAAATGAATGAAACCCAATTAAAAACTTGATATAATCCCATCAATTCCTTCTGACAATGTTGTTAAAAACAAAGAGAATGTTAAAAGATAATAGAAATAGTTTGGGTTACCTCAAATCGATGCTAAGCATCAATGGATTTGAATTGTGAAGAATAGGTGCTTGTAGCACTAGAGGAAGCTTCCTTTGACTTCTTACTCTTCATTGATAGTTTCATAGACATTCCAACCTTGTGGGCCATCAATTTTGAAGAAAAATGCACAATTCACTGTTCTTGGAGAAGCCTTTGTCATCTATGCTTAGACACGAAAGAATGGAGGAGAAATAAAGGTTTGGATTTATATAATTGTGACCATCAAGGTTTTTTCCAAAAATATAGATGTCCTCTTTGAGATATAGACATCTATGCTGCATTTATCATAAACTCATGTAGACATCTTACTTGGAAAGTAGATGTCTCTAAGTAGACATCTATCTTCTTATGTAAATGTCTCATGGTAGACATTTACATGTAGATGTCCTAGCAACAAAAGGTTTAGGGATGGCTACCAAGGATTACAATCTTAAGAGATATTTAAAATAAATTGACTTACATATAGTTACCTTTCTTGTTGAAGAGAATGAAGGTGCCTAAGGAGCTTGAGAATGAGATCCCTTTTTTGAAGTACCTCCTCTCATGCAAATTTATTCTATTTCTAAAGGCTAGCTCCACTTCACAAATTTTTGGGAGAGGATTCTCTCACTATCATCTTCCTTCTTTCTAATTTTCCATACCTTCATGACTTTCTTGCTCTTTTGATTTGTCCACCCTTTCTTTTTGTCCTATACAGTTTCCTTTCTAGATATATTTGGATAAGACCAAGGAGTTTTGTAATATGTCTAGGTGTTCATATGATAATAATTTAAATTTCAATCCATTTCGTATGCCCAAATCTATTATAATAATAACACCCAACATTTTTTTTATTAAAGTTATCCAACCTTGAAGTTGCTTTTTATTTGGATGTAGTGCCAATAGCTACCTTAATTTTTGAAGTGGCCTCTTGTTCATATAAATTTTTTGTGGATGCTTATTCTTGTTGATAGCATCCTAGTTCACTTTTATCATTTACACAAGAACTATTTGAAGAGACTCCTTTTATTTGAACAATCACTCATATACAAGTTTAGCATCTGCAAGTTCTTCCTTAATCTACTCATAGAACATGGTTAGTTTTTAATTCTCAGCCCTTAGGTATGAGGTTTGTTTTGTGAGATGTAAAATTTTCATATTTAATAAAGAGACATCTTAATCCTTGTTTTTAATTCCTTCTTTAACTTTATACAAAGATTTTAAAGAGATAGAAGTTCATGGCAGAAGAGGTCATAGCTTTCTTCATCAGTTTCCATTTGATCATCATCATCAAATAACTTAGCATCATCATCTGTGAGATTCATATAGATGAGATATGAATCTTTTGAAGTGTCATCCACTTCTTCTTCACTTTTCTCTCCATCATCCTAGCTTGTGTAGAAGTTAGTTGTTTTCATATCCATGTCAGTCTTATCTTTCCAATGCAACCTACCAATGCTAGGATATTTGGAGGCCACATGGCCTCTTCCACCACATACCCAAAATTCTATCAAAAAAGCATCAAAATTTGAATTTGAAAAATTATTACCTTTATCTTTACCTTTGGTGTTAGATTGGTTCAATCCTAGTTGATTGAAGCTTCTTCCTTTTCTTGCTAGAAGCCTTTGAACTCTTCTTGATAGAAGAGATATTTCTTCCTTGTTGTTCATTTCTTGTTCAGCCAATTCATTCTCTTTATATGCTGATTTCAAGGTGATAGCATTTTTTTTATTGATCATTCACTTATGAGATTCATTTCTTAAGCAATAAGAGCACTTTGAAGCTCTTCAAGTTTTAGGATCAAAAAATTATAATTTCTTCCATAATTGTAACCTTAGGTCTAAATTTAGGTTGTAGTGTTCTAATCATTTTAATGATAACATCACTTTTAGGCAAGTCCTTTCTTATATCCCTAATTGCTACAACTAGATCATTCACCTTAGAAGAATAATCTTTAATGTTTTCACCTTCTCTCCTTTTAAGTTTGTTATACTCACTTTGCAAAACCAAACATTTTGATTCTTTGACTATGAATGTGTCCTCATAGGTAGCTTCTAAGGTTTTCCAAATCTCTTTAGCATTTTTACATCTAGCTATTTGTTGGCGACCGTTTGGGACACGACCACCAACGAGTGTCCTCGAACAGGATTTAGGTGCCTGCTGGTCTCTGGCAACACCAAGGCCCAAATACCTCCAAATAAACTCAGTAATTAATGTGAGTATGTGTGTGTGCTATTGCGGCGTGCAGTTGTGAGAAATGTAACGATTGTGTTGTGTATAAACTACAAATGACTTACTTTAAAGAGATTCAGCCAACTTTGCCAAAGTACTGTGAGTTGTTGAAAATTTCCTATTTTGTTCAACTACCTAGTCTATGCTGTCCTTATAATACCTACTTGTAACAAATAAAATTTTGCAAAAACATTTCAGCACAACTCCGCAATCTACTTCTAATTTTCCCCAGAGAAAGAGATAGTTCCACAAGAAAACTAGAAATAGAGCAAGATTCGATGGAAATAAGCAGAAAAGAAAAGAAAGCAGATTTGTGTAGACCTCAAATATTTAAACAAGGTAAAATGACACGAGTAAACACTTCGCAATAAAGCTATCCCAAATTCAATATCTACGAATTATTCAAACTTCCAAGGCTCAAACAAGCAATATCTTCAAGACAATCCTACTATGCTACCAAAAATTGCTGCGTAAACTACCACATACGAGACTCCATTTTGACTAGATAATAGATGTCAACGATTGCATTCAAATAGAACCTTTAAAAGACTTGACAATTTCTGATTGAAATACCACGAGAATTCACTTTAAAGATAAAAAGAAGCTATTCTGGTCCCATCAAAATACCAAAGATTTTCTGAACCCTCTCGACTACTGAATTGTTCAACGACGTGACTACAAATAGAGGCTCTCTTACAACAATCCCAATAGTAGTTCCCACATGTTGCACAATAACGAAATTTACTACTAAAATGCTCTTAAGGCTTTTAAACACAAGCACTTCTATGGCAAAATTTTAATAGAAATTTCATATCGGGCAACAAGAATAGTAAGAGCAATCTAAAAATCCCAAAATTACTTGCCAAGGATGATACTATCTAAACAACTAGCTAAACAATTTAAACAAAACAAAAAATAAAATACATAACTCACAGGACCATGACAAAGAGGCTGAAATCTTTATTCTAGCAAGCCATCTTACAAGCAATCGTCACAACTTCTTCTTTACAAAATGCTCTTCTCCCCAAGACTCAAATTGTCTCCAAGTGAAAGCCCAAGTGCTAACTAGTAGCCTTCAAAATGTGATGTATGAGACCCCAAGTGTGATGATGATATGTGCCCCCCCCCCCCCTCTTTTTATCTCTACCTTGAAGGCCTTTTATAGGTGTCAAAGGTAGTTACATAGGCAAAATATCTCACCTAACTTCTCTCCCAAGTGACTTGCCCAACAAGTTAGGGAGTATTTAACTTAGGAAGTTAGGAAGTTAGGAACTTAGGAAATAGATAAATATTGTTTATGAAAAATAATTCCAACAATCTCACATAATTGTTCACAAGTATATCAATAATCTTTGCTTTGTTCTAGGATTTGGAGGATGCTTATGGAGCTCTTAATGTTTTAATAACAAGATGATAATACAACATTTACCTTGGAATAAATGTTGTGGGTGCCTTGTTCTTAAATATTTTGTGGATATGTAAAAATGACCGAAAAAATAAAATTTGAAACTTTAAGCCCGAATGCAAGGGCGCTAGACCTGGAACAGTTATCAAACATTTCAGAAATATCCCGCTCCTGTCCAGGATCGTTAGCAACCACCACCGTGGGAGAAGGCTCCGCAGCTGCACCCGGCACCGTTGCTACGTTTGGTTACTGGGAGAAAGATCTGGAAACGGATGTAATTCACTAGACGGATAGCTCTAGATCATAGGGTTTCGGTTGCCTAAACTATTTTATTTTGCCCCAAATTCGCTAGGGCTTCCTGTGTTTTCACGTTTTTGTAAATCGTTCTTCAAAATTCCTGCCATTGATTTCAGGGTTTAGAGCAATCGCATCGTAGATCTGCTACTGCAATAGAGCACCCTTTTGTTTGTTTTTTAAAATTTAAGGGCGAGGGTTTGGTGGCACAACATCCACACGGAGGTCTTGGTGACTCTATTTGCCCTAGCACGGGTGGCCAATGCTGCTTATGGTTTGCTATTTTAATGCTAATGTCTGCTTTTCTGAGTTACGCGGCACGGCACACATCGACGTCATTGGAGGTAGGCGAATCAACTGTATAAAGCTTGAATTTGGATGTGAGTCCCTCTTCTTTGAATTCGCGTCCCTGCAGAAGAAATTTCGGCACAACGCGGCTAGCAGAGATGCCGCTGATTTGGGTAAAAAGAACAGTTAATTTTACATGAAACAGAAAAACATTTCAGAGCAAAAACCCTTGCATTCTTCTGCGTTAGGATTAACGCAGTTCCTGCGATTTCTGTAACGAAAAACTAGCATTCTTTTGGACTATTTTTCTTTCCTCCATCTTTCTTCCATTGCGTACAAGGGCTGGAACTGTGTTTGCATTTTTTTCTTGCTGTAAAAAACATTATTCAAACCTTAGTATATTAACTTTGATATTTTCCTTGATACATCCGTAAACGGGATTAGCTCTGTTAGCTTTCCACTTGTTTTTCATCCTTCATTTTCCAAAGGAGCATGATGAATTTTCCTTATCATTTGAAAAACTCTATCTTCCTTTAACAATTCTTCTTGAACATCAAAGTATTAAAATATCAATAAAGCACAACCAACATGTATATTTCTCTTGATTATCCTTTGTGACTTATTCATATTTTATCATCTTTGCTGCTCCATGAAATGGCTAAATGTGTCAACACTATTCTATTAAATCTAGACTTATTTAATGCACAGTATAAACAAATTTTTGCTTTAGAATCATACATAAACTTATCTTTTTCTTCAAGCATCCATTTTTTTTGCGGCTTGAAATATTTTGATGTGTTGTTGATAGGTGATGTGTAGCCTTTAAGAATTATCTCCCATATCTCAATTTTCATGGATTTGAATAAGCCTTGCACCTTTCCATTTAATAAGAAAAATCAAACCCATTGAACATTGGTGGCTTTGTGTAAGATGTCCCTTCTATAGTTCACTCTTGAAAGTTCAAGCACAAACTTGAGAGTACTGGGCTATGATATAACTTATGGATTAAGAACTTAGAAGGGAGGGATTAAATAAGTTGTCTAATTAAAATTATACCTATCACATGAACACACCAAGTTTTATATGGTTTGTCAACTTAGGTACATTCACATTTAGAGGGTAGAATCTATGCACACCTATGGACTTTGTTTCTAAAACAAATGGGTTAAAGGAAACCACATCCTATACAAGCTCTGAGCTTCACTTTGAAGTGTATTATAGCTATGAAACCACTCAATCTCACAAGGTCCCAATAAGCTTAGAATATGGTTTCAAAGATCCTACAACCTTTACAAAAGTAAGCTCTATTCTAGAGTGTTTTGATGCTACAAAACCACTAAATATTGAAGGATCCCAATAAGCTTAATATAGATGCCTTCTTGCAAGAAGCACATTAACCCAATAGGGCTACAAGAAAGAGAGAAAGGAACAAGGAAATAATGTAACTAAATTTACAAGTTCTTGTACTTGAAGCTTAGTACAACTTACAATCAAGCAAATGATGTAACAATGAGGAGTAAGAATAGGCTTACATAGAATAGATCACGAGGAGCTTGAATGTGAACAATGCTTGAACAATTCCTATAATTTGACATTATCTTATAGACTTGACATTTTTAAAAACTCCTTATAATTCATGCAACAACTATCAAATGGCTAGTGTAGATGTCTACTTTGAAGTTGGAATGTATAACTAAGATTGATCTTAATTTAGGAGAGATCTCTCAGTGGAAGATGGGACATCTATAGGGATTTGTCTACTATTTTTCAGAGATGTCTCCTCAACTTTTGAGCTCTAACTTCTAAGGCTTTCTCCTATCATTTTTTATTTGTACCAGTCCTTGGAAAATCTTCATTTGATTCATATCCTTTGTTTTTGTCCATGCTCTCATCTTGCTAATGTAGTATTTTTTTCAACATCTCATCGTAGATCTCATTTTCTTGAGTTCTCAAATCTCATTCTAGAGTTCTTATTACTATCCTACAAAAATATTATCCATCATAAACATTCTATGTTCTCCATTTTCCTTAAGGTTTTAACATACCAAAATATCAACAACTTAAAGCTTCACGTTAGTTGTCTCTAACTACTATTTTGTCTCCTTGTAGTGCTTGAATTCTCCCTTGTACAAGAGGTAAGAACTAGTCATCTTCTTCTCTAACTTAGTCCTTCATCTTCCTATAGTTAGCATAATCAGGTTTGTGTAATGCAGATTGGCAAGCTTCATATACTCCATCATCTCCTTGATTTGCAACTCCTTTAGCTGGATTTCTACCTTGTGATATGCATTTAGGCCATCGAAGATTGGTTGCCATACATTACCTCTTTTCTTGAGTTATTGGAGGATCTCATTCATCTTTGCCTTGGCCAAATATATTTCTTTTTCATTCATCTCTTTGATGAGCCAAACCTAGTCCCTGTAATGGTTCTTAATCCAATCATATTTTAGGGCCTTGTTCTTCTAGGCATCTATCTTAATGGCCATTTTTTCATTAAGTGCTCAAACTTCCTTCATTGGGAGATTTCTATTCTTTAATACCAACCTCCTTAGTTCAAGGTTCACCATGGCTATATGCTCCTACTACTATGGAATGAATTCAGCCATCTAATTATTTTTTTGTTTGACATTATGTAGGTAGTGAATTTGTTTTATGAGCATAAATTTTTCTTTATGGACTTGAGCCAGATCTTTATTAGTGATGAATGCCAAGGCTTTTTATAAGGAGGCATCAAATAGCATAGCCTCCTTCACATTATCAACCTCTTTAATTCCTTGTTAAAGTTATTGAAAAGATTCATCTCATTTGAGGTCTAGGTTGAGAATGATGAGGTTGAAGAGCTGGGCTCACAACTCTGCAACCTTGGTAGCGAACCATTGATTCTTAGTGATGGCTATCTATGGTTAGACATTGAAAATGATGACTTTTCTCTTTGTCTCTAGTAGCTTTGACTGGGTTGCTATGATTTCATCGAGAAGATCAATGATCTCTGAAAGCAATTGTCTAGTTTCCACCAGTCTTTCCAACACCTCCTCGTGTTGGGTTATACTTAACCAACTACTTTCTACTCTTGAAAATATTTGGATATTCTTCATGGTAGCAATATCTAGTATAGATGTCGCAAGAGTGTTCATGGCTTTAACTATCCTATCGACCATCACCTCTACCTTTGTCTCTTGTTCATGCTGCTACATCACAAGGATAGTCACCCCGTTACCTTCCTCCAAGTGCATCAAGAAATTCATGGCATTTCCAAATATTTTAGGGAATTCTTGTCTAGGAATGAACACGGTAACTTTTTGGATGCTAGGATTCATTCTTGTGGACACCTACATTCATTGTGTTAAGAATAACGGGGTAATTTTCTCCATATAACTAATGGTCCTTGTGACATCATTGAGATGGCTCAATGTATGATAGTATACTAATGGCTTTTTATTAGTTGCCAAAACCTATTGTTGTTGCAACTATTTCTCATGACGTTTTTGGAGCCTTTATGTAGTTACAAGTACTTATGGCATGGTCTCTCTCATAGGTGGTGGTGGTGGTAACCTCTCCTCTTCATGTAGCTTTGAAGCTACTTTATCTTTCATTCTCTCCTACTAAGATGCAGTAGGAGCATGGTGAAGTGTGTCATTTTCATAGCATGTTATGCCTACCCTTTTGTAGAGTTTCTAAATGAGGCATGAAAAGGGAAGTTTTTCTCTTTCTCTCTCATTTTCCTTAAACAACTTTCCTATCTCCAGATAGATGAGTTATGGAAGGTTGACTAGAAATTTTCCACTTAGAGTGGTGCACACATGGATGGAAAAGGTTGTGACCTTGCTTAGTCTCACAATGGGGTTCAAGTGATAGGCCATGATTTTGAAATATGCATGCTTCACCTTGGTGAGTGCACCATAATCCTTACAGTCCATCCCATAGTAATGGTAGACTCATTCTTTCTTGGCTTCAAGGTCTTCATGGATTGATATCTTCAGCAAGTTTACCGCAATGTCTGGCAATTTGAGGGCCTATAGTGATGTATTTGATTTTAACATATCAATCTTATTGTTAGTTATCTTAGAATAGGTACATATCCCCTATATATCATTTTTCACTAGAGGAGAGAATGGACCAAATAGGAGACCCTTGTAATTGTGTGCAAACTTCCTCAAGTGCCAACTCCAAGAAGACTTCAAGGCTAAGTTCTTGAAGAACCAAACTTTGAACCTCATTGGTTTGGATCATTTCAAGGTAGGCCTTAGTTAATGTAACCTCAAGATTAGGTCTTAGTTTTTACATCTCATCTTGCCTTGATTAACTAGTTTTAATAGTGTGAATCTACTAAATAGATTTCACTTTGGGATCCTCCTAAATAGTTCTTATTACATAGGTTGCTTTAGCCTCTTATTCTTGGGGCTATTTTTGCTATTGATGATCCCTTCCTCCTCTTGGCCACTTCTCCCTTAGTTGGGAAGGTCTTTCCACTAGTGCTCCCCTCTTTAGTATTATTTGAAATCACAAATGTAATCATGGATTAGCATTTTAGTGTATAATATTTAGTTCCTTTTTTATACCTTTCTTATTGGATTAGGTTACACTTATGTTCATTTATAATCTTGGCAGGATCATTATTGTATTATTATGTTATTTATTAACTACCATAGGTTGTTTGTGAGGTTTAACTTGGTTTGGACTATGTTTTAATATTATTTTAATAGTTAAAAATTGATGAGTTAGAAAAATTTTGAAAAATTTTCTATCATAAACCAAATGTTTGTGCCCCCTATGATGAAAAGATTACCTTCAATAGCTAGGAGATTGAAGAATGAGGTAAATTTGATGAGCGATTTGTAAGTTATAATGCTTGGAAACTCTTTGGGCTTTGAAAATAACAACAAATCCTCTTACGTTGGAAGGAAAAGGTGAAAAAGTGACTAAGTGTTAATGCATATATATATACTATTTTTGTACTACCTCGATGAGAATTCATCGACAGAGATGCATGGATGCATCCAGCTACATTAACACATTCGATTGCATTGATAGGGATGTGTCAATGCAAGTATTCTGGGGGAGTTTTAAGGTGAAATGAGAGTTCAAAGGAAGCCAAAAAGCTTTAAATGATGACAAAATATGGAAGAAGGCATAAGATTGGCCTAGAAAAGGAGATTTGAAAAGAAATGAATATGCCTAGGTGTTCCAAAACTAGATGTTTATGTTGTAAAAGAATGGGATCAAATGCAAAATGACCAAGGAATAAGAACTTTAATCAAACAAGATGAAAGATTTTGCAAGGGGATCCTTTCCAAAGTAGGATCATGTCATTAATGCCTTTTCATGCCCTTATACCAAGGAATTTGTGGGTACTAAGGATGATGAATGATCATAGATAGTCAAAAATTGAATCTCTCCAAGATATCATTAACGGATTATGTCATATGAAAAGAGATACATTAATTAATCATGAGAAGAGGTAGTGAGGTGGTTGATAAAAGATTAAAGGGATGGAAGAAAGAAAATGGAATGAACTCACACATCCTGATCTCATGAAGTCCTTGTAAAATGTGTGATTAATGTGATCGAATACTATTCCATCCATGATCGAAACTAAGTCTATCCACTTCCAATGACTTTGCATTGTCACATTCACACCATTCAATCCCCAAGAGTGAGTTCATGACCACCTCCAAAGATCAATCACCGCTCCAAGTAGAGAAGGAAAAAGAAGTAGGAAGTTAGGAAGGGCCTTAGTTAGAGGAATATCTTTAGGCATGGGTAACATGTCTTTTCAGCCCCATAACTAGTGCTTGTAGCCCATTATTATGTCTAAGTGGTTTTCTTTGAATTTTCACATTCATTTTTCATGGGAACCACACCATGCAAAGACATGTTTTCTATTATTGGTTGCTAATAGGAATGGTGAGAGATTAATAAGATACCCATAAAACTCAAGAAGGTAATTGGATACAAAAGGTGATGAGTCCCCTTAAAGCCACACTATTGTCTATTCAACTTGGTCCATTCCAAGCTTGTTAAGAATCAATGTCATTGATTCTTTATAAGTTGTAATTAAGAAAGGAGCTCATGTTTCTCAAATGAGAGACTCCATAGAATTAAGTGGAATGGATGAATGATGTTGACTCATTGCTTGATATCACTAGAAAATTAATGCTCCATTAATCAATGTAATAATCTAAAAATGAAATCAATTCATTGAATAATTATGCCAAACAAGATGTACAGTTTGAAATGAACTTCAAATAATTAGTAGTTGTGACAAAGTACAAGATTCTTGATGGGAAATAAAGAAGAAAACAACATGTGATGAAAATTAAACAAGGGAAAATACATAAAATAATTTTCAAAATATTCAACAAAAAAACATATAAACAAAAGTGTAAAATAAAAAAGTTGCAAAATTGAGAACCCATCATAGAATCCTAGCATGGATGGCCATCTCCCATGATTGAGGTGGAAGGAGAAGATAAGAAAGATAGTATGTGCTTGATCATTGATTAAGGTGTTCTTACCACTAGTTATCCTTAATTTCAAGAAAGGTTTCACATGTTGAGTATTGACTAAAAATCATTTGGTTGGGCTATAAGGATGGTAAATCATCATGGCCCTAGATGAAAAAGTTGCATGGATAATATAAGGTTCTTTCCATAATGTTTGGAAATTTTTTTTGTTATGGGACATGCATGGGATTCTAGTAAAGAAACTTATCTCCTAAGTTGGAAATTTTAGCTTTCTGTATTCTTAAGTTATCACATTGTTTAGTGTGTGCCTTGTGCATCTCATTCATGGACATGACTAATAATTAGTTCTCATCTAGCACATTAAGTGTCATTAATTATTCTCTTTGACTATACTTAAATCAAGGTTAAGTTCGCAAGTTGTTAAAAGTTATTGAACTATGCTTGGATTGGAAGTGTTGGAATTTTCCTATACACTGACTCATAAGGGGAATAACTAATAGGAAGTTTCCAAGTTGACCAGTAAGCCCATAGAGAATTGTTGAGTTTTGTGCTCCAATCTTTCCTATATTTTCTAATTTTATGGATTAGTATTCTAGTTATTTACCTATTGGTGACTTCTTCTTGATCATTAGCTAGGGGTGGTATGGAGTTATAAGTTTGTGTCCTACCTCCAAGCATTGCATGAGTTTTTGAAAAATTGCACTTGTAAAATTCATTCCATTATCAAAAATTAGTATCCTTGGCACACCAAACCTATTTACCACATTCTATTGTACAAACTGTGCTGATGTAGAGTATGAACAATTTGTGACAGTAGAAGCTTCACCCCATTTTATGCAGTAGTCAATTTTTATGATGATGTATGCCTTTTCATTGGACATGGGGTTGATGGGCCCCATGAAATTGATGCTTTAGAGATCAAAAGGCTCCAGTGGTTGAATTTACTATTGTGAACCTTTCATTCATACAGTCATTCCTCTATCTCCTTGGTAATGTTCATATGAATAGGAGAACTAATGAGCATCCCTGAAGATTTTTGGCTAGTAATATCCTATCATGAGGATTTTAATGGCCATCCTCCTCCCATCATAATGGCCTCCACAAGGACCCTCATGAGCATCTTGGAGAAGTCAAAGTTGATCATTGTTGGGCACATACTATCATACTAGGCCATCAGTGCAAACCTTGTAAAGATTTCCCTTGATCTTCATGTAGTGTTTGGCCTAGTGAAGAAATTTTTGTTTCTTCCTAGTATCCCATTCTTATGGTAGCTTCTATTTGAGTAGATAAGAGATAAAGTTCCTATACCAATTAGTACCTTTAAGACTTTCCATTTTGATAGTTTTAGCAAAGAGTATTTTATCTAGAAATTAGTTAGATAAAGATCCTTCATTGACTTTACTATCCCATAATAATTAAAATAAGTAATCTTCAACCATATTCTTGGTCCCCTTTCTATCCACCATAGTGATATCGAACTCCTATAAAATTACTAGCCACCATATGACATGGGGACTCACTGTTGATTTGTTCATGAAAAACTAGATAGCACTAGGATCTATGTGCATAAAAACTTCATATCCAAGCACATAGTACCTAAATTTCTCTATGCCATATACCACTACTATAAGTTCCTTTTCTATGGTGGTGTAGTTCAATTGTTTACCTACAATGCTTTGGCTTGCACAATGGATATAGTCTACGATCATCTAATTATGTAAGCCTAGCCCCCAAAGCATAATTGGATATGTTAGTCATAATGTGAAATGACTTGGATTAGTCATATGCACATAGAATTAGAGTTTCTACAAGCTTTTGTTTTAACTATTGGAATGCATTCTCATATTCCTTAGTGCAAGTGAAAGGTGCATCCTTCTTTTTCAACTACATAAATGGTTTAGCAATTTTTGGTTATAGTGGTTATAGTTGTCAATGAAGCATCTGTAATACCTAGTGTGGCCAAGGAATGACCTTATATATTTCATTGTTTTTGATTACTTAGAGATTCCTTGTATGACCTATACTTTTTCTAGGTCCACTTGATCCATTTGCTTAAAATTCTATGCTCCAATAAAATGCCCTCTTAGACCATTAGATAGCATTTTTGCTAGTTAAGCCTTAGATTAGTCTCCAAGCAACGTTGAAGCACCTACTCAAGCTAGTTCAAGGCATGCTCAAATGTAGCCCCATAGGTAGAGAAGTCATCCATAAAGACTTCTATACTGTTGTTGGAAGATGTTGAGGACCAACCATTAAAATGTAGCAGGAGCATTGCATAGGCCAAATGACATCTTTCTATATGCAAAAGTTCCCTAGGGACTTGCGAATGTAGTTTTGGCTTAGTCCTCTAGCACTATCTAGATTTGGTTATAACTACTATACCCATCTAGAAAGCTATAGTAGAAATGCTTTGCTATGGTATCCAATACTTGGTCAATGAATGATAATGAAAAGATATCCTTTTAGGTTGAAATGTTCAATAGCCAAAAGAATATGCAAACTCTCTATTTTTCTTTTTTCTTTGGAATAATAATGAGTGGGCTAATCTATTTTCTATCTACAATTGGGTAGATGAATGCAGCTTTGAGAAGTTGTTCCATCTTCTCCTTGATAACCTACTCAATTTTTGGATTCAATCATCTTTGCAACTACTTCTTTGACTTGATAGAGGGGTTTGTATAGATACAGCATTGGCATATCCATAATTCTATTCCTATAAGCCCATGATATGAATAAGCAAAGATTGTTAGCTATTTTTTCACTACCTTCAATAGTTTCTATTTTTATTCTATAGAAAGTTTGGAATTGATGATTACCAACTTTTCATTGTTGAGAAAGAAATATTCCATGCCTACTAGAAAAGCCTTCAATTCAAAGGATTTTTATTTAAAGTTATCAAGGATCTCCAACTCTTCCTAATTCATTTTGTTTTATGCATTGAATAGTTGGTGATGGAGTTGCTTCATTTTGTTTATGCTTTTAATATAAGTGTTGGTAAGGCTCTCAAATGATTCCATACACATAGTGGATTCAGTTTGATTATCTATTATCAACCACTAGGCATCTTCTTGTTTTGTGATTGCTACATGCAAGCATCTTTGAATCACTACTATTTTAGCATACTAATTACATGCTTGAATTAATGTATCTTTGATTGTCCATAATTTCTACATGCAATGACACCTTGTGTCACTCTATGTGATGCATGGAACTCTCTTTTTCTCAACTTTACCAAATTCATTATCCTTGGAAATTTCCAAGGAAAGGTCTTAGATCCCCATCCTGGCATTGATCATACTTAGTCATGTCCTTCCCATGATGGTAGGAAAGTCCTCCTTACAATTTTCCATATGAATCACAAGGAAATTAGCAGGATAAGGCCACCTACACATGGTGGTCATAATGTCCTCCACTAGCCCTAGATGGATAGTGCTTGAATGATCTACCAACTTCAGTTTGATGTTACTCTCCTTTAGAGGAGGCAAGTTCCAAGACTTATACATTTCTTGAGAAATCAAATTGACTCTAAAACTTGAATCCAAGAGAGTCTTGCATGGTTCTTTTCTTAAGTTTCATAAGTAAATGATGGGACTCCTAGAATCATATCATTTCCTAGGAAGGTGGCTAGTCTTTATATAATCTATGACCACATGGATCAACATGACAATGTGGATTTGGGGAGAGATTTTGTTTGAAGGTGACTTGGTAGTATTTTTAGAGGTAAAAGCAATAGGATTGGTAGCCATAGGTGTTTGTGAGGATTTCATGGAACTATCGATTCTGAAGAATGACCTTGTATGAGGATTGGGCTCAAGCCCACTCATATGGATATCCAGCTATAGATTTACTACCCTCATAGAATTTCTTTGTTGTGGCTATGTGGTAATTTCACCCTACATGTATGTAGCAAGTGGCAAGGGTGTAGTAGTTTGTTGTGGTGTAGGAGTTGATGGGTGCTATGAATGATGAAAGGGAAAATGAGACTCCTCTTGTGGAGAAGGTGCTCTATAATACTCTAGAGGGTAGTAGTAGCAAGGGAAGGAGGCATGGCTAGAGGAGTCACATAAGAATATAGGCTACTAAATATAGGTTACTTGTAAAGATATTACTACCATGGTGGTGGCATCCACCTCCCCCCCAACTATGGATGTTGTCACCACTGGTACTACTTCTAAGATTAAGAAGGTGCTCCAACTGGATAATACATTTGATGGTGGAATTATTGCCTATAGTTGCCTTGTGGATAAGGTAGCCACCTGGGTGCTTACTGCTTTGCCAATCTAGAATTTTATGTGTACATCCAAGAATCCTACAAATGTGATACCACTAGGCAACACCCCTTAGGATATCTGTATTTCTAGATTTTGCATTCATTACCATCTATTTTTAAATCTACAACCTCTTCAACTACTATAGCTTTATCCTTGTGCTTGTAATATCCTTGTTTTGCATCCTTTTTTTTACCACTACTCCCTTGATCTTTTTATCCTTCTAATATTTTCAAAGCTACTTGGAACTTCTAATCTAAGGCATTCCACATCTTATCTACCTTAGCCAATATTTTGGTAACAAATTTTTGTATTAGTAAGGTTCTTCTTTGTACCACTTCATCAAGTGGTGTCTCCTTCTTAGTGTCATAGAAACACATCTCCCTTTTGTGAATGCAAGGGTCCCTATTGTACTCTTCTACACTTTCATGTTTTTTGAGCTCTCCCTCTTCTTTAGCCACCTGATCTATCAACCTTTGGATTTGATGGACCCACAGCTCAAAAATTCTTCCTTGGGCATAGACCCCAAGGGTTTTCCTAAATTCATTTCTAAGTTAATTTATGATATGGAAAACATGATCCCTTTGGGAGTATCCATGGCCTAGGCATTGATGTAGAAGAGAATAGTACCTACCTAGAGCTACATCCAAGGACTCATGATTTTCTTACTTCCATCCTTAGATCTATCTCTACAAGTTGAACACTCTAGAGTATGTTTGGTATTTTTCATTGAAAATATCCAACATAATACTCCATCGATAAATGGATTCCAATTCTAAAGACTTGTACCAGCTTTCAGCTTCCTTAATGAGTGTCCTTGGGAATAGCTTTAGATTCTATCATTTGGTCTCTATGTTCTGTAAGGCACAAAAATCATGAAAGGCTTGAAGATAAATTTGAGGATCTAAATTGTATCCTCCTTCGAACCTGGGTATATTGTTCATATTCAACCTATTGATTCAACCATCCTTCAAGTGCATTTTTTAAATTTTAGATACCTCTAAAATGTTCAACATGTTTCAGGTAGCCAAGAGAGGCTCATCATAGTCATAATAATCTTAGTAGTCCCTATCATGGCCATGATTTCTATGATGAGTTCTATTATGTCTTCTTTCTTGATGATACTCATTTCCTTGTTGTCCTTGTCCTTGTTCTTGATCATCTCAGTGGGATCTATGTTCATTCCTATCCTTTCATTCATCTCCATCTTGATCTCATCTATCCCTCCTTTTGTCTCAACTCATCTTTCTCCTATCAGAGTTTGAGGATGAAGACAAAGAGGATGATGAGGGTGAAGAAGAAGGAGAACCAATGGAATGATATTTGCTAGTTCTTTTCCTTTGGTTTCTACCCTGATTAGCTTACCTTTCTTTATCTTTGTGCTTGTTGTTATTCTTGCCTTTGAATGAGTGGCTATGATTGTTATCTTTTAAGGCTTCCTAGTCTTGAGAACTAGTCTTTCCCTCACCCAAGTTATACATAGTTGACTACAACCTTTGGTTAAGGGTCTCCTTAAAATAGAAAGAAGGAGAATCTATGTATTGGGATTGGCCTAAAAAGAAGTCCTTTCCTTCCTTATGTTATTACAAGAATAACTTGGTTGAGACCCGCTTGCTCTTAGAGGCCTCATATCATACCTTCATCTACCACTCTTTGTTGTGCAAGACATCAGTAGGATGATAATCATAGTAAGTATGGTCCTAGACCTCATACTCTATGTTGAGTGCAGTGATTCCTAGTTTGATCAAATTTCTCATCATCATGATAACAATCAATTGGTTGAAAGGCAACACAATGTTGCCTTCCATATTCCTCTAGCGTAGCTACTTGTCCTAATATAGGATGAAAGTGAAATCTAGATTGTAAAGATCTGAATGGATGTAGATAACATGAAGTTGTTGGGGCATTTTTTTAGACCTCCTATTATTAATTGGATCTACTTATAAATGGTGGATATTCATTCCTACCAAAAGAAACCATGTTAGATTTTGCTAGAAACAATGTGCTTGTTAGTGTTTCATTATTTCCTTAATTTTTTATCATTTTTTGGTCCTTACAATGTCTTTGCATATGTCATGATCTTGTCCTACTTGGCGTACTTAGCTAAACTAAGTTCCCAGTAATGGTGCCAATGATGAGCAACAAGTATACCCTATGCCCAATCATAAAAATTACAAGTGTACACTAGTGATCTGGTTGAATTGTATGGACTTAGTTCCTCTGTCTTCCTATAGACAAAGACTATGAACCTAAGGGTCACGTGATCATTATCTTCCTAACTCTTACTTGTGTATACTTTTATGTATGGTTAAGTGTGAGTTAACGCATATGATATTTTTTTATTTATATTTTTATATTAAGTCCTATGTGGAAAGATGAATAATTAATTATTAACTATTTTAACTACCTAGCTATTCTAAAGGCTAACTATCCTAAGTACCCATACCCACTTTCCGTACACATCCTAAACTTGTATTAATGCTACTAGGTTGCTAAGTGATTATTACTATGCATACTAAATGATCACCACTAGGATTACCAAGCTTTATACATTATGCTTGAAGTGATCATACTTATGTGTTTATCATTAATTCATTTAATTATTATGACATGGAATGTAAAATGCATTTAAAATAAAGTGTTGGTTAAGAAATATTAAGATAATCCAAGTGCTACAATGAATACCAAACATCTTGACTTTATTTTTGTTCATGCCAATGCCTTTAGGTACATGGCACTTGAATAAAGTTCTATTAAATCTCTCTCATTCATACTCTAGGCACTCAGAGGAAAATATTCTAACTCTAGAAATAATAAACTACAAGAGCTTTGCTACACTATGAACTTAACATGCCATGAATTTGATTGGTACTTGCATTTATGTAGGCTTGATTTCATTAGCATCAATGCATGTAACCATGCATCAATAGGGATACATCAATTGGGCTATGTTGATGCATGCCCGTTGATGTAGCTAGTCAAACAACACTTCATCAAAATGACACTTAAAAGAGTTATAAAGGTAGGAGGTCTGTCACATCATAGAGGTAAAAGGCCACATGGAGAATAAGAATGTAAATGAAAGCAAGTGTAAATCCTAAAGCCATGCATGTAACTAGACTAATTAAGGAAGAACCCAAAGTGGAATTTGTCAAATAGATTCCCATAGCTAAAATAGGGTAGTCTAGGCAAGAATATACATCAAGAAAAGGATCTCTCTTAAAGTAATCTTCATGGAAGCCTACTTAAAGAGAATCCAAATAAAGAAGATTTAATTTTTTGTTCTGCAAGTACCAATTTTTAGATCCTTCTTAGAGTTTATACCGTAAGAGGTTCATGAGTAATAACAAGCATCTCTTTTATAATCCATCATTTTAACAAATGAAAAATGGCACCTACAAGAAATATATCTCTTTTGGACTAATTGATAGAGAGATACAATAGTCAAAATCAAGGACATAACCATTTCATACTTAGTGGAGGCCATTGCTAATGCCTTGGGACTTCCGAACAAGGGAACATAGATTATAGAAGTATCCACTCAACTTGATCAAGAGAGAGAAAATGAGTAGATGCTACGATGCCATGAGGTAAATAAGAAGGAATATACTGAGATCGCCCAAGATAAAAATAATCCATTTTAAGATCACATCATACCATCTCAATCCAATAGTATGATTGAGCAAAGTGATATCCTTCTCGATGAGGACTTGTATAACACTTGTCAACTAATTTCTAATAAACTTGTCATAGATTATCTTCTTGGAGATAGAAAAGCATTTCAAAAAGAATTAATAAGATAGAAAGTTATTTTCCTTTTAATTCTTAATTAAAAAAATTTGTAAAATGGGAGGAATCACATACTACCTAAATGATATCCTTGAAAAACCTAGAAGATCATTATAATAGAGATGATGATGGAAAATCACTAGTCAAACTTCAAGTAATAGTTCCACCTCTACCATTAGATACAACAGGAGTAGTCAAAATGCTAGGTCTTGGAATAAGAAGTAGAGAATAGTGATCATCTCACTAGGTAGTTGCTAAAGGTTTGAGAGACTATTATCCTACAATAAGCCATCTCAAAAAAGTTGCATAAATAGTTAGGTGGCAATAGGATGATTGATCCAATCTCTTTTCTACATAAAGAAGCTAAGCCATTGCCTAAGTGAATCTTGTGATGTGAGAAGTTACAGTATTTCTACCCTCAAAATAGATTGAAAAAATTTTAGGTAATACTACAATCTTCTATGTCCTGTTAGAGGAGGTATATGGAGCCATGGTAGTAATCATGTCATACAAAGGGTAAGAAACAACTACAAAGGTGATTGTCGATAGGATCAATGAAGCTTTGAAAGTTTTTGCATCACTAATTATAGACTTTGCTATAATGGAAGACATTCAAATCTCTACAAGGATCAATTCAAGGGGTCTAAGTACTCTCCAACATGAGGAGGTGTTAGAAAGACTAGTGGGAGCTAAGCCATTGATTTCTGATATCTTTGATGGGACATCATAGCAATCTAGTTTGCATTCATTGAGATAAGGAATAAGTTCATAATTGCAGACACAAGGTCAAGAAGTAGAATAAATTAATTAGTAGTTAAAGAATGAAGTTACATAATTTAGAGCCCACTTATCATATCCTGCTATTCACCAACCTAGCCTCATATGAGATGAAGCTTTTGAATAATTAAAGATCAAGTAACATGATGTGGAAATTGAAAAGGAGAAGGTTGGCTAGGATGCGTACTTGATAGAAGTAATGCTAAATAAAGTAAATAAGAACCTCTCCATGATATGTAAGGAGAATTAGGAGTTGAATAACTACTTTAGATGTACTTGAGGTATTTTTCTTCATTTTTTTCTTCTATTTTTCTACCTTCAACAACCTATAATATAGGAACTTTTCAAAATCATAAGTTTTAATATCTCAAGTAGTTAACATTGTAAAAAGTAAAAATAACTTAAATATAATATAATCTAGCGATCTTGGACCCTCCAAAACCACTTACTATAGTTACATAAGGGCATTAACGTTGGACTTCTTTGGATATAGGCTATTATTAATGATCATGAAGGACTAAATGTTATAAATAATCAAAAAATAACATAAAGAGTGATTGCATATGGTATTGACAAGAGTTATGGGGTGGATTCCAGATTTATCATAGCATAGAGAAAAAAGGCTACATAGAGGAAAAGGATATAGATGAGAGCAAGCACAAGAGTATAAAGCCATGTACACAATTGGGGTAATTAGTAAAGAACCTAAAAAGGAATCTATTAGACAAATTTCCATAGTTGAAATAGGGGAGTCTAAGAAGGACAAGATACAAAGGTAGAGCTTCACTCTCAAAGTGACCCATACTAGAGCATACCTAAAGAGAATCTTAAAAAATGAGATTTAAAATTCTATGTAGCAAGAATCAAGTTTGGAATTATTTTTGGTGTTTGCACTCTAAAAGATATATGAACAACTACAAGCATATCCTTTATGATCCACCATTTTGAAAAATGAAGAATGATATTTAAGGAAAAATTATCTCTTCTAGCATAATCATCAAATAGATGTGATAGTTAAAATAAAGGACATAACCATCTCTTACCCATCCCTTAATTAATGAACATAATTGCAATTCCCTAGAACTTCCAAACATTGGAACATAGGTTTTAGATATGTTCATCCAATTTGATCAAGAGAGTAAAATGAAGTGGATGTAGCAATGATATGGGGTGAATAAGAAGAAATAGAGTGATCTCATCCAATCCAAAAGTATCCATTCTAAGATTGCATCATACCATCTCAATCCAATAATACAATAGAGAAAAGTTAAATCTTTCTTATTAAGGACTTCTGTAGCATTTAGTGGTTAATTTGTACTCAACCTATCATAGCTTATCTTCTTGAAGATGAAGAAGTCCTTCAAAGAGAATGCAAAAGATAGGTAGATATTCCTCTTTTCATGGTTGATTAGAAAATTTTACAAAAGAGGAGGGATCATGTGCTACAAAAATATCCTTAGAAAAGCCTCAACAACATTGTAGTAGGAGATGATGAATAAAAAACCACCACTCAAACCTCAATAGGATACTTCAAATTTACCATTAAATACAATGAAAGTAGCCAAAATACTAGATACTAGAGCAAGGACTAGAAAATAAAAATCATCTTATAGAAAACTTGCTGAAGATTTGGGATACTACCATCTTGTAATGAGCCATTTCAATGAACTTGCATAAATAGTTAGCTGGTAGGAGGATGATCTGTACAACCTCTTATTTGTACAAAGAATCCAAGTCATCATTGAAGTGAATCCTATCATGGAAGAAGTTGTAGTATTTCTATATTATAAACAGATGCTAGAAATTTTTGGTAATTTGATAGCCTTCTCTATGATGTTAGAGGATAGGAATGTAGCCATAGTGATAATCATGCCACACAAAGAATGAGAAATGACTATAGAACTTATCACCAATAGCATTGGTGAAGCTTTGAAAGTTCATATAGCATCAATTCTAGACTTTTTTGCAATGGAAGATATTCAAATGTCTATCAAGACTATTTCAAGGAATTTGGATAAAACCCAACATGAGGAGGTATTAGAGAGACTAGTAGGAGCTAGACCATGAATTCTTGATATCTTTAATATGCCTAAAAACATCCCTGAGTCTACACTTATTGAGATAAGGGTCAAGCTCATAGTTGTAGAAACATAACTTTAAGAGGTAGAATTAATTAATTAGTAATTAAGGAATGACGTTGCACAACCCATAGTTCATTTATCAAATCCTATCATCTGCTAGCCTAGCCTCACATGAAATGAAGCCTTTAAATTATTAAAGACCAAGTAGTATGATGTGGAAATGGAAAAGGAGAGGATCAATTATGATGATTATTGATAGAAAAAATATTCAATGAAGTAAAAAAGAATCTTTTCGTCATTTACAAGAAGAATCAGGACTTGGCCATAGAAAATAGGGGGTTGCTAAAGGTAGAGAAATAGAAGAAACAAATTGAGGAATACCTCAAGCACCTCTAGAAGCAATAATTCAATATAATTACAGATGTATGTAAGTTGATAATGGAAAACTAAATTTTATTATTGGAGGAGATTTGAGGACTTAATAAAATTACATCATTAAAATTTACACCTAAAAGAATGAAGTACTTAAGTATGAAAAGCTCAAGAATCATTATAGGAACCAAGTGGACATGTGGAAGGAAATTCAAATGTCAAATACTAAGATCAACAAAGCCTTCTAGCAAACTCAAGGTAACATATGGTAGCCTATTTTTGATTGCTTAAATACATAACCAATCTAAAATTTGAATGAAGAAGTTGTGAATTGAAGAGGTGACAAAATACATGGAGCTAACCAATCAATACCATGTCAATCTTGTAATGTTATCTACTAGCCAATTCTGATTAGAGTTGGAGAAATAAGTTAAAAGCTTATACTTCTTATATAAAAATGAACCTAAAATCCACCTCAAGTCATAACAAAAGCTACAAAATATCAACATAGAGTTTAAGATGTTGAAGGTTGAATATGTATTAGCAACCACTTAGGACTTCCTTCTTACCATGAACTTCATGGTCCTTGGCTAGGCAACCAAAATTGCTTAGATATGGGGTTCTTTCAAACTCAAACTCTAGTGCTTCCTAGTTTCTAGCAATACTAAGGCTTGGATACCTCTAAATAAGACTTAGTAGTTTTATGAGTGAGGAATTTTCAAATTTATGCTTAAAGCAAATTTTGTATTGTCTCAAAGTTTTATAACAAATAGTAATTTTTAAAAAAGATTCAACTTTTGAAACTCTATTCTATGAGCCAAAAGACTTTCCAATTTCATCAAAGTTGGATATTCTACATGTTTTTGGTTAGTGGCTACCTTTACTAATCATTCTTTTACTTAGCATTTGAGTGTAATTCTACAATTGTACTACCAATGTTCCCTAGATAACAATTCCACAAGAAAACTAGAAATAGAGCAAGATTCAATGGATTTCGGACATAGAATGGAAGATTTACATAAGTCTCAAATATTAAAAATGAGCCATTAATAATATGGAAAAATAATTCAAAAAGATAAAGCTCTTTTTATCAATCAGTGATAGCAAAAATTAATGAACCCTTAGCTATTTTAAACAATTTAAATAATTCAAAGAATGATTGTATAGTATGCTATGATTTTACCACTAGCTAAATGATAATGACAAAAAGCTAAAAGTAAGATAACTCACAGATTAGAGGGAAAAGCTAAATCAAATTTTTACTTCAAAATGTCATTGTATAAAATACACTATTTGTCTCTCTTTAGATTATTTCCTTTCCCTCAATACAAAAATAACCATGCCTTTTATAGCCAAAACATGAAAGAATTAGTTATAACTGCAAAGAGGTTACAAAACAATTATTATGATGAAGTGCTAGCCACTTCCTTTCAATAACATCTTTAAGGAATTCTAAAAGGGCTAATTGCTATGAAATTTCTACAACCGTTTGGGGGGTTTTGTAGTGAATTCCCTGATATGATTATCTTCTCATTGGACCAGGATTTTAAAATAACTTTGATTATTTACTAATAACAATGTCTCAGCCACTTCTTTTGCATCAGTAGTCGATAAAGCCTCTACTATTTTTTCTTCTAACTATTTATCATTACTTATTACTATGGCATTGATGGCTTCAGTTATGTTCCTCTTACATCCCTACATGCTCTCTAAAGTATCAACAAGATCTATGTTGGTCCATCTAATCCATTCAACTTAGTGCATGCCACTATTTATTACATCATCTAGGAACTTCATTTTCATTTTAGAAAATTGCTCTCTTTTTTCATTGGTTCAACTTATGAAATCATTAGTGGATGTAACAACTTGCTGAAAAGCTTCTTTTCTACACTTCATTATCTTAATGCTAATAATGACTACCTCTTCTTGCTATTTCATGGCTATTAATTCATTTATAACAAATTTAAAGTCATCTTCCTATTTCAAATCTTCTATTTGAAGTCTTTGATCCTTTTTGGCCAAATCCCTATGCAACTCTATATTTTCCATTTTTAAAGCTTATATATTGGTCTCTTTAATTTGGGATATCTTTATTTGATCTTCATAGTTGTTCTTTAAAACCTCAAAATCTTACTAGATGGAATGATGCAAATTCTTTAGCATTTTGATCTCTTCCTACTACTCCTTACTAGTTTCATTGGTAGTCCTTGAGCAATCAACAATAATGACAAAAACATTATCTACCACTTTATGATTGAACATGGTAGTTTTTTTTCTGCTTATTTTTGGATTCACCTCTTTGTATTGAAAGATCGGTGATTCTTGGATATCTAGCCTTTCTATATGTTGTTTCTTGAGGATCAATTTCCCTTTAGTAGTTTTAAATTTTATAGATTTTAACCCTCCTTTGATAATGTATCCTAAAGGAAAATCTAAAAGATTTAGGACCTTGGATGATGAAGAAGCAGTACCAATCTTCACAATTTCTAATGATGGCTTCTCTTTTTTTATCAATAGCATTTCCTTACCAGAAAAAAATTCTAGTTGCTTCTTTCTTTGCTCTTGAACTTCAATGAACCAAGTGAAAGCTTCTTAGTCCAAGGCTTCATTTATCCTATTAATTTGCCATGAAAAATAGTTTTCTTTCATCTTGTCCAACAAAGCTTGATTAAACCACTTAGTTAATATATGATTTTCTTCTGCAAACCACCTATTGATCAAAAGCTTTGTTTCCCTGCATTACTCAGGTAGAATTATAGAGAGAGTTCTTCTAAGGTCATCATCTACCTACTACTTGGTTAAATTTACTAGTTCTTCATTCATCAAAGAATACACAACGTCATTTTCCTAATGTTCATGAGCCTTCCTAAAATACTTGTTAGGATTGTAGAACCTATTTTTAGCTTTAGGAAAAACTACCTTCTTGAACTTGGACCCTATATTCATTATATGAGGGGCATTCTCCCAAAATACCAAAAACCAATTTGCATAGGAAAAACCTACCTTGCCATATATTCATGATGTAACAGACTATTTTGGATCTACCTACCAAATTCTAGAGCTACGAAATAAGAGGCTATGATGTGTGGAAGCTTTCTTGGCCTTCCTTCAAATCCTCTTATAATTATTTTCATGTAATGAGCATGAAAGAAAATTTCCCCTTTACACTTGGTTCAAATTTTCTCTACCTCAACTTGTTTCATTGTTGGCACTATTCTATTAGTAAGAAATTGATACAAAAGTAGATAAAAAAGATTCTTAAGAAACTCAAGAGTTTGGATGTCCATATAGTCTTTATGGTAGACAATAGGATAGAAATCATAATAAAGCCATCTCTTCTTTACTTTTCTCTCTTTAGCATATTAGGGAAAAATGGGCTAGAGTCTCCCAAGACATGATGTTATTTCCAAAACATGATCTAGCAAAAATGAGCTCATGTTAAACTAGGTGTTATTGGTCATGGTGTCTGCTATACCTTCTTGCAATTGAGTATTTATGAAATAGATTGGCTGAAAAGGCTTATTATTTTTATTAATGGCCAAAAGTTTTAAATGTTGGGCTATGATAGAAGTAATATTGGAGCTAGAACAAATATTTAAAGTAGCAATGAAAATACAATGATGGAACCTGAGCTCATTAAAACTTGGAAAGCTTTTCTTGTACCTAAAAAATATTGAATTATTAGATTGGTCAAGTGTTAGTCTTGGCCTTTTGCTAATGTTAGGTTTCCTGCAATTGCTGCTTCATTTTCATTATGGTTGTCCTATTTTGAAAGGTTGGAGAGGGACACACCATACAATTCATAGCTACTTTTATAACTAATGTCAATTTCTTGTTTTTTCTTCTACTTGAATCTTAAACAATTCCTGCCAAACTTTGTTTCATAGAAGATCCAATTAATGAAATCTCTGATTAAATTGGCCCTAGGTCTAAAGCCAATTTTATGTAAGTGTATTTGTTGAGAAAAATTTTTCCATTCATCTTCTTTTTTGAAGGCCTTTACATGGAACTATCAGGGATAACCATGATCTTTATTATGATAAAAGAGAAACTCTAGATCCTCCTCTTCTAGTTTCTATAGCTACAAATCTTTATTTGATTTGGCTCATCTTTGTCACTAAAAAATAGATTAATCAAATTTCTGAAAATATTATATAAGTGCTTAAATAGAAATGTCTTGGAATAATACATTAGTTTCTTATTTCCTTCTGATGTATTTCTTTGGCATGATGAATATCCAACCTTGTTAATTGCTTGAATTGTGAACAAATCTCAGGCTCCACTCTCTGTTCTTGCTACTTTGCACAATTCTTGTCAAGTTTGCTAGAGGCTCTCTCAAAAGTTATTTGTGCAATGGTAGTTAGTATTGAGGCTTATAAGTATTTAAGGATGATTTGAAATGCAATTTGTCTCAAATGACCTTTAGATTCATTCATTTAAATCCTTTTTGTTGTTGTACCACAATCTTAATTCCTTTGACTAGGTTGTTTAATTTTAAAATCTAGCATATCTCTATGGAACAATCATTCCTTTATCATTTAATGTGTTGAATGGGATTGGTTAGGCCCCCTTTTAAAGTGGAATATTGGCCATTTCTTTTATTTCAATATGTATCTTACGCTAGATTTAAGCTTGAATTAGGGACAAATATTCCCTAACTTGGATATGAAAGGGATTTTCTCCTTTTTAGGTCTCATAATAAATGGGGGAAATAGGGCAAGTATGATTTTCTCTGGTTTGGATTCTCTCATGCCCAAACTAGGGAAAATAAGTTATGGCCAGGTTATGAAATGGGCTAGGTGCACTACTCTCCAATTTGACTTTTTCAAGGGCCAAAATGGGAAAAATGGTTCTTGGTCAATTTGGAAGTAGAGAAAAGATGATATTCTCTAGTTCAGATTATTCTATGGTTGAAATGGGAAACATAGATTCTATTCAAGTTAGAAAATGGACTAAGCGTACTTTTCTCTAGTTTAACTTTTTCAAGGGCTAAAATGGAAAAATGGATCTAGGCTAATTTGGAAGTAGGAAAAATATCATTTTCTCTAGTTCAGGTTCTTCTATGGCCAAAATGGTAAAAATAGATTTTGAGCAAGTTCAAAAATGAGCCAGGTGCACTTTCTCTAGTTTTACTTTTCCAAGGGCCAAAATCAAAAAAATTGATCTTGGCCAATTTGGTAGTGGGAAATATATGATTTTCTCTTATTCAAGTTTTTCTATTACTGAAATGGGGGAAATAGCTTCTGGCCAAGTTAGGAAATGGGCCTAGCATGCTTTTCTCCAATTTGACTTTTCAAATAGTCATATACCCACTTTTGCCCATAAATTTTATAACCATTATTTAATTTGAACATGCCTTTTTCTCTAGCTCATTAATCAAGAAAAACCAACCTTGATGTGTGACATCATTACCTATAGGATTTTGAATCATCAAATAAAAATTTTATCTCGTATGTCAACCATATAAAATTTTTTTATTCAAATTGAGATTCAAACCTGAGATTTCTTTAAACTAATTTAGAGTATGGGATAACCAATTTGGATGCTCCATATTAGAATAGAATCAGTTCTTCCTACTTCATGAAAAAGGTGTAGCATAATTTATATTTTGACCTTGAGATTGGCCAATGCACCTGTTAATGATTCAACTTTTGACTTAATCTTGGCTAAGAAGTTATTTTTCTAGTCCATAAACTGAGATTATTTTGGCCTACAACTTTTATCTCCTTGAACCTTGAACCTGAAACCTTTCTTCTAAAGCAGAACTGAATTGATGCTATCATTATAAACTAGCCATTAAAGCTTTTGTTAAGGCTTGAAGCCAAAACCCTTTTAGGCCAACTTCTTTCAAAAAATATTTAGCTTACTTTCTTCTCCTTTGTTTTTTTTTCGTGTAAACCTTAACTAGCTGATAATATTTCACGTCATGGCTTAATTTGATTTTTACAATAAACAGTGAATTTCTTGAAATCAAATTTTTGTTCCATTAATGGCCAAAATTTCTTCAACAATATGAAGATCATAGAAGAGTAGTAAAGACATTAAGTAGGAGAATGCCAAACTACAAGAAGCTAAAGAACATTATGAAGTCATTTAATATCAAACACAAACATTTTACTACTTAGTTTATCAATGTCCATACAATATCTTCCACTTTGATGTGTCCTTGGGAAGTACTTATAACTAAAAATTAGGTAAATTATTCTAGATCATTTATGATCCCAAGATCAAGAAAGAGAAAATAAAGGTTCTAATCATTATGTTTAAGCTAAAAGTAGGAATAGTAGTGGTAGCAAGGTAGTCCCAGCCACAACCCAGTCAGGATTCATTATAAGAATAATTGTCTTTAGTTCTTTTTGTAAATACCTACACAATTTTTTATAAGGATAATGAGTTTAAAATTTTCCATCTATTAAAATTGTAAAACATTTGAATAAATTTTTTATTGTGACACTCTAGTTAGTCGAGTCAATTGAGTCACTCACATATTTGGTAAACCAACTCTATTCCAATTTTTTTTAACTCAATGATGCATTTTTAGTGAGATGTGGGGATAGATGAATAGTATTAAGTTAACTACATTGACACATTAGTGTTGATGTAGGGTCAACTATGTCAATGAAGAGGCAATAAATGCCTATATAAATGTGCACACCCATGACACTTATAGCACCATTTAATCAATAGTCTTAGCAAAACTCCTATAGTTTTTCTTGTAACACTTGAAATAATTAGTGAGTATCCCTAACAGGATTTAAAGTGATTGTTCGAAATCTTTATTTGAATATGATATACATAAATATATTACATGAGTGGCAATAAAGATCAAGATTATTTTACTCCATTGTAACACTTTGAATTAGGTTAGATTTACATTCAATGGAATTTATTTGACATGGAATCTTGTTTAATGTTTACTATTTCACATAATTAATTAGGAACTCATGATTAAAATGCATAATAGTTATGGTTGCATAAGTACAATTGGTTTCAACCATAACATATAAACAACTAGCAATCCCAATAATGCTCTTACTTGGTTATTCCAACAATAATCAACTGGTAATCTAGTGTTGATTACATGAGTCTAGGATGTGTGCAACAAACTAGAAATAGATGCTTATTACCTAGGCTATAATATATTCTATTTTTCATACTTATATTAGTTTATATTAAACTTGAATATTTTAAATGATCCATACAACATCAATAACATATGTCTTACTTACACTTAATCATATGCACTAAGGCTATATGAGTATAATTCAAAATAAATCAATTTATGATTGAATGCTTAGCTATGTAGTCACCACACTAGTCCAATTAATGGATTATGATTATGCTACTTTCATATGTTCATGATTTATATTTTTGGATATTGAAACTACTTGCTACTCATTAGGAGCTAATAGAAGAATAGAAAAATAAGTTCTTGCAAGTTGTAAACAAATGGTTCATTACATTTACATGATTCTATAATAAGATCATTGACATAGATGCATGTATATGCCAACATCACATATATACACACTTCGTAATAAAGCCTAAGTGACAACCATAGTACTTAATCTAAAACTTAAGCAAGTAGTCAAAAGGAAAATGAAGAAATTTTTGAAAGCTAGGTTCATATACCCTATTTCAGATAGAAAGTGTGTAAGAATACTAGTAATTATACCAAAGTGAAAAATCTAATGGTAAAAATGCATCAATTTTCAATTACTAAACATGAAACATTTAAGGACCACTTTCCATTACCTTTTGTTGGTTAAATGTTTAACATAATCATAGGTCATAAGTATTATAGCTTTTTATATGTTTATAGTGGATATAATCATATCCAAATTTCTTCAAATGATCAAGATAAAAAAATATTCATGAATCTATTAGGAACTTTTTCATACAAGAGGATTTCATTTGGCTTGTATAATATACCTACTACCTTGAGTACTTGGTCCTAAGAATCTTCCAAAAGTAGATTGAAAATGAGATAGAAGTCCCTATGGATAACTTCTTTACCTATGGGTATGACTTTGAACATGCCTTGAATTGATTAGAAAAAATAATAAATAGATGTGTTAAAAAAAAGTTTGAAACTAAACTAGTAGAAGATCCATCTCATGATCTAGAAAGATATACTTTTGAGGCATGAAGTTTTAGAGAAAGACATTGAATTATATTCAGATAAGATCCAGGTCATTTAAGAAAACACATAGAGGCCTCAAATAGTAAATGATATGAGGTTATTTCTTGAACACACAAGGTATTATTAATGCTTCATTAATAAGTGTTTAAAGATTACTAAGCCATTTGTTGAAGCACCTCAAAGAAAATTCTGTCACAAACAAGGAGGTGTTATAGCTGAATTTCTATTGTAATTTTGATCGAGTTCAAGAGAAAAAATAATTACCTTATTTTTCCTTCAAAATATTACCTTGTGACCTTGTTTTGATCATATTCTAGAGCATTTTGAACATGTAAACTAAAATTCATGGGTCATATTGTCAAATACATTATGAATTTCATTATGCCAACATAATTGAGCTCAAAAGTCAAATAAGATACTAAATTTGGCATAACATGTCAAAAATGCTTGTGATGAAAACACTACATTTTTGGGCTATAAAATTGGTTACAAACACTATGTAATGGTCTAGGAAGCTTTTTAAAACCTTATCAATGAAGTAACATTAGATTGTGGCCTATTTAAGTGAGACTTTGCAGCAATTTTTAGGCCTTTTGGATCTTTTTGACAAGAAAAAAAATAGAGACCTTTTTTGACAAGTGGAAACTATGTTTGGTAGGTATACTACAAGCATTGAGAACCTATTCCATCTAATATTCAAGAGTAGATAGATCAAGACAAAAATGTAGGTTAACTTGCAAAACATACTATGCATACCTATGCACCATATCCTAAATGACAAATTCAAAGAGATCTTTGAATATTCTATATTCTCATGTTGTAAAAGCCTTGATCTATACCCCTCTAAATCTGCATTACCTCACATTTTTATAATAATTTTATATAATGTTTTATTTGTTTTAGTCATATCTTTACACTTCTATTTTTTCCTATCACCTCTCTCAATCTCTTGATTTTTATAGATCTAGCATTGAATCTATCATATGTATGTTTTCTTTCTTATTTTCCTTTTTTTCACATTTCACTCAGTAACAAATTTTTCAAGTCCTTAGGTGATCAACAAGATTACCTAAGACACCTCAAATTCTTTTTGAGGTCCATAGATTCTATTCCATGGATTAATTTGGTTTCCAACGCTGCTTTTTTGTTTCACTATAGGTTTTTGGAATTAGAAAGAGAGCCTCTACCTAATTTCTTTGTCCAAACCTAGCTATAGTCATTATTTGCTAGTTTCAACAATTTCAAAGTAGCATATTTAGCAAAATAGAAGTTATTTTGAGTTCTCTAAAACCTCAACATTTTTAAGTTTTAGAGCATTACTTTTGGTTTTTTCTCCAACAACATATTTATCTCAATCACAGAAACCTACTTTGCAGTCAAACCCTACAAATATATTGGCCTTAGGTTGCTTGAAATCTGAAAATCTACTCTTGTTTTCCTAGTAATCCTAGTGTTGATTCAAAAATGCTATAGTTGAAACATTGCAACTAGTTTATAGTTTTCGATTACACAAAATTATTTTCAAAGTTTTAGTGTACTCTATTTTTCTTGTTTCCTCCATTTATATTTTTTCAAGTTTTCTTCCTATTCTCTACATTTGCATTTTACAAAGTTTTTCTTATTTATACTATAGCCACATTTAAGCCATATTCCATTCATGTTGTTACAATGTTCATGTTTCATACAAAGCCACATTTACACTGCTTAAAGCCTTATTAAATCTACATGATTTTCCCATTTTTTCCAAGTACTACCTCTAATATGCTAAGATAAAAATTTGCACCATTTTCCTATTTTTCCCAATGTTACCTCAAATATGTTGGGTTAAATATGCTACTTCATCTTCTCATTTTTCCTAGTGCTACCTCAAATACACTCAATTAAATATGCTATAGCTAATTAATCATTTTTTGAAAAAATTAAAAAAGGACTATTTTTACATTTTCAATTCATTATATTTTTCCTATTTCTACACTTACATTTTGGCCTAATTTTTCATTTATGATACATCTTTAAAAAGCTATCAAATAAGCTACATCTCAATTAAGCTACTCAAACAACCTATCAAATAAGCTATTGCTATAACTTATTTAAGACATTGAAACATTTGCCACACTTACCCAATCACTTGGTCCTACACATTTTATGCCTTTTGTATCAACCATTCTACCACATAACATCATCAACATGGTCTCTAACTAGGGATCTACTCGTATCTATGATCCTAAGGATCCAGTCGTAATGTAGTGTAGGTATTCCCTTAGACATCTAAGATGTAACCTAAGAATGCCAATATTACCAAAGAATATTACAACTTCATCTGTGCAAAAATCCAAATAGTCTATGTATTTCATGCATGGAGTTGCACTTTGAGCATGAGTTTGAATTTTTTCATAAGAATGGAAAGGAATATATCCATTTCCCATATGAAAACATTTAGCTTTTAGAAGTCTATGTTAACATGTTAGCCCAATTGGTGGACAACAATGATAAGGTTGCAACAAGTGAAGAAGCTAGTTCAAAATAGGATTAAGAGTATTAGAATAGATTTAGAAGTTATTATGAGATTGATACTCATTTGGAGGAACCCTTACAATGGTCCAACCATGAATTATTCATAAATAACCCATAAATAAGTTAGATACTACCCATAAGTTTCTTAGGTCAAGCCTCTCAACTAGCTTCCTAGTTTGTCTTCCTATTCACATCAATGTGTTTCACAACCCAACCTTGTTTCATGTAACCACCATTGGCGGTCTATTCATTATCATCCTCTCTTATCATCTAAGTGACCCTTCTTTGGGATCTCAAGTCTCACAAACTTCTTACAACCCCTTCTTTCCCTTCATTCTGCAAGTCCCAATGCAAACCTCATTTTCCATAGTTAATCCTCCCACAATGGTAGTCACACGATCTCTCTAATTCATACACTTACCTATTTCATAATCTCAAACCATTCAATCATCTATCCAACCATTAATATAGTCTATAGCATAGCTTGCAGCAGCACTTTAGGGCTTGGATTAAGCCTTTCAATGGATCTAAAGCCTTACTAAGAAGCTAAAAAAGCTTGAGGCCAACACTACTTAAACAATAAAAATCATGGACTTTTACCAAGATGATTTTATCTATCCAATTATTTCGCAAATAACTCTTCTTGTATCCCTCACTTCACCAAGTACAATGATGAAGGTGATCCCAATGCTCACCTTATTACTTTTTATTCTGAGTGCTTGTATTTACAAGCTTGATCACATACTATACTATACTACACATATTTTCCATGTCTTTGACTAGAAGAACCTTAGGTTGGTACTGTGCACTATCTAGATGCTTCATTTTCTCCTTACATGAGTTAATCACATAATTTATTAACCATTTCAAGTATACTTGAAGCCCAATGCAACATTAGATCATCTTATTGATAAGTGGCGAGGTACCCCTACACTCAACCATACGAATACGAGCATTACACGCATGATCCGGTTGAACTCCAAGGACTAAGTGCTTACGCACCTTATGGAACACTTAAGGTTAATCAATTGTCGTCTTCCCAGACTTACTTGTATTGTCACGGTTGTATGGTTAAGTAAGTCTGAGGTATGTGATTTTTATGTCTTTTATCTTTTTATCGCCTATGCTAAGAGGAAAAAGGGTGAAGAGACTAAGTAACTAACTTTCACTAATTAAGCTTTAATTGTCCTAGCATCAATATCTGTTCCCACTTGCCGTTCACACCCTGAACCAATGCAACGATACTGGGATTACCAAACGCTATTCATTACTAGGATTACCAAGCGTAATGCACATGCTCGAAGCAATCGTACTGAATGCACTTAACTATGAGACTTGAGGGTTGAAAGAGATTAAGTCCTTAAGGAAGCATTTAAACATTTAACAATAATTAAAGTCCTATTTAGCATAGTTCATATGTTACAAGGTTTATCCAAAAAATTTTCTTTATTGTCGTACACAATTGTGTGCGCAGGTACAGAATTGCTTGAATAAAGATCCATTTACTTTGGGGCTCCTACTATGGGCACATGGAAATTATTCTAACTTTGGAATGGTAAAATGGCAAGAGTTTGGCTAAGGTCTAGATCTAGATTGAGAAACAAGGGAGATCTACCTCTTATTTATAGAACTAGCAATGGGCTGCAATATCGCGGCCTATGCGATATCGCGTCCCATCATAACCCCATGACTGAATGAAAACTCATCCTCAAGTTCCTTACAAAATATTAGGAAGGTATGGGATTATTGACTTGAATGGAACTAATGGTGAATGGGATGACATGTGAACAGATCATCATTACAATACATGACAAAATTAGTGTTCATGAAAACAAGAGTGAACACTATACACAATTGACATCCAGCCTTATTTGGCAACTAAGAGAGAAGAGAGAAGAGAAAGAGAAAAGAAGAAGTTTGTTGCTTCTGACACCAAGATTTTGCTTTTCATTGTCCATCCATAAGTGCATCATCAATCTTGTTCCTTGCATAACTACTTTAGCACCAATCCATTCCAAGGGTTCCTTCCAGATCCAATCCATTATTGTATGATTATCATCTGCACACACAACACAATTTGATATTAGCAAGGATAAATGAATCATAATGCAATTGATACCTTGCTTCAGTGTAAGGTCCATTGGCTAAGTTGTGCTATAGTTGATATAGATCTGAAGATATAATACTGATGACTACCTAAGTTGTAGGGGTTAAGAGATAAATCAAAAAAATTAGACCAGGACCCCCATGACTGAGAGCAAACCTCCGGGAGCGATAGAATGGAAAAAAAAAGAAGGAATAAGAAGGATGAAGAAAAAGAAAAAATGATCACACCAATAAAATGGATGTCAAAGATGGAAATGAACAAAAAAATTGGTGATTGCATAAATTTTTAAGGGAAAGAAATTAACGGATGCACCAAATAGGAATGTTAGTGGGTCCTCCCCAAAGCAGGCTCATGCCTTCAATGCCCTAACAATCCCACATTCAAAGAGTTCGTAGGCTCTAGGAATGTCATTTGGAGATAAGAGTTAAAGTCTTAACCACAAGAAGTTACCAAAAAAAAAAACAATACATCCACAAAAATATGGACTACTGATACAACCAGCAATGAGATGATAAATGGGGAAAGAAGGATGAAAAGAAGAGAATGGAATGGAATCTCAAGAACAAGGTGGTGTATAGCCCCTTGTGTATTAATGATTAATGTGACTTAGTAGATCCCATTCCAAATCTGGCCTCAAACAAACCACATTCAATGACTTCACATTAATACATTCGGCCCATCCATCCACTTGAAGTAACAAGAATGCCTTCACCAAAGAGCCACCACCATTCCGACAAAACAAAGGAGGAGAGAATAGGAAGTGAGAAGGGCCTTAGTTAGAGGGAACATGTTTATTTTAGTTCCATAAGCAGTTCTTGTAGCCCAAATGATTATTTCATCTAAGGGGTGTGATTTGAATTCTCACTGTTTGTTGTTTTTTTTTTTACGTGAGAACCACACCATGCAAAGACTTATTATTTTTATTTGCTTAGCTTCCCGATAATGTGGCAACATCGAAATGGTAAGAAAAATCAAGAAGAAAACATCCAAGCACCCAAGAGAATGGCCAGCACAAGTGCATCAAATCCCCTTAAAGTCACACCCTTTTCAATCCTTGAGTCCTTCCTTAGTTTGAGAAATACCCAATCACTAATTCGTTGATAGTTCTTATTATTGAGAAAGGGATTGTACAGTTCCAAGCCAAGAGAAACCATAGAAATTCATGGATGTATGGGTGATGTGGAATCATTTCCTATTATATCAAAAAAACCATACCTTAGTATCAACATCATAACTTAAAGGTAAAAACCAAACATTAGCAATCAATGGAATACAGTTCAGACCATCTTCGGAGCACTTATTAAGTGATGTATCAAACAAAGTGGATAAATACACATACACACACACACACAAATAAATGGAAAAGTATGAACGATGTTATAAAACAAAAACAAGAAAATTTAAAGAAAATTGTAAAACAAAAATGTGTAAAAAAAAAAACTTAAAAAGAACTGAGGGCCTCAAATGATTAGCATAGGTGTCCATCTCTCCCATGACTGAATTGAAAGGGAGAGATCCAAATAATGAACGTTTGTTTGAATTTTTTAGAAGTGTCAAACTTTTCCCAATTGATGTTTTCAGGTTAAGGGTTGGAAGTTGGCGATGCTCATACTCGAGTGTATCTATGCTTTCGATGTGAACACACGTTGTTCCCCCAATTAGTACCATGCATATTGGTGGGTTGCTCTCTTGATTAGCTGTCAACCACTGGGTGTTCTCTTATTGTGTGGTTGCTACATACAGGCACTTTTGTATGTTAACTTCCTAAGCACACCAGTTGCACACAGAAGATGCTGAGCATTCCTATATGTCATCACCCTCTGTATCACTGTATGTGATGCATGAAACTTTCTTCTTCTCGATCTTTCCATAAATTTTTTCTTCAGATATTTCCAAGGAAAGATCACGAATTCCTAGGCATGTGTTTATGGTACTTATCCATGCTCTCCCCATTATTATTGGAAAGTCCCCTTTGTTATTGTTGACTTCTATCACTAGGAAATCAGCTAGGTATGACCAACCACATACAGTGATAACGACGTTTTCTACAAGTCCCAAAGGGATAGTGATGGATTGGTCAGTCAGCTCTAATTAAATATTTCTCTTCTTTAGTGAAGGCAGGTTCTAGGCTTTATACATTTCTTGTGATATTAATTTGACTCTGAAACCTGAGTCAAGAAGAGCCTTACATGGTTCATTCCCACCGACTTGGAGGTAGATTAAGGGACTCACAGGGTCGTGGCCCACCTTTATTTAGTCAGTGATGGTATGTGTTAACATAACCGTGTGCGTTGAGCTCTGTTGTTCGTTTGAAGAGAGCTCCGAAGCCTTACTTGATGGAGGAGTGGTTATAGACTCAATCGCTTGTGGTTGTGAGAGCTTGTTTGAACTATTGGTTCTAAAGAAAGGTCTTCTCTTTGTACAGTTGTTAGAACTAGCAATGGGTTGAAATTTTACAGCTCTCATAGCATTACGTTGCTGCAGTTGAGTGGGGAGTTCCCCTTGTACTACTGGAGCAGGTGGTAGTGGAACTATCGGCATAAGAGATGCGGATGGATTTGGAGGGTGGTATGCATGTGGGGTGTCTCTCCTAGGAGAAGGAGTCTTAATATACTCTTAAACTTGGTAGTGACATTGTGGGTTCATGTGACTGATAGAGTCACTTGGAGAAACCAGCTGCTGCATGTAATAGCCATATGGATCTGGTTGCCAGTAAGGGTATTGTTGCCTAAGCAGTGGCATCCCCCATGACTGTGGGTATTGCCACTGCTGGTGTTGCTTGATAGGTTGTGGTAGAGTTCCACTTGGATAATACATTAAGGGTTGGTGGAACTACCTTTGGTTACCTTGAGGATCAGGTAACCTTCGGAGTGCTTGTCATTTGTTAAGTCTTGGGTTGAGTGCATACACCCCAGACTCTTGCAAATGTGAAATTATTGGGAAACATACCTTAGGATGGTCATATTGGCAGATCTCACATCCACCATCATTTTCTATATCAGAGTCCACAACCTCATTATTCATAGTCATTTTTCCCTTACCCTTGTTACGTGCATGATCTGAATCTCTCCTTTTTTTCTTATCATGGTCACTACTTCGCTCCTTAGACTCCTCTATGATTTTCAAAACAGTTTCAAATCTACTATCTAAGGAGTCCCACATGTGATCTACCTTAGCTGACACTTCAATTGTCAAGTTTTGAAGCAGCAAGGTTTTTCTATTCACCAACTCTTCGAGTGTTGACTCATCCTCCTCCTCATAGAATCTCACTCCCCTCTTTCGGGTGGAAGGATCACGGTTATACTCTTCCACACTTTCTCTTTTCCATAGCTCTCCTTCTTCCTTAGCTACTTACTCCAAAAATCTATGAACCTCATGGGACCTAAGTTTAGATAATCTTCCTTGGTCATATGTCCCAAGGGTTCTCCTAGTTTCATGTCTTAGCCCATCTACGAGATGGCATAGTTGATCCTGTTGTGCGTAACCATGGCCCAAGCAATGATGTAGCAATGCATAATATCAGTCCATGGTAGCATCCAAGGGTTTGTGATTATCTTTCTTCCATCCTTGGATCTATTTCTGCAAGTTGGACACTCGGGAGTACATTTGATATTTATCATTAAACAATTCTAGCATCGTACTCCACCTTCTAATGAATTCCAGTTCTAAGGACTGGTACCAGCTTTCTACTTCTTTTATGAGTGTCCTTGGGAATAACTTTAATTTTTGCCACTCATTTTCAATATTCTGCAATCGTGGAATGCCTGTAAGTGGTTTTGCAGATTAGCATTGTATCCCCCCTCAAACTGTGGGATATTATTCATGTCTAATCTCTTGATCCAACTATCTTTTTGGTGCCTTGTAGGTATTCTAACTACCTTCGTAATGTCTAACATACTCCAGCTTGCTAGTAGGGGTTCTTCGTTGTTATTTCTTTCATGGCATCTATGATGCCTACGTGGTTCCCTACTTTCCCTTCTTTCATGTCGTGATTCCCTAGAATTCCCTCACCCTCGCTCTCAACTCTCACGTCGAGGTTTCTCATTTTGCTTACCCTTGTCCTCAAGATGAGGTTCCTTCTAATTACATCCTGATGTGGAAGGAGAGGGTGAATGATGATGAAGATGAAGAAGAAGGGGAACCATCGTCACGACGATCAGAATGCTTGCCCTTATCTTGTGTTTGTGTTCTCTCATTAAACACTTGGTGTTCATGGGAATTAGAACCAGGGTTGTAAATCATGGAGTGAAGGTTCTGATACCCTACCTCCTCACTATTGTTAGGAGGAGGAACATCATTTTGTGGAGAACCTATTGAGATAGGTTCACCACCCTTAATTTCTCTTATGATGGGTGAAGCATTATGGGGTTCTTTGCCCTTCAATGATGTGTGGTGACTCTTCTTCCATAAGTCCCATTGATGTTGCGCTTATGTGGGATGGTAGTCCCTCATGTTGTAATCGCATGCAACATACTCAGCGTATAATTGCAACATGCCAATTTGTGCAAGGGCACGAAGGAGCATGTTGGGGGCTTCTCTATCTGGGGGCAACACTATGTTACCCTCCAAGTCTCTCCAACACGGTTGTTCATCTTGATGAAAGACAAAGGTAAAGACAAGTATATATTCATCATGATGAATATATACCACACTGAATTGTTGAGGAATTGAGGGTTCTTGGTTATGTATGTTGTGCCACCGACTGTCTCTAGTGTTGGTCCTAGGCGTTGAACTGCTTTTGTGTGGAGAAGAAGACAGCTTAGTTTTGTTCAGTGTGCTGCTTACCATTATGTTGTTTTTTTTCGTATGATTAACCCTAAGGGTTCGTTTAAGCTTCCCAACGATGTGGATAATTTCTTATGTTCTACTTAGTGCACAAACAACTAAGTCCCTAGTAACGGTACCAATGATGAGTGGCAAGGTACCCCTACACTCAACCATACGAATACGAGTGTTACACGCATAATCCGATTGAACTCCAAGGACTAAGTGCTTACGTGCCTTATGAAACACTTAAGGTTAATCAATCGTTGTCTTCCCAGACTTACTTGTATTGTCATGATTGTATGGTTAAGTAAGTCTGAGGTATGTGATTTTTATGTCTTTTATCTTTTTATCGCCTATGCTAAGAGGAGAAAGGGTGAAGAGACTAAGTAAATAAATTTCACTAATTAAGCTTTAATTGTCCTAGCATCAGTATCCATTCCCACTTGCCGTTCACACCCTAAACCAATGCAATGCTACTAGGATTACCAAACACTATTCATTACTGGGATTACCAAGTGTAACACACGTGCTCGAAGCGGTTGTACTGAATGCACTGAACTATGAGAGTTGAGGGTTGAGAGAGATTAAGTCCTTAAGGAAGCATTTAAACATTTAACAATAATTAAAGTCCTATTTAGCTTAGTCCATATGTGCAAGGTTTATCCAAAAGTTCATCTTTATTGTCGTACACAATTGTGTGCTCAGGTACAAAATTGCTTGAATAAAGATCCGTTCACTTTGGGACTCCTACTGTGGGCACATGGAAATTATTCTAACTCTGGAATGGTAAAATGGCAAGAGTTTGGCTAAGGTCTAGATCTAGATGGAGAAACAAGAGAGAGTCACCTCTTATTTATAGAACTCACAACGGGCTGCAATATCACGTTCCATCACTTATGAAAGTGAAACAAGGGCCCCTTGAACCCATCCAAAAGTTCATACAAAGATGGAATGCTATCATTAACAAAATCCATAAACCCATATTTGAAACACATATTTTTTTCATCTTCAAGGAGATGGTTAATGATTTCATCAAGTCTAAGCTTTACTATTTAGACCCTTGGTCACTTAGTCAAGCCTTCTCCTAGATCAAAAACATCGAAAATGTAGTAGAAGCTAGTAATGATCTGACTTACATAAAAGACAAGAACCAACATCCCAAGAGAGATATGGACAAAGGAAAAAAACCCATATAGCCATCACAAAGAAGCCAAGGACATCACAACCTAAATCTCCTACCATTTCTACTTAACCATCAACCTTCGATGCTTCTGCCTTCAATTCACCAATGCCTAATTTTGAAGGATTAGTTCAAGTATACTAAATTACCTATGAAACCATCTAAGCTTCTCAATTAGTTGCTTAAAAGTAGCCATATCCAACACAAGAAACTATCTAAGAATGCTTGCAAAAGATACAACTACCTTTTCAAAATTGCTAGAGATGTTACAATGCCCAGAAAAAATGATCCACCTATGCCTAAGCACTTTAAAATACATCAATTTTAACACTATCATCCACTTCCTAGCCAAGATAATAATTTTTTCTTGGCCCTGAAAGATGATCTTCAACAAATGATAGATAGTGGAAAATTGGTCCTAGATGCATTCAACCTTGTTAGGCCCTAGAATTAGGCAATGCAAGTGTATAAGGATCCCCCAAACACTAGCAATGAGCAATATACTATAGCCGCATTCAATGTTCATAACAAGCCTAAACCTACCAAGGAGTCATTTGTGATTCAAGTACCTCATGGTAACGATTAGGCTTTAACTTCCACAAGTTCAAGAACCTTGTTTGTTATAAGAGTACCACCACCTGCACCTCCCAAAGACTCATGTGTAATCCAAGTTCCTCCTCCCTCTACTAATAAGCCCATAGCCCATGTTGACCAATGTCCTTATAAAGTGGCCAATGCATCCACATCTTCCCAATCAAAAAATAAAAAGTCTTCACCAAAATAATGAAAATTATCAACTCCTAAGCCCAAGGCTAAGGAGAGTAACAAACCAAAATTTTGGAATCAAGTAGGTCCAATGAAGTCTCCTCCAATTTCTTCTATACTAATGAATTCTACTACTCACACCCTATTAACTAGCCTACCTAAAGAGGATCATAGGCAAGAGAAAAGTAAGAGGTCAAAAAAAACAAATGATTGAACATGAGGTCAAGATCCTTAGTAGAATGAAAGAAGTTAAAGCTAAGAAAATTGAAAAAACATCTAATAATCACAAAGCCTTCCTCACTACCATGGAGCAAGTCAAGCCCTCTTTAAAACAAAGGAACATCTCCTTGAGCCTATATGACTTGGTCATGATCTCTCCTGCTTAGCATGAAGCCTTGATCAAAATGTTGACTTTAATTCCTATAAGTGAGGACATCCCTACCAACAAGAAGTCTATCCACTCTGTTATAGTATCACCCCCACTTAAGAAAGAAATGAAGCCAATTACTTTAACATTTCATGATAGTATGATGAAGACTAGCTTGCAAAGTGGTGAAGTGTTGCAAGCCCCTCTTTTCATAACCATTTGAGGTGGCTAGTATGAGGTGCATCATATGCATGTTGACATGTTATTCTCCTATGCATTATTGAACAGTTAAGATTAGTTGAAAACATCTAAAACACCTCTACTTCTATGCTTAATTTGTTTAATGGATCACATGTAGTAGTAAGAGGGTTGATTTCGTTAAAATTTATGATCGAGGAATAATTCCCACATCTACTGGCTTCCTAGTTATTAAGCAAATACCAAGCTTCAATTCAATTCTAGAATGGTCTTAGTTGGCTAAGTTGAGAGTAGTTTCTTCACCAATCCACCAAGAAATTCATCTATCTTATGAGGGAGGTGGAATCATTATCCATAGAGATAGTGCAGTACCCTTGATAGTCAATAATATTGACATAGCATAAGGATCTATAGTGGAGTTCCAAGAGGAAACTTCCATAGCAAAAAATGAAGCCAACGACCATAATAAACTTAACTAAGCCAAAAAAATAACAAAAAATTTATAACTAAACCTTGGAAGGAGCTTCCATTCAGTATCATTAGTAAAGAGAATGAAGAGTACAAAATTATACATGACAAGCCTTATCAATTTTCTAATCTATCAAAGATTAGCAAGCAACTATGTGGTTAACATGTTACTTTTTTCTTCTTGTACATACAATATGGGCATTTAAATGATAGAATTTTTTCCAAATTTTTCTTGCATGATTATATTTCATCTTATAATTCTTACTTTCCTATTTACAATTTTTACTTTTATTTTTACATTTCATCTTGCAATTTTTACTCGCATATTTTTCATAGCTTATGTTTACATAAAAACATAAAACATGATACACACACACACACATACAAATATAAAAAATCCAAAAATAAAAATAAAAACTATAGCCAAGGGCAACATTAGGCAAACCCAAAATATGATAGTGGTACAACCAAAACCATAGCAGTATCCATAGTTACACTATGTAACAAATAAAAAAATATATAGTCTCTAAAATCATGATGGTCAATAAGACATCAATAGACATGTTTCCATAATAATATTAGAAATGTAATAATAAATCCATCATCATAGTTGTCAAACTAAGCCATAGGAGAAGGAGAAATATCGCTAGGGCCATCACTACCATCACATGAGGCATATAGACAACAAAACATGAAAACATTAGTAACTATAGTAACAAAAAATGTAGTCATAAAACAAAAAAAATAGACATCCATGACATAAAACATAAAAAAAAATTTTACAAACCTTGGAAGGTTTAAGACCAATGTCTTCAAGAGCCAACTTTGAAATACAAGCCTCTAGCCTACTAAGAATTTCTTCTTTGCTCATGTCAGCCCAATCAATGTCTCACAAGTCCACTCTTGATAAGATTTTTTCCTTCTCCATGTTAGTCCACTCAAGAAGAGCCTAGGAAAAGATAGTTGTATAGGTCTCCCCAAATGCAGTTATGATCTAAGAAATGGCAGAATCAATAATGAATATTAACTCCTTGAACCTACTAAAAATATCTTCCACACCTATGCCTTGCAAGAACAAGTCATGTATGCACTATGCCATAGCTGCCTCATGCCAAGATCTCATGTAATTCTTCTTCTCCATCTTGTACAGCATCTTATGAGCCTTTTTCGTCTTTCCCCACTATAGCACCCAAGCACAATAGTGTCATAACTCCATTTTCCTACAAATAATCATTTCCAACTTCATATCTTTCTCTAAGTGGCTCTTAGCTAGAGCAACCTTTTCCTAGACTATATTCTAGTAGCAAGACCATTTAATCTCTTTTGTTTTCAAGGAGTCCCTATTGACCACATATACTCTATGAACTCCTTCCAATCTCTCAAGCTCCCATTTTCACCTTCTAGCTTTTTGTTTTTCTTTTCTAATACGATAACATGTTCTAACAAGAACTCATCTGAAGGTTGAGACTTCCAAAATGTTTTTTTCATATGATGTGGCATATTTTGTAGCTCCATTGTATAATTTCCATGGAACATTATCCACATTAGATGATAGCAGAGGAAGCTCTCAAACTTAATGTCTCGTGAAGGATTCTATTTAATCTTAGAAACTATGTTACATAGAACACAAAAAAGAAAAAAAAAGAATCATTAAAAAAATAAAAAACATGAAAATAAAATAATATAAAAACTAAAAAGACTAAACAAAATTACTGACTTTTTTTACTGAGACTAGGAGCTAACTACTATAGCCTATTAACCATATCATCCATCATTCCTCTCATAAACACCATCTCATCCGATGCTTCCATCCGAGGCTTAGAGAAAAATATGGATGTTTCTGGAGGAGGTTCTTGCCTTGTAGTACCCACAAAAAATTAACATTATCCATGCTTACAACATAAATAAAATATAAAAAAACATAACACACAAAAACAAAAAATTTCAAGGTAACTAAAACTTACCAAGAAGATCATGAGATATGTCCATTAGATGATTTCCTTCTAAAGGTAAATCATCTAAGATAGAATCCAAGACATCTTGTGCTTTCTTAGCCATCCTCTCATCTTCTTCTTTATGTCATTGCTCCTTATTTACAACAGCCTTATCTACCAATTCCTATTTTTTGACTATAACAAACTCAAAACTTAAAAATAATAATAATAATAAAATAAGTTAGCAAATATTTGATCCACCATATATAATCAAAAATAATATTAAAAATTTAAAATTTAATATATATATATATACACACACCTTCAAAAACTTGATTAACCTTTGTGAGCATGATTCCCATCTTTTTAGGAGCTTGTTTGCTAGAAACTATGACATTCACTTCAACTCTTGGCCTCTTTATTTGTTTTCTAATATTACCTTCTACCTTTGCATGCAACCTATTGGTCCTTTTCACAGTACCATGCATAGCATCGAGCTCAATACCTATGCTATCAAGGAAATGACAATTGGTGACCATTTAAAATCAGACCACCAATGTGGGGGTTGCTTCATGGTCTTGCGACCAAGGATCATAGGATCAAAGGTATTTTTTAAATAAGGTTTAGGTGCTTACTAGTCTTTGGGAACATCAAGGCCTAGATACCTCTAAATAAATTCAGTACTTATGAAATTAACTAATCATGAGTATGTGTTTGTTGTTGTGAATATTGAAATGGTTGGGTTGTGTATGAAACTAAAATTGACTATCATAAAAGAGATTTGGCTAACTTTTTCAAATACTATGAGTTGTTGAATATTCCTATTTTGTTCAATCACTTAGTCTATATGATCTCTATAGTATGCTACTTGTAACAAATAAAATTTTACAAAAGCATTTGAGCACAATTCTACTAATCTACTCCTAATTTTCACCAAAGAGAAAGTTCCACAAGAAAACTAGAAATAGAGCAAGATTCAATGGACTTATTAAGAGAAAGAAAAAAAGTAGATTTACATGAAATCTCAAATATTTAAGCAACATAAGTTGACACAAGGAAATAATTTGCATTAAAGCTATCCCAATTCAATCTAACTACAAATTGAGCAAACCCTCTAAACTCAATAAGAAATTTTGTAAAGACAATCTTATTATACTACCAAAAATCATTGTGTAAATGACAAAGTACAAGTCTCTATTTTGGCTATTTAATATTTTTCAAAGATTGCATTCAATAGAGCTTTCAAAAAATTTAACAATTTCAAGATTGAAATACCAAGGAAATACACTTTAAAATAATAAAGGTATTTTAGTCATCTCAAAATACCAAAGACTATCCAAGATTATCCATGCTCAAAATAGGCAATTTCATTAATACATTACCATTAAATTACTCTTGAGGCTTTTCAACAACATACGCTCTTCTATGGAAAACTTAATAAGAGTCCAATATTGCACAAAAACAAAGCTATAAAAGCAACCTAGGAAAAATCCCAAAATTAAATGCCAAGCACAATACTATCTGAACCATTATCTATGTAACTAAAAAAATTGGAAGAAATGAACTCACAAGATAAAAAAAAAAGCAACTAAATTGATGTCTTTAGCAAACAATGTTACAAGAATTCTTCAAATGTCTTTTCTCCAGATCTTCCTCCTTCTCCAAATTCTACCTTCGAAGGTCCTTTTATCGTGACCTTAAGGTAGTTACAATAATCATGAGGAGTTAAGGGTCTTAAAATACCTTAGAAATATAAATTTATAACCACCTTGGGAGTTATAACTTTCATGGGGATTATGAGAAAATTGAGCTATGATTGTCAAGTGTTTCCTTGGTAATAAATATCATAAAAGTTACCCTAGGAAGTTACAAAAATTGGAGAAATACATGCCACAATTGGTAAGTGTCCTTTCAAATACAAATATTTAGGAAATTTAGGCTTTTGTATAACCTTCATGTAAAATTTTGATTTGAATAAATACAACTCTATACATCCACCCCTTTAAATTGTAACCTTATCATATGTGTGTGTATTACCTTTTCAAACTTATGTTATCTCATATGGCCACCATAATATATGTAATTTTTTAAAATAATGCTTCACTATAGCTTTGAACTTAAAATATGAAACGTAATTTTTCTAGTGTAGTTCAAGCACAAGGATTAGTTGTCATCATATTGTTGCTACCTTGCTACCTTCACCACTATGTTGCCCTTACCTCACTGCCTTCACCACCACATTACCCATTGGCATGTAACCAATGTAGGAGTGGTGTTGTTGTGATGAGAAAGCACATGTTGGATTTGTAGCCTCATCTAGCACCCCTGGCACATTGTTGTGTGTTCTAGTAATTGTAGGTTTATTTGAAAATTTTCTGAGCTCCATCTATTGGCTCGTCTCTTTCCTGCAACTACTGGCACTTTCATCTTCATTGCTATTGGGGGAAACCACATTTCCAGCCATCATGGACTATGTATTTTCACCACCTCCACCATTGTCATTAGAGTTGGAATTTGAACTACCTATTTTTCTTGTTTGTTTATTTCTTTTAGGGTTTGTAATTAAACCTCTCTAGCCGAATTGAACCATCATTGAATGTTAAATCACCTTTCTATGTGTTCTAGCTTACCCTGGTCATATTGCCAATGCTGCCATGTGTTAGGATTATCTCTTTTCCCTTGAAAATTATAGTTTTCACCATTAAATTTCTACAAGTATGTAAGTGAGAAATTTTTTGGTTTTGATGGTTGTGTAGGTAAAATTCATGATGCAGTGTTATTGGTATAAATCCATTATTTTTTTCTTGGGTGGATGTCATTTCTCAGGCAACAAAAATTCACTTGATGATACAATGGTTGAGATGATGAGTTGCATTAATTGTTTCTACTCTTATTGATTTTTTCCATCAAAATTTTTGAACATAAGGACTTGTAACAAGCTTATGCTAAATTTAACTTCAAACACAAAGAAATTTTGGTTGCCTATGTATCCACTTTAAATCAACAATCCAGAGATACTAAGAACTAAGAAATAATTCATCTCATACTTCCAATTACAACTCTATATGAATATAACACCAAAAGAGCAATACTAAATAGATCATTTTCCCAAAACTTAGATAGGTAATGTTACATATGGTCTTCAAATGCATATCTTTTTATTCTTATATATCATTTTTCCAAATCCATTGATTTCATATTCCTACTCCAAAAAATGACCAAAATGCATCAACAATAACCATGTAAACTACTAACATTCTTAGCGCTAATAGATAGTGGTTCGCTTACATCCTCCATGAGTGGGCCTTAGGCACATACTAAATGAGTAATATGCTTGACCTAAGGTTTGGAAAGTTGGAAAACATCATGTGCTACCCACTTTCCATCTTTCTTGATTATCAAAAACTCCAAAAACCTTTTAAGATATGCATTGAAAAATGTAAAATGCACATGATACAAAGAATTAAGCTCTTATGGAGTTTTTGTATTTTGCATCTCAAACTAGTAACCAATAAGGCAGCTCAGTCAAACCTTGTTCCATCTGTAAAAACATTTCTCATGGCCCATGATTGTTGCACTCCCATGGTTTTTTTTTTCTGAAAAAAACATGGAAAAAGATCTAGAGTGAAATAGAGGATATAACTCATTCACCTATTCAATACCACAATTATCAAAGGATAATGTCACACCAAGAGATGATTTGAGCCAATCCTTCATATCCTCTATACAACTTACATCTTTTCCTACTCCTCTTGTCATCTTAACACTATCAGAAGGAACACCAAGAAGATTGTTAAACAAACCTTCATCAACACTCAAAACCATAGGTAAACCATGAACATGAGTGAAGAATTTTGTAACTCCCTCATCAAATGAATATATAACATTCAATATCTCAGTTAATGACATAAATGGACTAGGAAACATAAACAAATCAAATAATCATATATTGGTTATTCTTTACTAGATATTTGTAGGTGCTTTGTTTGACAACCATTCTTGTGCCTCATCCACTTCACTCCACATGAGAAGAATCTTCTCCTAAATTCAACCAAAACTAATTACAATGATTGTAGACTACCATAGAAGATTTCTTGCATATAACATAGTTAGCAAAAAAAAGTAAATTTTAAAAAAAATAATTATAAATAACAAATACAACTTAAAGTAAGTCATAAAAACTAAAAACTAAAAATTCTAAAAAAAATAAAAATATAAGAGATATTTAAAAACTTTGTTTTACTTACTTGACTTGGGCACAACTGGAATCTTGGGTTGAATTAATGTACATGCTCCTACATCTTAGAGATTTTAAAATTTGTGTATATGTTTAGTAGTCACACACTTTTGGTACACTCAAGAATACCTCATCTTGTACCCAAGAAACTCTGTACTAAGCTAGTTAAGCAATTGTACTTTGATTTTATCTCCTTATCTAAATTCCTCCAAGGCTATGTAGGCTAAGGATAAGGTTTGATCATTTGACACCAATCTTTCACTGTGCATCTTAGACCTACAAATCAAAACATAAAATTACTTAAGAAAATGGCCTTAGAATTAAGACTAACATGTAGAATTAAGAAAAAAAAAGCTTACCCTTCCAATAGGTATGGATTTCTAAGAGGGTTCTGGAATAGAGTGATTGGCCTATGACCCAGCATCAAGGTGTTTTTGGCATTGCATTATGAGTAAATTGACATCTCTCATATATACGATGACTACTAATTCCATGCATAGTACAAATTTCCATTGTGCTCTAATTTCATTCAGATGTTGAGATCATTAATCATGTAGTGAAGGATGTAATTAAAAGATCCTATCATAAGAGCATTTGTGATCATAACTGTAACATCCATGGCCAAGTGTGATCACACTACCACACTATAATGTTGTAGCAAGTATATCAAGAACTCAGTAGTACCATGCCTAAACCCTGCATGGGTATTCTCATTGATGGTCATATCAAACATTAGACTATTCGAAACCATTCTAGTACAACACAAAATGCCTGCCATCTCCACCATAACCAAAATTAGTTTCATCATAGCTTTGCATAGTCAAAACATGTAGCCATTAGAACAAAAAAAAATAATATAATAATAATATAATTGAAAAACAAACAAAGTAAAACACAAATCATCTTAAGAGTGGTAGCATTGATAAGAAAAACTAAAACATAAAAACATCCAAAACTATAAACATAGTTACAACTACAACTCAAACCAAGATTTAGCCTTTATACATCTCACTTGACATAGAAAAATAAAATTTGATATTTTATAAAACACTTAACTAATGAAAAACTAAATTTGGCAAAAAAAATTATAATAAATATGTAAATGAAAATAGTTTAACATTATGAAAACTAAGTTTGGCATTTTATCAAATAGTTGATGTATAGAACAAAAAGCTAGGCATTTTCACAAACAATTAACACAACAAGATCCGCACAAAAACATATGATCAAAATTGACAAGGCTACTACTTGAGGAGAAGAGATATTTACAAAATAATAACCTAAGGACTTGGGCCATTCAAAACATTGAGGATGAGAGGAGAATGAGATAGAAAATAATAAATGTTTTTGATCTTGGAGGTTCATACGTTGCCATTCCTTCCTCACAAAAAACCTTAAAGTGTCTAATACATTGTCTTATCAAGCAAGAAGGATCATAAAATACTACTCTTACCAAGCTAGAGGCCAAACACACTAACTATAGGGTTAGAGAAAAATCACAATACCTATTCCAAGCCCCATGCATCAAAATATTGTCAAAACTTATAAGAAAAAACCCAAAACTTTACATCCAACCTAGAAGTATGGCAAATGCATGCCTCCATGACTAAAAAAAATATTAAAAAATTTTGTGTGCCATAAGATTCATCAAATAGTCCATGATTGACCAAGACACTACACGTACAAATGCAGAAAAAACACAAAATTCACTAAAATTTAACTAAAAACCCTAATTCATTGGAATTTGAGTATGAAAAACCTATAAGTGTAGTAATTTAATCAAGAAAAATTAAAAACACTATCCCAAGCATGGAAAAAATTCCAAAATGATGCTAATTGTGGAAAAAATTCACAAAACCCTAGTTTTTCAATGTAAGAAAAACCCTAATTTAGCACAAATTAACACAAAAAAACCTAGAAAAAATATGTTCATAGCCTCGAATCCTACTACCCTACATTCTATAGTGCAAGAGAGCAAAGACACTTGCTATTATAGGGAAAAATCTCATCAACACTATCACATGTGTCTAGAAAAAATTATAAATGCTAAAAAACAATCAAAACAAGTGCAAACGCTGCACATGTGGGTCAAAAAAACCCAAATCTTCAACAACAAAAGTCAAAAAATCCTAAATTTAATTTTTGTGCTGCCAAAAAACATGAAATCATGATTCTATGTAGTTGAAAACCAAAAATCTTATCACACATAGGCTTGAAATTAGCTAGAACACTATCAATTTAAGCTAGAAAATAAAGGAAAATGTAGAGAAATTGGGTACCTAGATGTCATAGATGAAGATCCTTCCCCTATAGATGGGTTGGAAAGCCTTAATATAATCCTCTTAGCCTCCTCTACCTCGTCCATTCCTACATTCCTACTTTTTGGTCCATTCCTTCTTGCCAAGGTTGCTGATGAGTGGCGAGGTACCCCTACACTCAACCATACGAACACGAGCGTTACATGCGCAATCCGGTCGAACTTTGCAGACGGACTAGTTGTGGCATCTATACAGTTAGCCTTAGGTTGCAGTTTGTTGTCTTCCCACCTGGACTAGTATTAGCTTTTTCACGTATGGTTTAGTCTAGAGTGAGGTGTATGATGTGTTTCTAACCTAATGCTACTCGAAAAGGCAATGGAAGATAATACTAACTAAACTAGGAGAGAAAGGGTGAGAAGGAATCTAGCTAGCCTAAGTGCGATGAGCATCCATTCCTTGATTATTCATACACATCTTGGACTTCGTGCATGACTACCACTGGGATTACCAAGCACAGATCCTAGGTACGCTATTGGGTTACCAAGTAGTTACACTTAAATGCTTGTAATCAAGTCATACTCATTCCACATTTAACATGAGTTTAAGGGTGAGAGAGATTAATTAGGAAAGTAGTAAATAACAAGTAAATAAATAATTAATCTAAGTGAATGTTGCAATGATGAAGTAATCTTGATCTTTATTGCCGATCATGTGCGTATCCAAGTACGTCACTCTCGAATAAAGGATGTTATACAATTACATTCACCACACTGTGACCATACATTGGGAGGAAAAGGGTTGAGAGAAAGAAATTAAACACTTAACTAAAATTTACTTACTTCCTAATAATGCCTAACTGATCTGTCTACCTCTTATTTATAGATGAGGAGACAGGCTGTGATATCGCGTATGTGATATCGCGGTTGGGCTGTGATATCGCATATGTGACTCATCATACCCCCACGACTGAATGAAAACTCGTCCTCGAGTTATAGTGATTACATAGTGGATAGGTATGGGATTATTAGATGGTGAAAATGGGATTATGCCGCAGTGTGGAATGAAAAAAAACAAAGACACAACACAAAGATTGTGCTACAACTACAAAATTTGTGGAACTCATGTAGTTCCTGGTGGCGGTGGCTCCTCCATTGGTGCTTTTCCTTTGTCTTGTGCTCTAGGTTTTAAGACTTGATGGCATTGGAGTATGGCCTAGAGCTTCTCCTCTTCAGTCTGAGGATCTTGTACCATCTATGCTAATGTTCTGATGTTTGACAGAGTCGACACTTCCCATGGACAGGGTAGTTGTGAAAACATTTGATTGGCCTTGACATACCAAGCCACAAATACCCATCATTCCTCTTTGTAGGCTCTGGCTTTATCTTTGTATTCTTGGAAATCTACAAGCCATCAAGCCAAATCTACTACAACACCTTTTTGGCCTTAGTAGCTTGCCTTCACCACCTCAAGTTCAAAATTTGCGATCTCTAATTTTTCCAGTAATTTCTTGTGTTCTACAAATTCTGCTTCATATTTGAAATAGGTGGAAGATACCTATTTCTTGACCTCTATTCTCAAGAACCCTATTGTTAACATGGCAAGGTTGGCATACCACAGGTTTGCCAACTCCATGTATTCTATCAGATCCTGAATCTATAGATCCCAATTCTTAATTTCTGCTTGGTGGGCAAAGGCATATGTGTCCAATATGGCCCACCAGTCAGTGTGTTGAGCACTGATAGCATTGATGTGGGCCTTGGTGATATGGATCTCCTTCTTAAAGATTTGTTTGTACATTCCCATCTGATCTTGAAAGTGCTCCTTTAGCTTTTCATGCCATTTAGCCTCATTTTGCCACGCGCTTATTTCAATAGCTATCTTTTGACAGATTACGCATACCTCCTCCATTGAGAGGGTTTGGTTCTCCCTAGCTAAATGACTTATGTCTTGGTTGACCCAAATGAATTGTTCTCGCAACTGATGAAAGTGTTCTTCGAGAACATTCTTTTTCTTTTCCACAGAGGTCAACGAAAGGTTGTCGACAAAAATTTATTTATTTCCCTCCTGTAAGGCATTGAGTGCTTTGAGATGTGCATGAGTTTGCACCTATGCTGTAGAGGCATCCCAAATAGCCTTATCTTTTTCTTCAGCCATATTTTTATTCTCCATTAATAACTTGGTTAGTTGCTCAGTTCTGAAATTATCTAGTTGATCTGTGGGAACAAATTGCAAAGGGTCCCGCTGTGTTGCTTGTAGGGCCACGAGCTACTCTTGTAATTTCTGCACCTCTGCTTCAACATGTTCGACCCTCACTTCTGTTAAGACTAGCTTCCCCTTCATGGAAATGAGGTTTTACTGAATTACCATAACATCTAGAGGGATGTCAAATAGGGATGTCATTACTTGTCCTGTTTGTAGCAATCGATCAAGTGCATCCTCATGTTCTGCAGGAGTCATTGAGGTTCCAGCCAAAGTTTGAGCATCCCATGATCCTGTGAGATCTACCAGTGGCACAAAAGGTACATTGAACAATTCTTTGATGTGGTCTATGACCACGTCTGTAGCTCCTGTGGCATCCTGGTGTTGCATGACCACCACAGTGGCCCCTTCACCAGTTTCTAATTGCACATGGAAAGATGTTGCGTTTCCTGAGATCTATCATGACCAACTACTTTCCCCTCCTCCTACATGAATAGACACTTCATCCCTTATGCGATCCAAAGAAACTGTGGGCCATATGGCATCATCAATGATGCGGAAGAGATTTGCATCATCATGACTTCCCCAACTAACCATCTCAGCGATGGCCCTGAGATGGCTTATCAATGGTCTATAGTCTTTTGATGATGATGGCTAATCTTGGCTTGTGCTAGGCCTTGCTTCCTATTGTTGGCTGAGTCCTGTACTCGGAGGTTGGCTAGGTCTTGTACTCGGAGGTTGGCTGGGTCCTACAAGTTGAGTTGTAGTTGGTCCAACCATCTGTTCTTCTTCTTCTTCTGGCCCCAATGTCTCACCAGTAATTTTCCTTGCGGCTGGTGGCTTTAATAGTTTAGCATATGAAGCATTTTGGGATTTTTGAAGGACATCATTAGTATACCCTTGGATACCAACACATTGGCAAAGCTTCCTAATAAGACAAGGGAAGGGCAATGCCATCTTCCTTGTCTTCCATTCCTCAAACTGCCTCAAGATCCCCGTTAAGTATAAATGGGGTAGGTTAGCATTAACCTTTCCAATCAGCACTACACATCCTCTAGCTACATACGTTGATATTATTTTTAAGCCCTTCATGGGGAAGAGGTGATAAGTTTCAATTTTGAAGTCGATCCTCTCTTCCATCATCAACTCACCAAATGTCTTATCTCTACCATACGCCCTTTCCAACCAATCCCGTCACACATCGAGTTCTGAATGGGTGGATAACTAAGCAACCTTTGGCCCTATATTTGGAAGGTTTAATACTTCCAAAATGGCCTACATAGAGAAATTGACTAACACACCACAAATATTGATAGTGGTGCCTTGCTCTCTATTGTGCCAGAATTGGTACATCTCCCCTAGGTACCAGGCACTGCTTTCAGAGAAGGTAGGCCATAAGGGAGACCCTTTAAGGTGATCCCTAACAACCTTGGGAGCAAACTCTACAAAAGATTCAAAGTTTAATTCCACAATCAGTGCAGCAAATGTGGACTTTTCATGGATGGCCTGAACACAATCTTAGGACAACATGAGATGTTGTCCTTGTTCAGGCACTGCAGCAGCTCCCCTTTCTACCTACCCAAACTGTATGGTAGAAGGGTCCTCTTGATGAATACTAAATAATTGTTCCTCCTATTCTGCATGTTTTCCAATACAATCTTGTCTTCCACCTCTCCTAGGTCATTTGCTTCCACCTTGAGCAAGACCTTCCTGTTGTCCACCTTTTGGGACCATCTGCAATCACACGAGGCCAAGCGTTAGTAAGGTTGTTTTTGAAGTTAAGTTATACCTTACTACTTACCTTAATTAATTAATTTATTTTATCTTCGTGTGATATTTCCTGGAAGATTGTAATAACGAGTCCGTTTTACTTAGGTGGTTTCCAAATTTAATTTCTCAGTGTCCCTAAAGGGATGAAATGATTTTTGGCATAATTATCCTTATTATTATAATTAATTACCCTTAATGATGTCCTTTTGATGATGATAAATTCCAAAAAAGTTAGGCACTATTCGCCAAGTGTCCCTCCCCCATAACTAAGTTGAACACTCCGAGTTCAAGTAGGTTTAGAAAAAATTAAAATCAGAGTACTAGTGAGTGAGATATAGGTAGAAAAGCAAGGGTGTCACATTTGCAAGTCGTAGAGAAAAATTTGAAAAACTCCCCCATGTGATGTGTGGAAAATGAGGCTAAGTGTTGCAGGGGGTCGCCTATTTATAGGTGGAAGTGATGTGATATCACATACAATACATCACGTATGATACATCACGTACACGATATCACATCGGTCGTGATATCACGTATGCAATATCATAGCCCTAGTAATATGAGGCATAACAAAAATACTGAATTTTGAAGGTTTTTCTAGAATTAAAAATGGAAAACTAGGACACATGGAAGGTGTTAAAGGGTTCTAGGGTAATTAGATGGTTTAGAAGGCATGAATAATGATCTGTGGGTTTTATCAATGAGGACCTTGGATGGTAAGTAAGAGAAAAGGTCATGTAATGGTACACAAGAACATTATTATGTAGAGGGATAGTAATAATAGGGAAAGAATGTTATGAAAAATAGGCTGAGGGTAAGAATTAGTGGGTGTGAGCTATGTCATAAGTAAAGATTACAAAAGATTACACAAGTGGGTCCTCCCCAAAGTAGGTTTCAACCTATAATGCCCTTTTGTAACCACACTTAAAAGTGTCCATGGGTACTAGAAGGGTTAAATGTAATTCGCACTAATTCCACAAAACACATACATGTGATTATCACCGAAATGAGGTAAGAATTCTATGTTACACACAACATGAGCTACAATTACACGAATAGTGAGATGAGACGAACTATAGAAAGGGATTGTAGAGATTGGGATATGAGGTAACTGACCCAGGGCACAGTGAATCCTATGTGTAAAGCATGATTAACATGTCATTAACCCGTCGTTCCAAGATCAGGACCAAGTCCATTCCTATGATCAGTGACATCGCATTGTTTCATCCCATGATGAGCAACTATGAGGGTACCAGAAAAACAAGGTGTATGATCACTTGGCATTTTGTTCAAGGGAGGAGTGATTTTTGTTTTGTGGCACTTTCTTTTTTCTTCTTTTTTTCTTCTTCTTTTTTTTCTTTGTCTTCTTTTTTTTTCTCTTTACTGAATCCAGAGAAGCTGCCAACCTTTAGGCATGGGTGCAGGTATTTCCAGTGGGACCCCCTAGAATAGCATTGGATTTTTGAGTGCCCTTTTGATTACTCTTACTCACATTTTTCGTTAGATCTACAAGGATCTTAGTACAACCACGTTGCATGATAACCCTCATAGACATCACCAAAGAGAATCCACAAGTCCCCTTGATGTCACACCCTAATCATACCCTCTTGGTCCATCCTTCTTCATTCTGGGTACAATGAAAACAAAATTAATTTTATGTTTTAAAAATGTCAAGAATATCACGGTACTCTTGATCAAAACCTCTTATTTGTAGAATGGAAGAGTGGGTGTAATGGGCTCATTATCCAAATAATTGATCGTTCAAGACTTGATAACATAGAACACACCTCAACCAGCAATCCACATGAGTGTTTTATTTGTAGATGAGATTACTTACAAAAGCATAGAAAGATAAAAAGATAAAATAAGAAATTGAAAGCTGAAAAATTGGAAAACAAAAAGTTGTAAAATTGAAGAAAATAAAAAAAATGGTTATTAATCCTACTTGTTACTAGAATGGGGGATATCCCCCATAACTAAATGGTTGAGGATGGCAAGGATTAATAAATGGAAGATGAGGATCCTTACATGTTGGAAATATTCAGACTTGGTCATATTTACCCCATTGGGGTTCACACACTTGATTATGGTAAGCATAGTGGGGCAATTTGTAAGATTTTCTTGGGTAAAGAGTTGACCCACTATGATATTTGTGATCGTAAGATGGTATTCAAGGATTAGGATGTTGTCTCCCATGACTATGTTCATTGGATCGTATGGTTGTTGGAGTGTTAATTGATGGCCCTAATGAAGTAACATGAGGTGTTGGGTTCGAAGATCAGGGTGCACCATAGGGTTGGACTTGTGCTGACATGGAGGATATAGTGGCCTTGAAATTGTGTTGTCCCTTCTTATGGTCATGTTTAAAGAAGGGATGCCTTTGATGTTGCTGAGGTCTCTCACTGCTGTTGGCAGTAGTAGCACAAGTAACGTTCATGGGTTGTTGCTATGGTGCAAACACCTTGAGAACAGTTGGTGGCAATGTAGGAGGGAAAGGATGAGAATGTTGAAACTGAGGAGAAGTGTAAGGTACACAAGGTGGTGGTTGTGTTGGAGAGGATATGGGATGAAATTATTAAGGAGAATAGTAATGCGGTGAGGTAGAGTGTGCTGGCCCAGTTGGAGAAATAGGGTATTGGACTAGATAAGCATTTGGGTTTGGATGATATGAAGGGTGTCTCCAGTTTAGGGGTGGCTTCCCCCACGACTAGGATTGTTGCCACTGTGATCGAACATAGTATCTCTATACGAACTCTGGATGTAATGTGTTTCCCCAATGCTCATATAGATGTAACAAGATTAGGCATTGGCCCTTGGGGTGATCGTACAGGCAAATGTTGCATTCATATGTATGATCGGAAGTTGAGCTCTTATCTTCCTTATTCCTTCTTTCCAATTGTCTACTAATACTTTGTCCTGCTTCTTAGGTTGTCAAAACTCTATCTCCAATAATATCGATAAATTCTCCACACTTTTTATGCGTCCATTCCAACATCTTATTGATCTTTTCCTCAACTTCTTCTAACAATTTTTATATCAGCAAAGATGGTTCTTTCTCCTTGTGATTGGTTGATTTCTCCTTTTTATGATCATGGACCTTTGTTAAGTTGTGATTTTGATCCCTTTCATGTTTTTCAACACTCTCTCATCTAGCCATTTCTCCTTCTTCTTTTGCTACCCACTTAATAAGCTCTTGGACTTGATGGATTCGCAGTTCATATAGTTGGCCTTGGGCATACATCCCTAAGGTCTCCCTTGTCTCATTATGAAGCCCATCAATGATATGATACATTAGCCTTTCCTTGGAGAACTCATGGCCTGGACAATTGTTTAACAGTGCATAATATCTTTCTAAGGCCATATCCAAGGGTTCATGTTGTGCTTGTTTCCACTCTTCGGTTTGTTTCCTCAAGGCTGACACTCTTGTGTAGATTTGATATCTTTCGTTAAAAATTTCTATCATTTTTTACCAATGTCATATTGAATTTGGTTTTAACGATCTATACCATACTTTTGCGTGGCCAACGAGTGTCATAGGAAAGAGCTTAAGTTTTTTCCAACCGTTGTCAATGTTGTTCCATGTACAGGAATTGTAGAAGGCTTGTAAATGTTGATGTGGATCTAAGTCATAGCCTCCTGAAAAATTGGGAAAGTTGTTTAAATCGAGCCTAGATAGGCGGCTCTCTTTACCATGCCTATGTGAGATTCGAACAACCTCTTGTATTTGCGTTAGGCTTGTAGTGCCCAGTGGGGGTTCATTGTCATTAGGTAAGTTATGCTTTCATGCATTGGGATGACATTGCTTTCATTTATGTTTATAAGAAACCCCCACCTCGGGTTACGTACTCCAATCTTTATTGTCATATAGTTCGTTGGTTCTCTAATGAACTTCCTCACTAGGTGTGGCATTATTATCATCTTGTAGGAGAGGCATGGTTGTGAGATTGTGTGTGAATTTATATGTAAATTTTTATAATTATTATTTTTTTCTAAAAAATATATTGTTAATTCCTATACAGCGACCTTGTATGATATAACTAATCTAGATAACTAGCATTGTCCTTGGCAACGGCGCCTATGATGAGTGGAGAGGTACCACTACACTCAACCATACGAATACGAGTGTTACACGCACAATCCGGTTGAACTCCGTAGATGGACTAGTTGTGGCACCTAGATAGTTAGCCTTAGGTCACAGTTCGCTATATTCCCACCTGGACTAGTATTAGATTTGTCACGTATGGTTTAGTCCAGAGTGAGGTTTATGATGTGTTTCTAACCTAATGCTACTCTTGAAGGCAAAGGAAGATAATATTAACTAAACTAGGAGAGAAAGGGTGAGAAGGAATCTAGCTAGCCTAAGTGTGATGAGCATCCATTCCCTGATTATTCATACACATCTTGGACTTCGTGCATGACTACCACTAGGATTACCAAGCATAGATCCTAGGTACACTACTGGGTTACCAAGTAGTCACACTTAAATGCTCGTAATCAAGTTGTACTCATTCTGCATTTAACATGAGTTTAAGGGTGAGAGAGATTAATTAGGAAAGCAGTAAATAATAAGTAAATAAATGATCAATCTAAGTGAATGCTACAATGATGAAGTAATCTTGATCTTTATTATCGGTCATGTGCATGTCCAAGTACGTCACACTTGAATAAAGGATGCCTTACAATTACATTCACCACACTATGGGCATACACTTGGAAGAAAAGGGTTGAGAGAAAGAAATTAAACACTTAACTAAAACTAACTTACTTCTTAATAATGCCTAACTGATCTGTCTACCTCTTATTTATAAATGAGGAGACAAGCTACGATATCGCATATCATGGTCGCCCAAAATGTGACTCATCAGTTGCCAAATCTCAAATGTTTAGCCTTTGACTAGTACAAAGAGAAGCCTAAAATTCTAAGGTTTGCCCTCACATGTTGAGCATAAGAAGAAAAAAAATCCAAATTAGCTTGAATGGGCTAGGAATATGGAGTCTTATGATCCCAACTAGCTTCACACATTGCAATAATGAAATAAAAACTAAAATTGAGTTTAGATGCTAGGGTTTGGTGATCAATTCCTCTCTCTAGCTCATATAAATTGGGCATAATTTTCTAAACAAGCCAACGACTGCTCAAAACATGCTATAGATGTGAAATTAAAAATAAAATTACATCTACACACTACCTCTTGATGAGAGATTTGATTTTCCTAATCGATATGCTACCCATATGCTCATTATTAATGGTATGTGGGATCCACAAAGCATGATAAAAAATACCAAGGGTGGAATACATTGGAGCAATGAAATAAAAAATGAAATTGAGTTCATACACTACTTTCCCTTGGAAAAATGGCTTCTATTGTTTCATACACTACCCATCTTACTCAAACAAGCTACCAAGTGGATCCCACAAAGCCTAGAAAAAATCATCAAAAGTCAAATAATTTGTGGGAGTGAAATTTACTATGAAATTAACTCCATACACTATATTTTAATGTGAAATTAACCTCCATAGCCTAGAACACTATCAAACTAGTCAAATAAACTAATTGGTAGGTCCCACAACTTTAGATTTTGAATATCAAGTGTCAAAAATGCTAGACAAATAAAATTGAGAATAAAATTAACACACACACATTAACAAGCCTAAGTTCATGGTCAACATGCTTCCTTGACTAGTCAAACACATTGATATGTAGGTCTTAGAGCTCCCTACCTAAGATACCAAAAGTCAAAAATGTTGTACTAGTGAAATTGATAGCTTGTTTAACTCAAGCACACTGATAACATATTCAATATTGCTCACACACTACCATGCTAGCTCAACCATACTAGAAACAAGTAATATTTGGTTATTTGTAGCTTATTTTAGCTTAAAACATATTATTTTATTCATTTTTAGCCTTTTTCATTAAATTATAACCTATTTCAATCACATAGTGATCTAAATAATAAATTATTATTATTTATTACATTATTTTTTCTTGTGTTGCATTATTTCTACCTCACCTTGACTTTGTTTGACATGGTTTAAACTTGTTTGACCTTATCTTACCTTATTTTGATATCATTTATGATCTTATTCTACCTTGTTTTACCTTAATTAATCTTGTTTTTTTCTTAATTTACCTCATTGTAATCTTATCTTACCTTATTTTACCTTGTTTTTCCTTGTTTTGACCTTATCTTTCTTTATTATGCTTTGTTATCTTATTGTTTTGCATTATTTTAACTATGTTTAATAAGAATATCATGTAGGTGTTACCTAATGTGTTCTTGTTAACCTGCAGGATCAAACCATGGAGATGTGGATATAATTTGACTTTCCCTTGAGCTTGCATGGATCATATGGTGATGTCAAGTGTCCAATTAATCACATAGCCTAAACTGAGAAAACCTTAAAATGGCCTGATTTCATAGTTAAAACCCTCAAATTGGAGGCTAGAGATATCACAAAGAATTCTCTAGTGGAAGTCCACATTAGAACACATAATGGTGAAGAGAAAACACTCAAACTAAGTTCTTCACTAAAGCCTCAAATCATCCAAGATATCTTCAAGGCCATTCAAATTAATATCAAAGCCTTTGCATGGTCTTATAAAGACATGTCAGGACTTGATCCACACTTAGTTCAACATAATATCATACTTGATCCTAACATGAAGTCTATCAAGTAGAAGGATTGCAAGATTAGACTAGATTTAGCTTAGAAAGCCATGATGAGTTTAAAAAGCTCTACAAAGCAAGTTTCATTCAAGCAGTTGACTACACTTAGTGGATATCTACATTCTGGTAATTTCTAAGAAGAACAAGATCATTCATACATGTATCGATTTCTGTGATCTCAACAAGCCTACCATTAAGGATGACTTTCCTTTTTCTTGTATCAATTAACTTATTAATACTATGGATATCCATGCCTTATTATCCTTCACGGATGGGTTCTTAGAATATAACCAAGTTAGGATCAACCCAAAGAATTATTTGTATACAACCTTCATAACCTCTTGGAGAGCCTTTTGTTACATGATGATGACTTTTAGTCTAAAAAACATGGGTGCAATGCATCAACAAGCCATGACCTACATCTTTAGTGATTACATGCTAGATTTACTAAATGACTATGTTAATGATATCAAGATAAAGTCTAAGATAGTCAATAACCATGCACATGACTTGAACCTAGTATTTCAACATTGTTTCAAGTATGAACTTTGAATTAACCCCAAGAAGTGTGTCTTTAGTGTAACAATTGAAAAAAATGCTTAGTTTCATAGCTTCCAAGGCAAGAATACAAATCGATCTTGATAAGGTTAAGGTTATAACCAATTTTTTAATGCCCACTAACCTTAAGAAGTTACATGGCTTACAAGATAGATTAGAATTAATTCATAGGTTCATCTCAAATCTTAAGGATAAGTTACAACCTAAGCAACACTTTCTCAAGAAGGGAGTTCACTATGAGTGAACAAATGAGTGCCAAAAAGGCCTTTGATAATATTAAGCAAGAGTTAGTCCAATTGCCAACTATGTATTCTTCTTAGAAATATAAACCATTTTACATCTACCTTGTAACCTCTCATAATTCCTTCTAGTAAAATCCAATCTTTTACCTATATTTTTGAGTTTCCATGCACTAACAATGTGATAGAATATGAAGAGTTAATTAGAGGATTGATGATAGCTTATAACCATGGATGTACATGCCTAATTGTCAAAGGTGATTCTCAATTAGTGCTTAATCAAGCAACTGAAGTGTACACCTACAAAGCCAAACATTTACAACCATACTATGACTTAGCCAAAACACTCTTGCAACAATTTATAGATGTTAACATTCAACACATTCTCCAAGCCAAAAATACACTAGCTAATGTCATTGCTATGTTATCCTTAACTGTGACTTTTGATGTGTTTTGTAAGTTTCCTTTCATGATGGAAAATTGTGCTTATCCTTTCATGTAGGACACTTGAAGACAATTTTATAGCACCCATAGATAAGAGTCCTCAACACGAATGGTATGATGACATCAAGTTCTACCTCACACACAGTGAACCTCCACAAAACTTAAATGATTCCCAAAAGGATGCTATATATAAATGATCAAAAAAATATGTCATTATGGCTGCTAACATATTATGTTAAAGGTCCTTTGATGGTGTATTGTTAGTATGCTTGAGTAAAGCAAAAGTCCATACAATCCTAGAATAGGTACATGATGGCATATGTGGAAGACATATAGGCCCTATAGCCATGGGTACTAAGATTAGATGCCTAGGATACTATTGGCCTTATATGGAAATTGACTGCATGCAAAAGGTAAAAACTTGTAACAATTGTTAATAGCACAATAACCTTATACACATGCCACCAATTGAGTTACACACTACTTCGATTGCATAGTCATTCCAATGATTGAAAATTAACAGAATTGGACCTATAATGCCTATGGCTTCTATAGGATATATCTTTATCATCACTACAACTGAGGATTTCACAAAGTAGGTTGAAGCTATTCCTTCAAGAAAAACAACATCACAAAAAGTCTGTAAACTCATCCTTGATAACATAGTATCTCATTTCAACCTACCTCTAACCATTATCATAGATAATGGATCATAATTTAGTAGCTAAGAAATGCAAGACTTTTATCAAAAATTACATATTAAGCACTCTTTTTCATCGCCTTACTACCCATAAGCAAATGGCAAAGCCTAAGATAGTAACAAGGTCATCATAAATTTTCTAAAGAAAATGTTGAACAATAGCAAACTTAAATGGCATGAACAACTCTTGTATGCACTTTGAATCTACAGGACAACATTTCAAACTACAATCGATGTCACACCATCTAGCCTAATTTATGGATCTAAAGCTATTTTGCCTCTTGAGTTGTAGGTTTCATCATTAAAGGTACCCCTATCTAACTACATTAATGATGAGCAAAACAATGAACTACATATCATTGACCTAGATTCGAATGAAGAGCAACAAATGCAAATGCTTACTCACATTGAATGGTATCAATAGAAGCAAAAATAGTATTACTAGCATGGTACAAACTAGTGGAAAGTTAAGGAAGGAGACCTTATCCTTAAGACTATGCATGAACATGTAGACAAACTCTTAGCCAACTAAGAAGGATCTTTCTTACTTACTAAAGCCTATGGCAATGGAGCTTTTAGATTGATAATCATGGTTAGGAATGAATTGGCCAACCCATTCAACCATTCCTATCTAAAACTTTATTATATCTAACATTGACTAGTTTGTTCTTAGTCTTTGTTTATCTTTTTTTACAGATCTAAACAAATGCATGACGTTGATAGACCCTTTGTAGCCCTAACAATCAAGCCTACATGACCTCTTTTTGGCTAAAATAATTATAATTTTTTTTATAGAAATGCAAAACAATGATACAATTTCTCAACTTCAGTAAATTGTAACTTATGTTAGCTAATATTTTCTTGTTGTCCAATGTAATCTCTTGTAATATCATGTTTCTGTGATTTGTTTTCTTTTTTACTTGGATTTTTATTTACAAGATGAGCTTGTGGTCATCGTCTAGATGTGACTCAGTTTAGTAGTGAGTTATTACATGATCTTGATGCATGAAATTCAATTAACTTATTCGACCATGCTAATAGTGCTCATCTCATATCATTCCTACTACCCTTTTATTACCAAAGCCATTCATCAAACTTTAGCCTTCCTTACTGTTTGCACATTTGGCCATTCCATGGAACAGTAAGACTCCTGATTTGAAAACTAAACTCATGGGTTTAATTTTGGTAAGCCTCTTGCTTCATTTTCAATAACTTATAAAAGTCAAGTCATGCTTCTAACCTTATATATTCAAAGGTTGTTGGCATATCAAAGTTCAATTGCTCGATTGTTAAGACTTTGTGGTGTGGTTTTAAATCAAAGTTTGAATGAGATTGTTATGGGTGTAATTTTGGGGCAAAAACTGGCTTGTGGATATTCCACATATTAACAAAAATCTGCTACCAGTGGTCAAATAGATTTCAGTGGAAACGTTGGAATAGCATTCTGGAAAATATTTCAACGCGATTTTGGCACAGCCGTTGAGAATGGTTACAAAAAATGCCAAAACCCTCACTCACGCAGTTGCTGGCAACATAAGCGGAACCTAGAAAACCTAGATTTGTGCCCTAAAACCCTTGTTGCTGCTGGAGAGAACCTGCGCTGAAGACCATCCGTTTGCCTCGAGCGCCGTTGCTGTTGCCATCAATGCCGCTGCAGTTGCCATCATGAGCGCTGTTGCTGGAGACGAACAGGCCGTTGCCGTTGGTCTGCACGCCTGTCTGAGCGCTGTTCTAAGTGTGAGCTGATGTGTCAAGAGAAGTAGAGTCGATGCCAACGCCTGCAACAGCGGCGGGAGAGAAACGAGCGGCGGGCGGATGAATAGCGGCACCAACACAACACGCGACTGCGACAATCAGAGGACCCTGCCAATGTCTGCCACATGTAAAACAAATTCTTCTCTACCTGGTCGCGGCTGCGATCTGGTACTGTTGAGTCTGGAGCGAGTCCCCCACCGATGCACTGATCTTTAGGGTTTCTGATGCCGAAACCCTCAAATCTGAACCTGTGCGCATTTGCAAAAATGATCCCACGTAAAGGTCTAGCTCTGAGTACACTGCAAAAATCCATGGGCAGAGAACAAAGGGTAGAAAACAAAGGTTGCAAAGAAGTTAGATCCAACGGCAGGCGC